>CATKUP010000378.1:0-253316 GCA_949786385.1 Onychomys leucogaster
CGGTGTTTCCTACACATACGGACCATATCTAGGTCAACTCTTTTTCTGAAACTGATACAAACCACAGTTCAATTAACATGCAATGCTTTCCAGTTAAGAGCGAGAAACGTGTGAGCTTCGTGAACGATATAGCTTCCTTTGAGCTGAAAAGTGACTGAGTTTACCTGAAAAGATGGCATGCTTGTAGGAAGACACAGAGCCTGGGATTTAACTCCATTTCTGAAGGAAAACACACAGCACAGATCTCATCCATGAAACACACTCTGCTTTAGAGCACGAAGCATGCTCTTGCTTTCTAGAGTCTCTAATAGAGCCAGAAAATTGAGGGTACTCTGAACAAAGGAACGGTGTATCCTACACATACGGACCATATCTAGGTCAACTCTTCTTCTGAAACTAATACAAACCACAGTTCCATTAACATGCAAGGCATTCCTGTTAAGAGCGAGAAACGTGTGAGCTTCGTGAATGATGTAGCTTCCTTAGAGCTGAGAAGTGACTGAGTTTACCTGAAAAGATGTCTTGCTTGTAGGAAGACACAGAGCCTGGGATTTAACTCCATTTCTGATGGGAAAAACACAGCACAGTTCTCATCCATGAAACACACTCTGCTTTAGAGAAAGAAGCACGCTCTTGCTTTCTAGAGTCTATAATAGAGCCAGAAACTTGAAAGTGTGCTCAGAACAAAAGAACGGTGTTTCCTACACTTACGGACCATTGCTAGTTCAACTCTGATTCTGAAACTGATACAAACCACAGGTCCTCCAACATCCAATGCTTTACAGTTAAGAGCAAGAAACGAGTGAGCTACGTGAATGATGTAGCTTTGTTTGAGCTGAAAGGTGACTGAGTTTACGTGAAACGAAGTCTTGCTTGTAGGAAGATACAGAGCCTGTGATTTAACTCCATTTCTGAAGGTAAACACACAGCACAGTTCTCATCCATGAAACACACTCTGCTTTAGAGCAAGAAGCATGCTCTTGCTTTCCAGAGTCTCTAATCGAGCCAGAAACATGAGGGGACTGTGAACAAAAGAACGGTGCTTCCTACACCTAAGGACAATTGTTAGTTCAACTCTGCTGCTGAAACTGATACAGACCACAAGTCATCTAACATCCAATCCTTTTCAGTTAAGAGCAAGAAACATGTGAGCTTCGTAAACGATTTATATTCATATGAGCCGAAAAGTGACTGCGTTTACCTGAAATGATGTCTTGCTTGTAGGAAGACACAGAGCCTGGAATTTAACTCCATTTGTGAAGGGAAACACACAGCACAGTTCTCATCCATGAAACACACTCTGCTTTAGAGCACGAAGCACGCTCTTGAATTCTAGAGTCTCTAATAGAGCCAGAAAATTGAGGGTACTCTGAACAAAGGAACGGTGTATCCTACACATACGGACCATATCTAGGTCAACTCTTCTTCTGAAACTGATACAAACCACAGTTCCATTAACATGCAAGGCTTTCCTGTTAAGAGCGAGAAACGTGTGAGCTTCGTGAATGATGTAGCTTCCTTTGAGCTGAAAAGTGACTGAGTTTACCTGAAAAGATGTCTTGCTTGTAGGAAGACACAGAGCCTGGGATTTAACTCCATTTCTGATGGGAAAAACACAGCACAGTTCTCATCCATGAAACACACTCTGCTTTAGAGAAAGAAGCACGCTCTTGCTTTCTAGAGTCTATAATAGAGCCAGAAACTTGAAAGTGTGCTCAGAACAAAAGAACGGTGTTTCCAACACTTACGGACCATTGCTAGTTCAACTCTGCTTCTGAAAATGACACAAACCACAGGTCCTCTAACATCCAATGCTTTTCAGTTAAGAGCAAGAAACGTGTGAGCTACGTGAACAATGTAGCTTTGTTTGAGCTGAAAGTTGACTGAGTTTACGTGAAACCAAATCTTGCTTGTAGGAAGATACAGAGCCTGTGATTTAACTCCATTTATGAAGGGAAACACACAGCACTGTTCTCACGATGAAACACACTCTGCATATAAGAAGAAGTACGCTCTTGCTTTCTAGAGTCTCTAATAGAGCAGGAAACGTGAGTGTTCTCAGAACAAAAGAACGGTGTTTCCTACACATTCGGACCATTTCTAGTTCAACTCTGCTTCTGAAACTGATACAAACCACAAGTCATCTAACATCCGATGCTTTTCAGTTAAGAGCGAGAAACGTGTGATCTTCGTAAACGATTTATATTCATTTGAGCTGAAAAGTGACTGCATTTACCTGAAATGATCTCTTGCTTGTAGGAAGACACAGAGCCTGGATTTTAACTGCATTTCTGAAGGGAAACACACAACACAGTTCTCATCCATGAAACACACTCTGCTTTAGAGCAAGAAGCACGCTCTTGCTTTCTAAGTGTCTCTAATAGAACAGGAAACGTGACTGTGGTCAGAACAAAATAACGGTGTTTCCTACACATACGGACCATATCTAGGTCAACTCTTCTTCTGAAACTGATACAAACCACAGTTCAATTAACATGCAATGCTTTCCAGTTAAGAGCGAGAAAAGTGTGAGCTTCGTGAACGATATAGCTTCCTTTGAGCTGAAAAGTGACTGAGTTTACTTGAAAAGATGGCTTGCTAGTAGGAAGACACAGAGCATGGGATTTAACTCCATTTCTGAAGGAAAACACACAGCACAGATCTCATCCATGAAACACACTCTGCTTTAGAGCACGAAGCATGCTCTTGCTTTCTAGATACTCTAATACAGCCAGAAACTTGAGGGTACTCTGAACAAAAGAACGGTGTTTCCTACACATACGGACCATTGCTAGTTCAACTCTGCTTCTGAAACTGATACAAACCACAGTTCCATTAACATGCAATGCTTTCCAGTTAAGAGCGAGAAACGTGTGAGCTTTGTGAGCAATGTAGCTTTCTTTGAGCTGAAAGGTGACTGAGTTTACCTGAAAAGATGTCTTGCTTGTAGGAAGACACAGAGCCGGGGATTTAACTCCATTTCTGAAGGGAAACACACAGCACTGTTGTCACGATGAAACACACTCTGCATATAAGAAGAAGCACGCTCTTGCTTTCTAAGAGTCTCTAATACAGCAGGAAACGTGACATTGGTCAGAACAAAATAATGGTGTTTCCTACACATACTGAGCATATCTAGGTCAGCTCTTCTTCTGAAACTGATAGAAACCACAGTTCCATTAACATGCAATGCTTTCCATTTAAGAGCGAGAAACGTGTGAGCTTCGTGAACGATATAGCTTCCTTTGAGCTGAAAAGTGACTGAGTTTACCTGAAAAGATGTCTTGCTTGTAGGAAGACACAGAGCCTGGGATTTAACTCCATTTCTGAAGGAAAACACACAGCACAGACTCATCCATGAAACACACTCTGCTTTAGAGAAAGAAGCACGCTCTTGCTTTCTAGAGTCTATAATAGAGCCAGAAACTTGAAAGTGTGCTCAGAACAAAAGAACGGTGTTTCCTACACTTACGGACCATTGCTAGTTCAACTCTGATTCTGAAACTGATACAAACCACAGGTCCTCCAACATCCAATGCTTTACAGTTAAGAGCAAGAAACGAGTGAGCTACATGAATGATGTAGCTTTGTTTGAGCTGAAAGGTGACTGAGTTTACGTGAAACGAAGTCTTGCTTGTAGGAAGATACAGAGCCTGTGATTTAACTCCATTTCTGAAGGTAAACACACAGCACAGTTCTCATCCATGAAACACACTCTGCTTTAGAGCAAGAAGCATGCTCTTGCTTTCCAGAGTCTCTAATCGAGCCAGAAACATGAGGGGACTGTGAACAAAAGAACGGTGCTTCCTACACCTAAGGACAATTGTTAGTTCAACTCTGCTGCTGAAACTGATACAGACCACAAGTCATCTAACATCCAATCCTTTTAAGTTAAGAGCAAGAAACATGTGAGCTTCGTAAACGATTTATATTCATATGAGCCGAAAAGTGACTGCGTTTACCTGAAATGATGTCTTGCTTGTAGGAAGACACAGATCCTGGAATTTAACTCCATTTGTGAAGGGAAACACAGAGCACAGTTCTCATCCATGAAACACACTCTGCTTTAGAGCACGAAGCACGCTCTTGAATTCTAGAGTCTCTAATAGAGCCAGAAAATTGAGGGTACTCTGAACAAAGGAACGGTGTATCCTACACATACGGACCATATCTAGGTCAACTCTTCTTCTGAAACTGATACAAACCACAGTTCCATTAACATGCAAGGCTTTCCTGTTAAGAGCGAGAAACGTGTGAGCTTCGTGAATGATGTAGCTTCCTTTGAGCTGAAAAGTGACTGAGTTTACCTGAAAAGATGTCTTGCTTGTAGGAAGACACAGAGCCTGGGATTTAACTCCATTTCTGATGGGAAAAACACAGCACAGTTCTCATCCATGAAACACACTCTGCTTTAGAGAAAGAAGCACGCTCTTGCTTTCTACAGTCTATAATAGAGCCAGAAACTTGAGGGTACTCAGAACAAAAGAATGGTGTTTCCTACACATACGGACCATTGCTAGTTCAACTCTGCTTCTGAAACTGATACAAACCACAGGTCCTCTAGCATCCAATGCTTTACATTTAATAGCAAGAAACGTGTGAGCTACGTGAACAATGTAGCTTTGTTTGAGCTGAAAGTTGACTGAGTTTACGTGAAACCAAATCTTGCTTGTAGGAAGATACAGAGCCTGTGATTTAACTCCATTTATGAAGGGAAACACACAGCACTGTTCTCACGATGAAACACACTCTGCATATAAGAAGAAGTACGCTCTTGCTTTCTAGAGTCTCTAATAGAGCAGGAAACGTGAGTGTTCTCAGAACAAAAGAACGGTGTTTCCTACACATTCGGACCATTTCTAGTTCAACTCTGCTTCTGAAACTGATACAAACCACAAGTCATCTAACATCCGATGCTTTTCAGTTAAGAGCGATAAACGTGTGATCTTTGTAAACGATTTATATTCATTTGAGCTGAAAAGTGACTGCATTTACCTGAAATGATCTCTTGCTTGTAGGAAGACACAGAGCCTGGAATTTAACTCCATTTGTGAAGGGAAACACACAGCACAGTTCTCATCCATGAAACACACTCTGCTTTAGAGCAAGAACCACACTCTTGCTTTCTAGAGTCTCTAATAGAGCCAGAAAATTGAGGGTACTCTGAACAAAGGAACGGTGTATCCTACTCATACGGACCATATCTAGGTCAACTCTTATTCTGAAACTGATACAAACCACAGTTCCATTAACATGCATGGCTTTCCTGTTAAGAGCGAGAAACGTGTGAGCTTCGTGAATGATGTAGCTTCCTTTGAGCTGAAAAGTGACTGAGTTTACCTGGAAAGATGTCTTGCTTGTAGGAAGACACAGAGCCTGGGATTTAACTCCATTTCTGATGGGAAAAACACAGCACAGTTCTCATCCATGAAACACACTCTGCTTTAGAGAAAGAAGCACGCTCTTGCTTTCTAGAGTCTATAATAGAGCCAGAAACTTAAAAGTGTGCTCAGAACAAAAGAACGGTGTTTCCTACACATACGGACCATTGCTAGTTCAACTCTGCTTCTGAAACTGACACAAACCACAGGACATCTAACATCCAATTCTTTTCAGTTAAGAGCAAGAAACGTGTGAGCTTCGTAATCGATTTATATTCATTTGAGCTGAAAAGTGAATGTGTTTACCTGAAACGATATCTTGCTTGTAGGAAGACAAAGAGGCTGTAATTTAATTCCATTTCTGAAGGGAAACACACAGCACAGTTCTCATCCATGAAACACTCTCTGCTTTAGAGCAAGAACCACACTCTTGCTTTCTAAGAATCTCTAATAAAGCACGAAACGTGTCTGTGGTCAAAACAAAATAACGGTGTTTCCTACACATACGGACCACATCTAGGTCAACTCATCGTCTGAAACTGATACAAACCACAGGTCCTCTAACATCCAATACTTTACAGTTAAGAGCGAGAAACGAGTGAGCTACGTGAATGATGTAGCTTCCTTTGAGCTGAATGGTGACTGAGTTTACGTGAAATGAAGTCTTGCTTGTAGGAAGATACAGAGCCTGTGATTTAATTCCATTTATGAAGGGATACACACAGCACTGTTCTCACGATGAAACACACTCTGCATATAAGAAGAAGCACGCTCTTGCTTTCTAAGAGTCTCTAATAGAACAGAAAACGTGACTGTGGTCAGAACAAAATAACGGTGTTTCCTACACATACGGACCATATCTAGGTCAACTCTTCTTCTGAAACTGATACAAACCACAGTTCCATTAACATGCAATGCTTTCCATTTAAGAGCGAGAAACGTGTGAGCTTCGTGAACGATATAGCTTCCTTTGAGCTGAAAAGTGACTGAGTTTACCTGAAAAGATGTCTTGCTTGTAGGAAGACACAGAGCCTGGGATTTAACTCCATTTCTGAAGGAAAACACACAGCACAGACTCATCCATGAAACACACTCTGCTTTAGAGCACGAAGCATGCTCTTGCTTTCTAGAGTCTCTAATAGAGCCAGAAACTTGAGGGTACTCTGAACAAATGAACGGTGTTTCCTACACATACGGACCATTGCTAGTTCAACTCTGATTCTGAAACTGATACAAACCACAGGTCCTCCAACATCCAATGCTTTACAGTTAAGAGCAAGAAACGAGTGAGCTACGTGAATGATGTAGCTTTGTTTGATCTGAAAGGTTTCTGAGTTTACGTGAAACGAAGTCTTGCTTGTAGGAAGATACAGAGCCTGTGATTTAACTCCATTTCTGAAGGTAAACACACAGCACAGTTCTCATCCATGAAACACTCTCTGCTTTAGAGCAAGAACCACACTCTTGCTTTCTAAGAATCTCTAATACAGCAGGAAACGTGACTGTGGTCAAAACAAAATAACGGTGTTTCCTACACATACGGACCATATCTAGGTCAACTCATTGTCTGAAACTGATACAAACCACAGGTCCTCTAGCATCCAATGTTTTACAGTTAATAGCAAGAAACGTGTGAGCTACGTGAACAATGTAGCTTTGTTTGAGCTGAAAGTTGACTGAGTTTACGTGAAACCAAATCTTGCTTGTAGGAAGATACAGAGCCTGTGATTTAACTCCATTTATGAAGGGAAACACACAGCACTGTTCTCACGATGAAACACACTCTGCATATAAGAAGAAGTACGCTCTTGCTTTCTAGAGTCTCTAATCGAGCCAGAAACATGAGGGGACTGTGAACAAAAGAACGGTGCTTCCTACACCTAAGGACAATTGTTAGTTCAACTCTGCTGCTGAAACTGATACAGACCACAAGTCATCTAACATCCAATCCTTTTCAGTTAAGAGCAAGAAACATGTGAGCTTCGTAAACGATTTATATTCATATGAGCCGAAAAGTGACTGCGTTTACCTGAAATGATGTCTTGCTTGTAGGAAGACACAGAGCCTGGAATTTAACTCCATTTGTGAAGGGAAACACACAGCACAGTTCTCATCCATGAAACACACTCTGCTTTAGAGCACGAAGCACGCTCTTGAATTCTAGAGTCTCTAATAGAGCCAGAAAATTGAGGGTACTCTGAACAAAGGAACGGTGTATCCTACACATACGGACCATATCTAGGTCAACTCTTCTTCTGAAACTGATACAAACCACAGTTCCATTAACATGCAAGGCTTTCCTGTTAAGAGCGAGAAACGTGTGAGCTTCGTGAATGATGTAGCTTCCTTTGAGCTGAAAAGTGACTGAGTTTACCTGAAAAGATGTCTTGCTTGTAGGAAGACACAGAGCCTGTGATTTAACTCCATTTCTGATGGGAAAAACACAGCACAGTTCTCATCCATGAAACACACTCTGCTTTAGAGAAAGAAGCACGCTCTTGCTTTCTAGAGTCTATAATAGAGCCAGAAACTTGAAAGTGTGCTCAGAACAAAAGAACGGTGTTTCCAACACTTACGGACCATTGCTAGTTCAACTCTGCTTCTGAAACTGACACAAACCACAGGATATCTAACATCCAATGCTTTTCAGTTAAGAGCAAGAAACGTGTGAGCTTCGTAAACGATTTATATTCATTTTCGCTGAAAAGTGACTGTGTTTACCTGGAACGATATCTTGCTTGTAGGAAGACAAAGAGCCTGTAATTTAATTCCATTTCTGAAGGGAAACACACAGCACAGTTCTCATCCATGAAACACACTCTGCTTTAGAGCAAGAACCACACTCTTGCTTTCTAAGAATCTCTAATACAGCAGGAAACATGACTGTGGTCAGAACAAAATAACGGTGTTTCCTACACATACGGACCATATCTAGGTCAACTCATCGTCTGAAACTGATACAAAAAACAGTTCCATTAACATGCAATGCTTTCCAGTTAAGAGCGAGAAACGTGTGAGCTTTGTGAGCGATGTAGCTTCCTTTGAGCTGAAAAGTGACTGGGTTTACCTGAAAAGATGTCTTGCTTGTAGGAAGACGCAGAGCCTGGGATTTAACTCCATTTATGATGGGAAACACACAGCACAGTTCTCATCCATGAAACACACTCTGCTTTAGAGCAAGAAGCACGCTCTTGCTTTCTAAGTGTCTCTAATAGAACAGGAAACGTGACTGTGGTCAGAACAAAATAACGGTGTTTCCTACACATACGGACCATATCTAGGTCAACTCTTCTTCTGAAACTGATACAAACCACAGTTCAATTAACATGCAATGCTTTCCAGTTAAGAGCGAGAAAAGTGTGAGCTTCGTGAACGATATAGCTTCCTTTGAGCTGAAAAGTGACTGAGTTTACCTGAAAAGATGGCTTGCTAGTAGGAAGACACAGAGCATGGGATTTAACTCCATTTCTGAAGGAAAACACACAGCACAGATCTCATCCATGAAACACACTCTGCTTTAGAGCACGAAGCATGCTCTTGCTTTCTAGATTCTCTAATACAGCCAGAAACTTGAGGGTACTCTGAACAAAAGAACGGTGTTTCCTACACATACGGACCATTGCTAGTTCAACTCTGCTTCTGAAACTGATACAAACCACAGTTCCATTAACATGCAATGCTTTCCAGTTAAGAGCGAGAAACGTGTGAGCTTTGTGAGCAATGTAGCTTTCTTTGAGCTGAAAGGTGACTGAGTTTACCTGAAAAGATGTCTTGCTTGTAGGAAGATACAGAGCCGGGGATTTAACTCCATTTCTGAAGGGAAACCCACAGCACTGTTGTCACGATGAAACACACTCTGCATATAAGAAGAAGCACGCTCTTGCTTTCTAAGAGTCTCTAATACAGCAGGAAACGTGACATTGGTCAGAACAAAATAATGGTGTTTCCTACACATACTGAGCATATCTAGGTCAGCTCTTCTTCTGAAACTGATAGAAACCACAGTTCCATTAACATGCAATGCTTTCCATTTAAGAGCGAGAAACGTGTGAGCTTCGTGAACGATATAGCTTCCTTTGAGCTGAAAAGTGACTGAGTTTACCTGAAAAGATGTCTTGCTTGTAGGAAGACACAGAGCCTGGGATTTAACTCCATTTCTGAAGGAAAACACACAGCACAGACTCATCCATGAAACACAATCTGCTTTAGAGAAAGAAGCACGCTCTTGCTTTCTAGAGTCTATAATAGAGCCAGAAACTTGAGGGTACTCTGAACAAAAGAACGGTGTTTCCTACACATACGGACCATTGCTAGTTCAACTCTGATTCTGAAACTGATACAAACCACAGGTCCTCCAACATCCAATGCTTTACAGTTAAGAGCAAGAAACGAGTGAGCTACGTGAATGATGTAGCTTTGTTTGAGCTGAAAGGTGACTGAGTTTACGTGAAACGAAGTCTTGCTTGTAGGAAGATACAGAGCCTGTGATTTAACTCCATTTCTGAAGGGAAACACACAACACAGTTCTCATCCATGAAACACACTCTGCTTTAGAGCAAGAAGCACGCTTTTGCTTTCTAAGTGTCTCTAATAAAACAGGAAACGTGATTGTGGTCAGAACAAAATAACGGTGTTTCCTACACATACGGACCATATCTAGGTCAACTCTTTTTCTGAAACTGATACAAACCACAGTTCAATTAACATGCAATGCTTTCCAGTTAAGAGCGAGAAACGTGTGAGCTTCGTGAACGATATAGCTTCCTTTGAGCTGAAAAGTGACTGAGTTTACCTGAAAAGATGGCTTGCTTGTAGGAAGACACAGAGCCTGGGATTTAACTCCATTTCTGAAGGAAAACACACAGCACAGATCTCATCCATGAAACACACTCTGCTTTAGAGCACGAAGCATGCTCTTGCTTTCTAGAGTCTCTAATAGAGCCAGAAAATTGAGGGTACTCTGAACAAAGGAACGGTGTATCCTACACATACGGACCATATCTAGGTCAACTCTTCTTCTGAAACTGATACAAACCACAGTTCCATTAACATGCAAGGCATTCCTGTTAAGAGCGAGAAACGTGTGAGCTTCGTGAATGATGTAGCTTCCTTAGAGCTGAGAAGTGACTGAGTTTACCTGAAAAGATGTCTTGCTTGTAGGAAGACACAGAGCCTGGGATTTAACTCCATTTCTGATGGGAAAAACACAGCACAGTTCTCATCCATGAAACACACTCTGCTTTAGAGAAAGAAGCACGCTCTTGCTTTCTAGAGTCTATAATAGAGCCAGAAACTTGAAAGTGTGCTCAGAACAAAAGAACGGTGTTTCCTACACTTACGGACCATTGCTAGTTCAACTCTGATTCTGAAACTGATACAAACCACAGGTCCTCCAACATCCAATGCTTTACAGTTAAGAGCAAGAAACGAGTGAGCTACGTGAATGATGTAGCTTTGTTTGAGCTGAAAGGTGACTGAGTTTACGTGAAACGAAGTCTTGCTTGTAGGAAGATACAGAGCCTGTGATTTAACTCCATTTCTGAAGGTAAACACACAGCACAGTTCTCATCCATGAAACACACTCTGCTTTAGAGCAAGAAGCATGCTCTTGCTTTCCAGAGTCTCTAATCGAGCCAGAAACTTGAGGGGACTGTGAACAAAAGAACGGTGCTTCCTACACCTAAGGACAATTGTTAGTTCAACTCTGCTGCTGAAACTGATACAGACCACAAGTCATCTAACATCCAATCCTTTTCAGTTAAGAGCAAGAAACATGTGAGCTTCGTAAACGATTTATATTCATATGAGCCGAAAAGTGACTGCGTTTACCTGAAATGATGTCTTGCTTGTAGGAAGACACAGATCCTGGAATTTAACTCCATTTGTGAAGGGAAACACAGAGCACAGTTCTCATCCATGAAACACACTCTGCTTCAGAGCACGAAGCACGCTCTTGAATTCTAGAGTCTCTAATAGAGCCAGAAAATTGAGGGTACTCTGAACAAATGAACGGTGTATCCTACACATACGGACCATATCTAGGTCAACTCTTCTTCTGAAACTGATACAAACCACAGTTCCATTAACATGCAAGGCTTTCCTGTTAAGAGCGAGAAACGTGTGAGCTTCGTGAATGATGTAGCTTCCTTTGAGCTGAAAAGTGACTGAGTTTACCTGAAAAGATGTCTTGCTTGTAGGAAGACGCAGAGCCTGGGATTTAACTCCATTTCTGATGGGAAAAACACAGCACAGTTCTCATCCATGAAACACACTCTGCTTTAGAGAAAGAAGCACGCTCTTGCTTTCTACAGTCTATAATAGAGCCAGAAACTTGAGGGTACTCAGAACAAAAGAATGGTGTTTCCTACACATACGGACCATTGCTAGTTCAACTCTGCTTCTGAAACTGATACAAACCACAGGTCCTCTAACATCCAATGCTTTACATTTAATAGCAAGAAACGTGTGAGCTACGTGAACAATGTAGCTTTGTTTGAGCTGAAAGTTGACTGAGTTTACGTGAAACCAAATCTTGCTTGTAGGAAGATACAGAGCCTGTGATTTAACTCCATTTATGAAGGGAAACACACAGCACTGTTCTCACGATGAAACACACTCTGCATATAAGAAGAAGTACGCTCTTGCTTTCTAGAGTCTCTAATAGAGCAGGAAACGTGAGTGTTCTCAGAACAAAAGAACGGTGTTTCCTACACATTCGGACCATTTCTAGTTCAACTCTGCTTCTGAAACTGATACAAACCACAAGTCATCTAACATCCGATGCTTTTCAGTTAAGAGCGAGAAACGTGTGATCTTCGTAAAAGATTTATATTCATTTGAGCTGAAAAGTGACTGCATTTACCTGAAATGATCTCTTGCTTGTAGGAAGACACAGAGCCTGGATTTTAACTGCATTTCTGAAGGGAAACACACAACACAGTTCTCATCCATGAAACACACTCTGCTTTAGAGCAAGAAGCACGCTCTTGCTTTCTAAGTGTCTCTAATAGAACAGGAAACGTGACTGTGGTCAGAACAAAATAACGGTGTTTCCTACACATACGGACCATATCTAGGTCAACTCTTCTTCTGAAACTGATACAAACCACAGTTCAATTAACATGCAATGCTTTCCAGTTAAGAGCGAGAAAAGTGTGAGCTTCGTGAACGATATAGCTTCCTTTGAGCTGAAAAGTGACTGAGTTTACCTGAAAAGATGGCTTGCTAGTAGGAAGACACAGAGCATGGGATTTAACTCCATTTCTGAAGGAAAACACACAGCACAGATCTCATCCATGAAACACACTCTGCTTTAGAGCACGAAGCATGCTCTTGCTTTCTAGATTCTCTAATACAGCCAGAAACTTGAGGGTACTCTGAACAAAAGAACGGTGTTTCCTACACATACGGACCATTGCTAGTTCAACTCTGCTTCTGAAACTGATACAAACCACAGTTCCATTAACATGCAATGCTTTCCAGTTAAGAGCGAGAAACGTGTGAGCTTTGTGAGCAATGTAGCTTTCTTTGAGCTGAAAGGTGACTGAGTTTACCTGAAAAGATGTCTTGCTTGTAGGAAGACACAGAGCCGGGGATTTAACTCCATTTCTGAAGGGAAACACACAGCACTGTTGTCACGATGAAACACACTCTGCATATAAGAAGAAGAACGCTCTTGCTTTCTAAGAGTCTCTAATACAGCAGGAAACGTGACATTGGTCAGAACAAAATAATGGTGTTTCCTACACATACTGAGCATATCTAGGTCAGCTCTTCTTCTGAAACTGATAGAAACCACAGTTCCATTAACATGCAATGCTTTCCATTTAAGAGCGAGAAACGTGTGAGCTTCGTGAACGATATAGCTTCCTTTGAGCTGAAAAGTGACTGAGTTTACCTGAAAAGATGTCTTGCTTGTAGGAAGACACAGAGCCTGGGATTTAACTCCATTTCTGAAGGAAAACACACAGCACAGACTCATCCATGAAACACACTCTGCTTTAGAGAAAGAAGCACGCTCTTGCTTTCTAGAGTCTATAATAGAGCCAGAAACTTGAGGGTACTCTGAACAAAAGAACGGTGTTTCCTACACATACGGACCATTGCTAGTTCAACTCTGATTCTGAAACTGATACAAACCACAGGTCCTCCAACATCCAATGCTTTACAGTTAAGAGCAAGAAACGAGTGAGCTACGTGAATGATGTAGCTTTGTTTGAGCTGAAAGGTGACTGAGTTTACGTGAAACGAAGTCTTGCTTGTAGGAAGATACAGAGCCTGTGATTTAACTCCATTTCTGAAGGGAAACACACAACACAGTTCTCATCCATGAAACACACTCTGCTTTAGAGCAAGAAGCACGCTCTTGCTTTCTAAGTGTCTCTAATAAAACAGGAAACGTGATTGTGGTCAGAACAAAATAACGGTGTTTCCTACACATACGGACCATATCTAGGTCAACTCTTTTTCTGAAACTGATACAAACCACAGTTCAATTAACATGCAATTCTTTCCAGTTAAGAGCGAGAAACGTGTGAGCTTCGTGAACGATATAGCTTCCTTTGAGCTGAAAAGTGACTGAGTTTACCTGAAAAGATGGCTTGCTTGTAGGAAGACACAGAGCCTGGGATTTAACTCCATTTCTGAAGGAAAACACACAGCACAGATCTCATCCATGAAACACACTCTGCTTTAGAGCACGAAGCATGCTCTTGCTTTCTAGAGTCTCAAATAGAGCCAGAAAATAGAGGGTACTCTGAACAAAGGAACGGTGTATCCTACACATACGGACCATATCTAGGTCAACTCTTCTTCTGAAACTGATACAAACCACAGTTCCATTAACATGCAAGGCATTCCTGTTAAGAGCGAGAAACTTGTGAGCTTCGTGAATGATGTAGCTTCCTTAGAGCTGAGAAGTGACTGAGTTTACCTGAAAAGATGTCTTGCTTGTAGGAAGACACAGAGCCTGGGATTTAACTCCATTTCTGATGGGAAAAACACAGCACAGTTCTCATCCATGAAACACACTCTGCTTTAGAGAAAGAAGCACGCTCTTGCTTTCTAGAGTCTATAATAGAGCCAGAAACTTGAAAGTGTGCTCAGAACAAAAGAACGGTGTTTCCTACACTTACGGACCATTGCTAGTTCAACTCTGATTCTGAAACTGATACAAACCACAGGTCCTCCAACATCCAATGCTTTACAGTTAAGAGCAAGAAACGAGTGAGCTACGTGAATGATGTAGCTTTGTTTGAGCTGAAAGGTGACTGAGTTTACGTGAAACGAAGTCTTGCTTGTAGGAAGATACAGAGCCTGTGATTTAACTCCATTTCTGAAGGTAAACACACAGCACAGTTCTCATCCATGAAACACACTCTGCTTTAGAGCAAGAAGCATGCTCTTGCTTTCCAGAGTCTCTAATCGAGCCAGAAACATGAGGGGACTGTGAACAAAAGAACGGTGCTTCCTACACCTAAGGACAATTGTTAGTTCAACTCTGCTGCTGAAACTGATACAGACCACAAGTCATCTAACATCCAATCCTTTTCAGTTAAGAGCAAGAAACATGTGAGCTTCGTAAACGATTTATATTCATATGAGCCGAAAAGTGACTGCGTTTACCTGAAATGATGTCTTGCTTGTAGGAAGACACAGATCCTGGAATTTAACTCCATTTGTGAAGGGAAACACAGAGCACAGTTCTCATCAATGAAACACACTCTGCTTTAGAGCACGAAGCACGCTCTTGAATTCTAGAGTCTCTAATAGAGCCAGAAAATTGAGGGTACTCTGAACAAAGGAACGGTGTATCCTACACATACGGACCATATCTAAGTCAACTCTTCTTCTGAAACTGATACAAACCACAGTTCCATTAACATGCAAGGCTTTCCTGTTAAGAGCGAGAAACGTGTGAGCTTCGTGAATGATGTAGCTTCCTTTGAGCTGAAAAGTGACTGAGTTTACCTGAAAAGATGTCTTGCTTGTAGGAAGACACAGAGCCTGGGATTTAACTCCATTTCTGATGGGAAAAACACAGCACAGTTCTCATCCATGAAACACACTCTGCTTTAGAGAAAGAAGCACGCTCTTGCTTTCTAGAGTCTATAATAGAGCCAGAAACTTGAAAGTGTGCTCAGAACAAAAGAACGGTGTTTCCAACACTTACGGACCATTGCTAGTTCAACTCTGCTTCTGAAAATGACACAAACCACAGGATATCTAACATCCAATGCTTTTCAGTTAAGAGCAAGAAACGTGTGAGCTTCGTAAACGATTTATATTCATTTTCGCTGAAAAGTGACGGTGTTTACCTGGAACGATATCTTGCTTGTAGGAAGACAAAGAGCCTGTAATTTAATTCCATTTCTGAAGGGAAACACACAGCACAGTTCTCATCCATGAAACACACTCTGCTTTAGAGCAAGAACCACACTCTTGCTTTCTAAGAATCTCTAATACAGCAGGAAATGTGACTGTGGTCAGAACAAAATAACGGTGTTTCCTACACATACGGACCATATCTAGGTCAACTCATCGTCTGAATGATACAAAAAACAGTTCCATTAACATGCAATGCTTTCGAGTTAAGATCGAGAAACGTGTGAGCTTTGTGAGCAATGTAGCTTTCTTTGAGCTGAAAGGTGACTGAGTTTACCTGAAAAGATGTCTTGCTTGTAGGAAGACACAGAGCCGGGGATTTAACTCCATTTCTGAAGGGAAACACACAGCACTGTTGTCACGATGAAACACACTCTGCATATAAGAAGAAGCACGCTCTTGCTTTCTAAGAGTCTCTAATACAGCAGGAAACGTGACATTGGTCAGAACAAAATAATGGTGTTTCCTACACATACTGAGCATATCTAGGTCAGCTCTTCTTCTGAAACTGATAGAAACCACAGTTCCATTAACATGCAATGCTTTCCATTTAAGAGCGAGAAACGTGTGAGCTTCGTGAATGATATAGCTTCCTTTGAGCTGAAAAGTGACTGAGTTTACCTGAAAAGATGTCTTGAATTGTGGGAAGACACAGAGCCTGGGATTTAACTCCATTTCTGAAGGAAAACACACAGCACAGACACATCCATGAAACACACTCTGCTTTAGAGCACAAAGCATGCTCTTGCTTTCTAGAGTCTCTAATAGAGCCAGAAACTTGAGGGTACTCTGAACAAAAGAACGGTGTTTCCTACACGTACGGACCATTGCTAGTTCAACTCTGATTCTGAAACTGATACAAACCACAGGTCCTCCAACATCCAATGCTTTACAGTTAAGAGCAAGAAACGAGTGAGCTACGTGAATGATGTAGCTTTGTTTGAGCTGAAAGGTGACTGAGTTTACGTGAAACGAAGTCTTGCTTGTAGGAAGATACAGAGCCTGTGATTTAACTCCATTTCTGAAGGGAAACACACAACACAGTTCTCATCCATGAAACACACTCTGCTTTAGAGCAAGAAGCACGCTCTTGCTTTCTAAGTGTCTCTAATAAAACAGGAAACGTGATTGTGGTCAGAACAAAATAACGGTGTTTCCTACACATACGGACCATATCTAGGTCAACTCTTTTTCTGAAACTGATACAAACCACAGTTCAATTAACATGCAATGCTTTCCAGTTAAGAGCGAGAAACGTGTGAGCTTCGTGAACGATATAGCTTCCTTTGAGCTGAAAAGTGACTGAGTTTACCTGAAAAGATGGCTTGCTTGTAGGAAGACACAGAGCCTGGGATTTAACTCCATTTCTGAAGGAAAACACACAGCACAGATCTCATCCATGAAACACACTCTGCTTTAGAGCACGAAGCATGCTCTTGCTTTCTAGAGTCTCTAATAGAGCCAGAAAATTGAGGGTACTCTGAACAAAGGAACGGTGTATCCTACACATACGGACCATATCTAGGTCAACTCTTCTTTTGAAACTGATACAAACCACAGTTCCATTAACATGCAAGGCATTCCTGTTAAGAGCGAGAAACGTGTGAGCTTCGTGAATGATGTAGCTTCCTTAGAGCTGAGAAGTGACTGAGTTTACCTGAAAAGATGTCTTGCTTGTAGGAAGACACAGAGCCTGGGATTTAACTCCATTTCTGATGGGAAAAACACAGCACAGTTCTCATCCATGAAACACACTCTGCTTTAGAGAAAGAAGCACACTCTTGCTTTCTAGAGTCTATAATAGAGCCAGAAACTTGAAAGTGTGCTCAGAACAAAAGAACGGTGTTTCCTACACTTACGGACCATTGCTAGTTCAACTCTGATTCTGAAACTGATACAAACCACAGGTCCTCCAACATCCAATGCTTTACAGTTAAGAGCAAGAAACGAGTGAGCTACGTGAATGATGTAGCTTTGTTTGAGCTGAAAGGTGACTGAGTTTACGTGAAACGAAGTCTTGCTTGTAGGAAGACACAGAGCCTGTGATTTAACTCCATTTCTGAAGGTAAACACACAGCACAGTTCTCATCCATGAAACACACTCTGCTTTAGAGCAAGAAGCTTGCTCTTGCTTTCCAGAGTCTCTAATCGAGCCAGAAACATGAGGGGACTGTGAACAAAAGAACGGTGCTTCCTACACCTAAGGACAATTGTTAGTTCAACTCTGCTGCTGAAACTGATACAGACCACAAGTCATCTAACATCCAATCCTTTTCAGTTAAGAGCAAGAAACATGTGAGCTTCGTAAACGATTTATATTCATATGAGCCGAAAAGTGACTGCGTTTACCTGAAATGATGTCTTGCTTGTAGGAAGACACAGATCCTGGAATTTAACTCCATTTGTGAAGGGAAACACAGAGCACAGTTCTCATCCATGAAACACACTCTGCTTTAGAGCACGAAGCACGCTCTTGAATTCTAGAGTCTCTAATAGAGCCAGAAAATTGAGGGTACTCTGAACAAAGGAACGGTGTATCCTACACATACGGACCATATCTAGGTCAACTCTTCTTCTGAAACTGATACAAACCACAGTTCCATTAACATGCAAGGCTTTCCTGTTAAGAGCGAGAAACGTGTGAGCTTCGTGAATGATGTAGCTTCCTTTGAGCTGAAAAGTGACTGAGTTTACCTGAAAAGATGTCTTGCTTGTAGGAAGACACAGAGCCTGGGATTTAACTCCATTTCTGATGGGAAAAACACAGCACAGTTCTCATCCATGAAACACACTCTGCTTTAGAGAAAGAAGCACGCTCTTGCTTTCTAGAGTCTATAATAGAGCCAGAAACTTGAAAGTGTGCTCAGAACAAAAGAACGGTGTTTCCAACACTTACGGACCATTGCTAGTTCAACTCTGCTTCTGAAACTGACACAAACCACAGGATATCTAACATCCAATGCTTTTCAGTTAAGAGCAAGAAACGTGTGAGCTTCGTAAACGATTTATATTCATTTTCGCTGAAAAGTGACTGTGTTTACCTGGAACGATCTCTTGCTTGTAGGAAGACACAGAGCCTGGATTTTAACTGCATTTCTGAAGGGAAACACACAACACAGTTCTCATCCATGAAACACACTCTGCTTTAGAGCAAGAAGCACGCTCTTGCTTTCTAAGTGTCTCTAATAGAACAGGAAACGTGACTGTGGTCAGAACAAAATAACGGTGTTTCCTACACCTACGGACCATATCTAGGTCAACTCTTCTTCTGAAACTGATACAAACCACAGTTCAATTAACATGCAATGCTTTCCAGTTACGAGTGAGAAAAGTGTGAGCTTCGTGAACGATATAGCTTCCTTTGAGCTGAAAAGTGACTGAGTTTACCTGAAAAGATGGCTTGCTAGTAGGAAGACACAGAGCATGGGATTTAACTCCATTTCTGAAGGAAAACACACAGCACAGATCTCATCCATGAAACACACTCTGCTTTAGAGCACGAAGCATGCTCTTGCTTTCTAGATTCTCTAATACAGCCAGAAACTTGAGGGTACTCTGAACAAAAGAACGGTGTTTCCTACACATACGGACCATTGCTAGTTCAACTCTGCTTCTGAAACTGATATAAACCACAGTTCCATTAACATGCAATGCTTTCCAGTTAAGAGCGAGAAACGTGTGAGCTTTGTGAGCAATGTAGCTTTCTTTGAGCTGATAGGTGACTGAGTTTACCTGAAAAGATGTCTTGCTTGTAGGAAGACACAGAGCCGGGGATTTAACTCCATTTCTGAAGGGAAACACACAGCACTGTTGTCACGATGAAACACACTCTGCATATAAGAAGAAGCACGCTCTTGCTTTCTAAGAGTCTCTAATACAGCAGGAAACGTGACATTGGTCAGAACAAAATAATGGTGTTTCCTACACATACTGAGCATATCTAGGTCAGCTCTTCTTCTGAAACTGATAGAAACCACAGTTCCATTAACATGCAATGCTTTCCAGTTAAGAGCGAGAAACGTGTGAGCTTCGTGAACGATATAGCTTCCTTTGAGCTGAAAAGTGACTGAGTTTACCTGAAAAGATGTCTTGCTTGTAGGAAGACACAGAGCATGGGATTTAACTCCATTTCTGAAGGAAAACACACAGCACAGACTCATCCATGAAACACTCTCTGCTTTAGAGCACAAAGCATGCTCTTGCTTTCTAGAGTCTCTAATAGAGCCAGAAACTTGAGGGTACTCTGAACAAAAGAACGGTGTTTCCTACACATACGGACCATATCTAGGTCAACTCTTCTTCTGAAACTGATACAAACCACAGTTCCATTAACATGCAATGCTTTCCAGTTAAGAGCGAGAAACGTGTGAGCTTCGTGAACGATATAGCTTCCTTTGAGCTGAAAAGTGACTGAGTTTACCTGAAAAATGTCTTGCTTGTAGGAAGACACAGAGCCTGGGATTTAACTCCATTTCTGAAGGTAAACACACAGCACAGTTCTCATCCATGAAACACACTCTGCTTTAGAGCAAGAAGCATGCTCTTGCTTTCATGACTCTCTAATAGAGCCAGAAACTTGAGGGTACTCTGAACAAAAGAACGGCGTTTCCTACACAAACGGACCATTGCTAGTTCAACTCTGCTTCTGAAACTGATACAAACCACAGGTCCTCTAACATCCAATACTTTACAGTTAAGAGCAAGAAACGAGTGAGCTACGTGAATGATGTAGCTTTGTTTGAGCTGAAAGGTGACTGAGTTTACGTGAAACGAAATCTTGCTTGTAGGAAGATACAGAGCCTGTGATTTAACTCCATTTATGAAGGGAAACACACAGCACTTTTCTCACGAAGAAACACACTCTGCATATAAGAAGAAGCACGCTCTTGCTCTCTAAGAGTCTCTAATACAGCAGGAAACGTGACATTGGTCAGAACAAAATAACGGTGTTTCCTACACATACTGAGCATATCTAGGTCAGCTCTTCTTCTGAAACTGATAGAAACCACAGTTCCATTAACATGCAATGCTTTCCTGTTAAGAGCGAGAAACGTGTGAGCTTTGTGAACGATATAGCTTCCTTTGAGCTGAAAAGTGACTGAGTTTACCTGAAAAATGTCTTGCTTGTAGGAAGACACAGAGCCTGGGATTTAACTCCATTTCTGAAGGTAAACACACAGCACAGTTCTCATCCATGAAACACACTCTGCTTTAGAGCAAGAAGCATGCTCTTGCTTTCATGACTCTCTAATAGAGCCAGAAACTTGAGGGTACTCTGAACAAAAGAACGGCGTTTCCTACACAAACGGACCATTGCTAGTTCAACTCTGCTTCTGAAACTGATACAAACCACAGGTCCACTAACATCCAATACTTTACAGTTAAGAGCAAGAAACGAGTGAGCTACGTGAATGATGTAGCTTAGTTTGAGCTGAAAGGTGACTGAGTTTACGTGAAACGAAATCTTGCTTGTAGGAAGATACGGAGCCTGTGATTTAACTCCATTTATGAAGGGAAACACACAGCACTTTTCTCACGATGAAACACACTCTGCATATAAGAAGAAGCACGCTCTTGCTCTCTAAGAGTCTCTAATACAGCAGGAAACGTGACATTGGTCAGAACAAAATAACGGTGTTTCCTACACATACTGAGCATATCTAGGTCAGCTCTTCTTCTGAAACTGATAGAAACCACAGTTCCATTAACATGCAATGCTTTCCTGTTAAGAGCGAGAAACGTGTGAGCTTTGTGAACGATATAGCTTCCTTTGAGCTGAAAAGTGACTGAGTTTACCTGAAAAATGTCTTGCTTGTAGGAAGATACAGAGCCTGGTATTTAACTCCATGTCTGAAGGAAAACACACAGCACAGATCTCATCCATGAAACACACTCTGCTTTAGAGCATGAAGCATGCTCTTGCTTTCTAGATTCTCTAATACAGCCAGAAACTTGAGGGTACTCTGAACAAAAGAACGGCGTTTCCTACACAAACGGACCATTGCTAGTTCAACTCTGCTTCTGAAACTGATACAAACCACAGGTCCACTAACATCCAATACTTTACAGTTAAGAGCAAGAAACGAGTGAGCTACGTGAATGATGTAGCTTTGTTTGAGCTGAAAGTTGACTGAGTTTACGTGAAACGAAGTCTTGCTTGTAGGAAGATACAGAGCCTGTGATTTAACTCCATTTATGAAGGGAAACACACAGCACTGTTCTCACGATGAAATACACTCTGCATATAAGAAGAAGCACGCTCTTGCTTTCTAAGAGTCTCTAATACAGCAGGAAACGTGACATTGGTTAGAACAAAATAACGGTGTTTCCTACACATACGTACCATATCTAGGTCAACTCATTGTCTGAAACTGATACAAACCACAGTTCCATTAACATGCAATGCTTTCCAGTTAAGAGCGAGAAACGTGTGAGCTTCGTGAACGATATAGCTTCCGTTGAGCTGAAAAGTGACTGAGTTTACCTGAAAAGATGTCTTGCTTGTAGGAAGACACAGAGCCTGGGATTTAACTCCATTTCTGAAGGAAAACACACAGCACAGACTCATCCATGAAACACACTCTGCTTTAGAGCACGAAGCATGCTCTTGCTTTCTAGAGTCTCTAATGGATCCAGAAACATGAGGGTACTCTGAACAAAAGAACAGTGTTTCCTACACATACGGACAATTGCTAGTTCAACTCTGATTCTGAAACTGATACAAACCACAGGTCCTCCAACATCCAATGCTTTACGGTTAAGAGCAAGAAACGAGTGAGCTACGTGAATGATGTAGCTTTGTTTGAGTTGAAAGGTGACTGAGTTTACATGAAACGAAGTCTTGCTTGTAGGAAGATACAGAGCCTGTGATTTAACTCCATTTCTGAAGGTAAACACACAGCACAGTTCTCATCCATGAAACACACTCTGCTTTAGAGCAAGAAGCATGCTCTTGCTTTCCACAGTCTCTAATCGGGCCAGAAACATGAGGGGACTCTGAACAAAACAACGGTGCTTCCTACACATAAGGACAATTGTTAGTTCAACTCTGCCGCTGAAACTGATACAAACCACAAGTCATCTAACATCCAATCCTTTTCAGTTAAGAGCAAGAAACATGTGAGCTTCGTAAACGATTTATATTCATATGAGCCGAAAAGTGACTGCGTTTACCTGAAATGATGTCTTGCTTGTAGGAAGACACAGAGCCTGGAATTTAACTCCATTTGTGAAGGGAAACACACAGCACAGTTCTCATCCATGAAACACACTCTGCTTTAGAGCAAGAACCACACTCTTGCTTTCTAGAGTCTCTAATAGAGCCAGAAAATTGAGGGTACTCTGAACAAAGGAACGGTGTATCCTACTCATACGGACCATATCTAGGTCAACTCTTATTCTGAAACTGATACAAACCACAGTTCCATTAACATGCATGGCTTTCCTGTTAAGAGCGAGAAACGTGTGAGCTTCGTGAATGATGTAGCTTCCTTTGAGCTGAAAAGTGACTGCGTTTACCTGAAAAGATGTCTTGCATGTAGGAAGACACAGAGCCTGGGATTTAACTCCATTTCTGATGGGAAAAACACAGCACAGTTCTCATCCATGAAACACACTCTGCTTTAGAGAAAGAAGCACGCTCTTGCTTTCTAGAGTCTATAATGGAGCCAGAAACTTAAAAGTGTGCTCAGAACAAAAGAACGGTGTTTCCTACACATACGGACCATTGCTAGTTCAACTCTGCTTCTGAAACTGACACAAACCACAGGACATCTAACATCCAATGCTTTTCAGTTAAGAGCAAGAAACGTGTGAGCTTCGTAATCGATTTATATTCATTTGAGCTGAAAAGTGACTGTGTTTACCTGAAACGATATCTTGCTTGTAGGAAGACAAAGAGGCTGTAATTTAATTCCATTTCTGAAGGGAAACACACAGCACAGTTCTCATCCATGAAACACTCTCTGCTTTAGAGCAAGAACCACACTCTTGCTTTCTAAGAATCTCTAATACAGCACGAAACGTGACTGTGGTCAAAACAAAATAACGGTGTTTCCTACACATACGGACCATATCTAGGTCAACTCATCGTCTGAAACTGATACAAACCACAGGTCCTCTAACATCCAATACTTTACAGTTAAGAGCGAGAAATGAGTGAGCTACGTGAATGATGTAGCTTCCTTTGAGCTGAATGGTGACTGAGTTTACGTGAAATGAAGTCTTGCTTGTAGGAAGATACAGAGCCTGTGATTTAATTCCATTTATGAAGGGAAACACACAGCACTGTTCTCACGATGAAACACACTCTGCATATAAGAAGAAACACGCTCTTGCTTTCTAAGAGTCTCTAATACAGCAGGAAACGTGACATTGGTCAGAACAAAATAACGGTGTTTCCTACACATACTGAGCATATCTAGGTCAGCTCTTCTTCTGAAACTGATAGAAACCACAGTTCCATTAACATGCAATGCTTTCCAGTTAAGAGCGAGAAACTTGTGAGCTTCGTGAACGATATAGCTTCCTTTGAGCTGAAAAGTGACTGAGTTTACCTGAAAAGATGTCTTGCTTGTAGGAAGACACAGAGCCTGGGATTTAACTCCATTTCTGAAGGAAAACACACAGCACAGACTCATCCATGAAACACACTCTGCTTTAGAGCACGAAGCATGCTCTTGCTTTCTAGAGTCTCTAATAGAGCCAGAAAATTGAGGGTACTCTGAACAAAAGAACGGTGTTTCCTACACATACGGACCATTGCTAGTTCAACTCTGATTCTGAAACTGATACAAACCACAGGTCCTCCAACATCCAATGCTTTACAGTTAAGAGCAAGAAATGAGTGAGCTACGTGAATGATGTAGCTTTGTTTGAGCTGAAAGGTGACTGAGTTTACGTGAAAGGAAGTCTTGCTTGTAGGAAGATACAGAGCCTGTGATTTAACTCCATTTCTGAAGGTAAACACACAGCACAGTTCTCATCCATGAAACACCCTCTGCTTTAGAGCAAGAAGCATGCTCTTGCTTTCCAGAGTCTCTAATCGGGCCAGAAACATGAGGGGACTCTGAACAAAAGAACGGTGCTTCCTACACATAAGGACAATTGTTAGTTCAACTCTGCTTCTGAAACTGACACAAACCACAGGACATCTAACATCTAATGCTTTTCAGTTAAGAGCAAGAAACGTGTGAGCTTCGTAAACGATTTATATTCATTTGAGCTGAAAAGTGACTGCATTTACCTGAAATGATCTCTTGCTTGTAGGAAGACACAGAGCCTGGATTTTAACTCCATTTCTGAAGGGAAACACACAACACAGTTCTCATCCATGAAACACACTCTGCTTTAGAGCAAGAACCACACTCTTGCTTTCTAAGAGTCTCTAATAGAACAGGAAACGTGACTGTGGTCAGAACAAAATAACGGTGTTTCCTACACATACGGGCATATCTAGGTCAACTCATCGTCTGAAACTGATACAAACCACAGGTCCTCTAGCATCCAATGCTTTACAGTTAATAGCAAGAAACATGTGAGCTATGTGAACAATGTAGCTTTGTTTGAGCTGAAAGTTGACTGAGTTTACGTGAAACCAAATCTTGCTTGTAGGAAGATGCAGAGCCTGTGATTTAACTCCAATTCTGAAGGGAAGCACACAGCATTCTTCTCACGATGAAACACACTCTGCATATAAGAAGAAGTACGCTCTTGCTTTCTAGAGTCTCTAATAGAGCAGGAAACGTGAGTGTTCTCAGAACAAAAGAACGGTGTTTCCTACACATTCGGACCATTTCTAGTTCAACTCTGCTTCTGAAACTGATACAAACCACAAGTCATCTAACATCCAATGCTTTTCAGTTAAGAGCGAGAGACGTGTGATCTTTGTAAACGATTTATATTCATTTGAGCTGAAAAGTGACTGCATTTACCTGAAATGATCTCTTGCTTGTAGGAAGACACAGAGCCTGGATTTTAACTCCATTTCTGAAGGGAAACACACAACACAGTTCTCATCCATGAAACACACTCTGCTTTAGAGCAAGAAGCACGCTCTTGCTTTCTAATAGTCTCTAATAGAACAGGAAACGTGACTGTGGTCAGAACAAAATAACGGTGTTTCCTACACATACGGACCATATCTAGGTCAACTCTTCTTCTGAAACTGATACAAACCACAGTTCCATTAACATGCAATGCTTTCCAGTTAAGAGCGAGAAACGTGTGAGCTTCGTGAACGATATAGCTTCCTTTGAGCTGAAAAGTGACTGAGTTTACCTGAAAAGATGTCTTGCTTGTAGGAAGACACAGAGCCTGGGATTTAACTCCATTTCTGAAGGAAAACACACAGCACAGACTCATCCATGAAACACACTCTGCTTTAGAGCACGAAGCATGCTCTTGCTTTCTAGAGTCTCTAATAGAGCCAGAAACTTGAGGGTACTCTGAACAAAAGAACGGTGTTTCCTACACATACGGACCATTGCTAGTTCAACTCTGATTCTGAAACTGATACAAACCACAGGTCCTCCAACATCCAATGCTTTACAGTTAAGAGCAAGAAACGAGTGAGCTACGTGAATGATGTAGCTTTGTTTGAGCTGAAAGGTTTCTGAGTTTACGTAAAACGAAGTCTTGCTTGTAGGAAGATACAGAGCCTGTGATTTAACTCCATTTCTGAAGGTAAACACACAGCACAGTTCTCATCCATGAAACACTCTCTGCTTTAGAGCAAGAACCACACTCTTGCTTTCTAAGAATCTCTAATACAGCAGGAAAGGTGCCTGTGGTCAAAACAAAATAACGGTGTTTCCTACACATACGGACCATATCTAGGTCAACTCATCGTCTGAAACTGATACAAACCACAGTTCCATTAACATGCAATGCTTTCCAGTTAAGAGCGAGAAACGTGTGAGCTTTGTGAGCGATGTAGCTTCCTTTGAGCTGAAAAGTGACTGAGTTTACCTGAAAAGATGTCTTGCTTGTAGGAAGACACAGAGCCTGGGATTTAACTCCATTTCTGAAGGGAAACACACAGCACAGTTCTCATCAATGAAACACACTGTGCTTTAGAGCAAGAAGCATGCTCTTGCTTTCATGACTCTCTAATAGAGCCAGAAACTTGAGGGTACTCTGAACAAAAGAACGGCGTTTCCTACACAAACGGACCATTGCTAGTTCAACTCTGCTTCTGAAACTGATACAAACCACAGGTCCTCTAACATCCAATACTTTACAGTTAAGAGCAAGAAACGAGTGAGCTACGTGAATGATGTAGCTTTGTTTGAGCTGAAAGGTGACTGAGTTTACGTGAAACGAAGTCTTGCTTGTAGGAAGATACAGAGCCTGTGATTTAACTCCATTTATGAAGGGAAACACACAGCACTGTTCTCACGATGAAACACACTCTGCATATAAGAAGAAGCACGCTCTTGCTTTCTAAGAGTCTCTAATACAGCAGGAAACGTGACATTGGTCAGAACAAAATAACGGTGTTTCCTACACATACTGAGCATATCTAGGTCAGCTCTTCTTCTGAAACTGATACAAAGCACAGTTCCATTAACATGCAGTGCTTTCCAGTTAAGAGTGAGAAACGTTTGAGCTTCGTGAACGATGAAGCATCCTTTGAGCTGAAAAGGGACTGAGTTTACCTGAAAAGATGTCTTTCTTGTAGGAAGACACAGAGCCTGGGATTTAACTCCATTTCTGAAGGGAAACACACAGCACAGTTCTCATCCATGAAACACACTCTGCTTTAGAACAGGAAGCATGCTCTTGCTTTCATGACACTCTAATAGAGCCAGAATCTTGAGAGTATTCAGAACAAAAGAACGGTGTTTCCTACACATACGGACCATTGCTAGTTCAAATCTTCTTCTGAAACTGATACAAACCACAGTTCCATTAACATGCAAGGCTTTCCTGTTAAGAGCGAGAAACGTGTGAGTTTCGTGAATTATGTAGCTTCCTTTGAGCAGAAAAGTGACTGAGTTTACCTGAAAAGATGTCTTGCTTGTAGGAAGACACAGAGCCTGGGATTTAACTCCATTTCTGATGGGAAAAACACAGCACAGTTCTCATTCATGAAACCCACTATGCTTTAGAGAAAGAAGCACGCTCTTTCTTTCTAGAGTCTATAATAGAGCCAGAAACTTGAAAGTGTGCTCAGAACAAAAGAACGGTGTTTCCTACACATACGGACCATTGCTAGTTCAACTCTGCTTCTGAAACTGACACAAACCACAGGACATCTAACATCTAATGCTTTTCAGTTAAGAGCAAGAAACGTGTGAGCTTCGTAAACGATTTATATTCATTTGAGCTGAAAAGTGACTGCGTTTACCTGAAACGATGTCTTGCTTGTAGGAAGATACAGAGCCTGTGATTTAACTCCATTTCTGAAGGGAAACTCCAGGCACAGTTCTCATCCATGAAACACACTCTGCTTTAGAGCAAGAAGCACGCTCTTGCTTTCTAAGAGTCTCTAATAGAACAGGAAACGTGACTGTGGTCAGAACAAAATAACTGTGTTTCCTTCACATACGGACCATATCTAGGTCAACTCTTCTTCTGAAACTGATACAAACCACAGTTCCATTAACATGCAATGCTTTCCATTTAAGAGCGAGAAACGTGTGAGCTTCGTGAACGATATAGCTTCCTTTGAGCTGAAAAGTGACTGAGTTTACCTGAAAAGATGTCTTGCTTGTAGGAAGACACAGAGCCTGGGATTTAACTCCATTTCTGAAGGAAAACACACAGCACAGATCTCATCCATGAAACACACTCTGCTTTAGAGCACGAAGCATGCTCTTGCTTTCTAGATTCTCTAATACAGCCAGAAACTTGAGGGTACTCTGAACAAAAGAACGGCGTTTCCTACACAAACGGACCATTGCTAGTTCAACTCTGCTTCTGAAACTGATACAAACCACAGGTCCTCTAAAATCTAATACTTTACAGTTAAGAGCAAGAAACGTGTGAGCTTCGTAAACGATTTATATTCATTTGAGCTGAAAAGTGACTGCGTTTACCTGAAACGATGTCTTGCTTGTAGGTAGACAAAGAGCCTGTAATTTAATTCCATTTCTGAAGGGAAAAACACAGTACAGATCTCATCCATGAAACACACTCTGCTTTAGAGCAGGAACCACACTCTTGCTTTCTAAGAATCTCTAATACAGCAGGAAACGTGACTGTGGTCAGAACAAAATAACGGTGTTTCCTACACATACGGACCATATCTAGGTCAACTCATTGTCTGAAACTGATACAAACTACAGTTCCATTAACATTCAATGCTTTCCAGTTAAGAGCGAGAAACTTGTGAGCTTCGTGAACGATATAGCTTCCTTTGAGCTGAAAAGTGACTGAGTTTACCTGAAAAGATGTCTTGCTTGTAGGAAGACACAGAGCCTGGGATTTAACTCCATTTCTGAAGGAAAACACACAGCACAGACTCATCCATGAAACACACTCTGCTTTAGAGCACGAAGCATGCTCTTGCTTTCTAGATTCTCTAATAGAGCCAGAAACTTTAGGGTACTCTGAACAAAAGAACGGTGTTTCCTACACATACGGACCATTGCTAGTTCAACTCTGATTCTGAAACTGATACAAACCACAGGTCCTCCAACATCCAATGCTTTACAGTTAAGAGCAAGAAACGAGTGAGCTACGTGAATGATGTAGCTTTGATTGAGCTGAAAGGTCTCTGAGTTTACGTGAAACGAAGTCTTGCTTGTAGGAAGATACAGAGCCTGTGATTTAACTCCATTTCTGAAGGTAAACACACAGCACAGTTCTCATCCATGAAACACCCTCTGCTTTAGAGCAAAAAGCATGCTCTTGCTTTCCAGAGTCTCTAATCGGGCCAGAAACATGAGGGGACTCTGAACAAAAGAACGGAGCTTCCTACACATAAGGACAATTGTTAGTTCAACTCTGCTTCTGAAACTGACACAAACCACAGGACATCTAACATCTAATGCTTTTCAGTTAAGAGCAAGAAACGTGTGAGCTTCGTAAACGATTTATATTCATTTGAGCTGAAAAGTGACTGCATTTACCTGAAATGATCTCTTGCTTGTAGGAAGACACAGAGCCTGGATTTTAACTCCATTTCTGAAGGGAAACACACAACACAGTTCTCATCCATGAAACACACTCTGCTTTAGAGCAAGAACCACACTCTTGCTTTCTAAGAGTCTCTAATAGAACAGGAAACGTGACTGTGGTCCGAACAAAATAACGGTGTTTCCTACACATACGGGCATATCTAGGTCAACTCATCGTCTGAAACTGATACAAACCACAGGTCCTCTATCATCCAATGCTTTACAGTTAATAGCAAGAAACATGTGAGCTATGTGAACAATGTAGCTTTGTTTGAGCTGAAAGTTGACTGAGTTTACGTGAAACCAAATCTTGCTTGTAGGAAGATGCAGAGCCTGTGATTTAACTCCAATTCTGAAGGGAAGCACACAGCACTCTTCTCACGATGAAACACACTCTGCATATAAGAAGAAGTACGCTCTTGCTTTCTAGAGTCTCTAATAGAGCAGGAAACGTGAGTGTTCTCAGAACAAAAGAACGGTGTTTCCTACACATTCGGACCATTTCTAGTTCAACTCTGCTTCTGAAACTGATACAAACCACAAGTCATCTAACATCCAATGCTTTTCAGTTAAGAGCGAGAGACGTGTGATCTTTGTAAACGATTTATATTCATTTGAGCTGAAAAGTGACTGCATTTACCTGAAATGATCTCTTGCTTGTAGGAAGACACAGAGCCTGGATTTTAACTCCATTTCTGAAGGGAAACACACAACACAGTTCTCAACCATGAAACACACTCTGCTTTAGAGCAAGAAGCACGCTCTTGCTTTCTAATAGTCTCTAATAGAACAGGAAACGTGACTGTGGTCAGAACAAAATAACGGTGTTTCCTACACATACGGACCATATCTAGGTCAACTCTTCTTCTGAAACTGATACAAACCACAGTTCCATTAACATGCAATGCTTTCCAGTTAAGAGCGAGAAACGTATGAGCTTCGTGAACGATATAGCTTCCTTTGAGCTGAAAAGTTACTGAGTTTACCTGAAAAGATGTCTTGCTTGTAGGAAGACACAGAGCCTGGGATTTAACTCCATTTCTGAAGGAAAACACACAGCACAGACTCATCCATGAAACACACTCTGCTTTAGAGCACGAAGCATGCTCTTGCTTTCTAGAGTCTCTAATAGAGCCAGAAACTTGAGGGTACTCTGAAGAAAAGAACGGTGTTTCCTACACATACGGACCATTGCTAGTTCAACTCTGATTCTGAAACTGATACAAACCACAGGTCCTCCAACATCCAATGCTTTACAGTTAAGAGCAAGAAACGAGTGAGCTACGTGAATGATGTAGCTTTGTTTGAGCTGAAAGGTTTCTGAGTTTACGTGAAACGAAGTCTTGCTTGTAGGAAGATACAGAGCCTGTGATTTAACTCCATTTCTGAAGGTAAACACACAGCACAGTTCTCATCCATGAAACACTCTCTGCTTTAGAGCAAGAACCACACTCTTGCTTTCTAAGAATCTCTAATACAGCAGGAAACGTGACTGTGGTCAAAACAAAATAACGGTGTTTCCTACACATACGGACCATATCTAGGTCAACTCATCATCTGAAACTGATACAAACCACAGGTACTCTAGCATCCAATGCTTTACAGTTAATAGCAAGAAACGTGTGAGCTACGTGAACAATGTAGCTTTGTTTGAGCTGAAAGTTGACTGAGTTTACGTGAAACCAAATCTTGCTTGTAGGAAGATGCAGAGCCTGTGATTTAACTCCAATTCTGAAGGGAAGCACACAGCACTGTTCTCACGATGAAACACACTCTGCATATAAGAAGAAATACGCTCTTGCTTTCTAGAGTCTCTAATAGAGCAGGAAACGTGAGTGTTCTCAGAACAAAAGAACGGTGTTTCCTACACATTCGGACAATTTCAAGTTCAACTCTGCTTCTGAAACTGATACAAACCACAAGTCATCTAACATCCAATGCTTTTCAGTTAAGAGCGAGAGACGTGTGGTCTTCGTAAACTATTTATATTCATTTGAGCTGAAAAGTGACTGCATTTACCTGAAATGATCTCTTGCTTTTAGGAAGACACAGAGCCTGGATTTTAACTCCATTTCTGAAGGGAAACACACAACACAGTTCTCATCCATGAAACACACTCTGCTTTAGAGCAAGAAGCACGCTCTTGCTTTCTAAGAGTCTCTAATAGAACAGGAAACGTGACTGTGGTTAGAACAAAATAACGGTGTTTCCTACACATACGGACCATATCTAGGTCAACTCTTCTTCTGAAACTGATACAAACCACAGTTCCATTAACATGCAATGCTTTCCAGTTAAGAGCGAGAAACGTGTGAGCTTTGTGAACAATATAGCTTCCTTTGAGCTGAAAAGTGACTGAGTTTACTGGAAAAGATGTCTTGCTTGTAGGAGGACACAGACCCTGGGATTTAACTCCATTTCTGAAGGAAAACACACAGCACAGACTCATCCATGAAACACACTCTGCTTTAGAGCACGAAGCATGCTCTTGCTTTCTAGAGTCTCTAATACATCCAGAAACTTGAGGGTACTCTGAACAAAAGAACGGCGTTTCCTACACAAACGGACCATTGCTAGATCAACTCTGCTTCTGAAACTGATACAAACCACAGGTCCTCTAACATCCAATACTTTACAGTTAAGAGCAAGAAACGAGTGAGCTACGTGAATGATGTAGCTTTGTTTGAGCTGTAAGGTTTCTGAGTTTACGTGAAACGAAGTCTTGCTTGTAGGAAGATACAGAGCCTGTGATTTAACTCCATTTCTGAAGGTAAACACACAGCACAGTTCTCATCCATGAAACACTCTCTGCTTTAGAGCAAGAACCACACTCTTGCTTTCTAAGAATCTCTAATACAGCAGGAAAGGTGACTGTGGTCAAAACAATATAACGGTGTTTCCTACACATACGGACCATATCTAGGTCAACTCATCGTCTGAAACTGATACAAACCACAGTTCCATTAACATGCAATGCTTTCCAGTTAAGAGTGAGAAACGTGTGAGCTTTGTGAGCGATGTAGCTTCCTTTGAGCTGAAAAGTGACTGAGTTTACCTTAAAAGATGTCTTGCTTGTAGGAAGACACAGAGCCTGGGATTTAACTCCATTTCTGAAGGGAAACACACAGCACAGTTCTCATCCATGAAACACACTGTGCTTTAGAGCAAGAAGCATGCTCTTGCTTTCATGACTCTCTAATAGAGCCAGAAACTTGAGGGTACTCTGAACAAAAGAACGGCGTTTCCTACACAAACGGACCATTGCTAGTTCAACTCTGCTTCTGAAACTGATACAAACCACAGGTCCTCTAACATCCAATACTTTACAGTTAAGAGCAAGAAACGAGTGAGCTACGTGAATGATGTAGCTTTGTTTGAGCTGAAAGGTGACTGAGTTTACGTGAAACGAAGTCTTGCTTGTAGGAAGATACAGAGCCTGTGATTTAACTCCATTTATGAAGGGAAACACACAGCACTGTTCTCACGATGAAACACACTCTGCATATAAGAAGAAGCACGCTCTTGCTTTCTAAGAGTCTCTAATACAGCAGGAAACGTGACATTGGTCAGAACAAAATAACGGTGTTTCCTACACATACTGAGCATATCTAGGTCAGCTCTTCTTCTGAAACTGATACAAAGCACAGTTCCATTAACATGCAGTGCTTTCCAGTTAAGAGTGAGAAACTTTTGAGCTTCGTGAACGATGAAGCATCCTTTGAGCTGAAAAGGGACTGAGTTTACCTGAAAAGATGTCTTTCTTGTAGGAAGACACAGAGCCTGGGATTTAACTCCATTTCTGAAGGGAAACACACAGCACAGTTCTCATCCATGAAACACACTCTGCTTTAGAACAGGAAGCATGCTCTTGCTTTCATGACACTCTAATAGAGCCAGAAACTTGAGAGTATTCAGAACAAAAGAACGGTGTTTCCTACACATACGGACCATTGCTAGTTCAAATCTTCTTCTGAAACTGATACAAACCACAGTTCCATTAACATGCAAGGCTTTCCTGTTAAGAGCGAGAAACGTGTGAGTTTCGTGAATTATGTAGCTTCCTTTGAGCAGAAAAGTGACTGAGTTTACCTGAAAAGATGTCTTGCTTGTAGGAAGACACAGAGCCTGGGATTTAACTCCATTTCTGATGGGAAAAACACAGCACAGTTCTCATTCATGAAACCCACTATGCTTTAGAGAAAGAAGCACGCTCTTGCTTTCTAGAGTCTATAATAGAGCCAGAAACTTGAAAGTGTGCTCAGAACAAAAGAACGGTGTTTCCTACACATACGGACCATTGCTAGTTCAACTCTGCTTCTGAAACTGACACAAACCACAGGACATCTAACATCTAATGCTTTTCAGTTAAGAGCAAGAAACGTGTGAGCTTCGTAAACGATTTATATTCATTTGAGCTGAAAAGTGACTGCGTTTACCTGAAACGATGTCTTGCTTGTAGGAAGATACAGAGCCTGTGATTTAACTCCATTTATGAAGGGAAACACACAGCACTGTTCTCACGATGAAACACACTCTGCATATAAGAAGAAGCACGCTCTTGCTTTCTAAGAGTCTCTAATACAGCAGGAAACGTGACATTGGTCAGAACAAAATAACGGTGTTTCCTACACATACTGAGCATATCTAGGTCAGCTCTTCTTCTGAAACTGATAGAAACCACAGTTCCATTAACATGCAATGCTTTCCAGTTAAGAGCGAGAAACGTGTGAGCTTCGTGAACGATATAGCTTCCTTTGAGCTGAAAAGTGACTGAGTTTACCTGAAAAATGTCTTGCTTGTAGGAAGATACAGAGCCTGGTATTTAACTCCATGTCTGAAGGAAAACACACAGCACAGATCTCATCCATGAAACACACTCTGCTTTAGAGCATGAAGCATGCTCTTGCTTTCTAGATTCTCTAATACAGCCAGAAACTTGAGGGTACTCTGAACAAAAGAACGGCGTTTCCTACACAAACGGACCATTGCTAGTTCAACTCTGCTTCTGAAACTGATACAAACCACAGGTCCACTAACATCCAGTACTTTACAGTTAAGAGCAAGAAACGAGTGAGCTACGTGAATGATGTAGCTTTGTTTGAGCTGAAAGGTGACCGAGTTTACGTGAAACGAAGTCTTGCTTGTAGGAAGATACAGAGCCTGTGATTTTAACTCCATTTCTGAAGGGAAACACACAACACAGTTCTCATCCATGAAACACACTCTGCTTTAGAGCAAGAAGCACGCTCTTGCTTTCTAAGAGTCTCTAATAGAACAGGAAACGTGACTGTGGTCAGAACAAAATAACTGTGTTTCCTTCACATACGGACCATATCTAGGTCAACTCTTCTTCTGAAACTGATACAAACCACAGTTCCATTAACATGCAATGCTTTCCATTTAAGAGCGAGAAACGTGTGAGCTTCGTGAACGATATAGCTTCCTTTGAGCTGAAAAGTGACTGAGTTTACCTGAAAAGATGTCTTGCTTGTAGGAAGACACAGAGCCTGGGATTTAACTCCATTTCTGAAGGAAAACACACAGCACAGATCGCATCCATGAAACACACTCTGCTTTAGAGCACGAAGCATGCTCTTGCTTTCTAGATTCTCTAATACAGCCAGAAACTTGAGGGTACTCTAAACAAAAGAACGGCGTTTCCTACACAAACGGACCATTGCTAGTTCAACTCTGCTTCTGAAACTGATACAAACCACAGGTCCTCTAAAATCTAATACTTTACAGTTAAGAGCAAGAAACGTGTGAGCTTCGTAAACGATTTATATTCATTTGAGCTGAAAAGTGACTGCGTTTACCTGAAACGATGTCTTGCTTGTAGGTAGACAAAGAGCCTGTAATTTAATTCCATTTCTGAAGGGAAAAACACAGTACAGATCTCATCCATGAAACACACTCTGCTTTAGAGCAGGAACCACACTCTTGCTTTCTAAGAATCTCTAATACAGCAGGAAACGTGACTGTGGTCAGAACAAAATAACGGTGTTTCCTACACATACGGACCATATCTAGGTCAACTCATTGTCTGAAACTGATACAAACTACAGTTCCATTAACATTCAATGCTTTCCAGTTAAGAGCGAGAAACTTTTGAGCTTCGTGAACGATATAGCTTCCTTTGAGCTGAAAAGTGACTGAGTTTACCTGAAAAGATGTCTTGCTTGTAGGAAGACACAGAGCCTGGGATTTAACTCCATTTCTGAAGGAAAACACACAGCACAGACTCATCCATGAAACACACTCTGCGTTAGAGCACGAAGCATGCTCTTGCTTTCTAGATTCTCTAATAGAGCCAGAAACTTGAGGGTACTCTGAACAAAAGAACGGTGTTTCCTACACATACGGACCATTGCTAGTTCAACTCTGATTCTGAAACTGATACAAACCACAGGTCCTCCAACATCCAATGCTTTACAGTTAAGAGCAAGAAACGAGTGAGCTACGTGAATGATGTAGCTTTGATTGAGCTGAAAGGTCTCTGAGTTTACGTGAAACGAAGTCTTGCTTGTAGGAAGATACAGAGCCTGTGATTTAACTCCATTTCTGAAGGGAAACACACACCACTGTTCTCATCCATGAAACACACTCTGCTTTAGAGCAAGAAGCATGCTCTTGCTTTCCAGAGTCTCTAATCGAGCCAGAAACATGAGGGGACTCTGAACAAAAGAACGGTGCTTCCTACACATAAGGACAATTGTTAGTTCAACTCTGCTGCTGAAACTGATACAAACCACAAGTCATCTAACATCCAATCCTTTTCAGTTAAGAGCAAGAAACATGTGAGCTTCGTAAACGATTTATATTCATATGGCCGAATAGTGACTGCGTTTACCTGAAATGATGTCTTGCTTATAGGAAGACACAGAGCCTGGAATTTAACTCCATTTGTGAAGGGAAACACACAGCACAGTTCTCATCCATGAAACACACTCTGCTTTAGAGCACGAAGCACGCTCTTGCCTTCTAGAGTCTCTAATAGAGCCAGAAAATTGAGGGTACACTGAACAAAGGAATGGTGTATCCTAAACATACGGACCATATCTAGGTCAACTCTTCTTCTGAAACTGATACAAACCACAGTTCCATTAACATGCAAGGCTTTCCTGTTAAGAGCGAGAAACGTGTTAGCTTCGTGAATGATGTAGATTCCTTTGAGCTGAAAAGTGACTGAGTTTACCTGAAAAGATGTCTGGCTTGTAGGAAGACACAGAGCCTGGGATTTAACTCCATTTCAAAGTGGAAAAACACAGCACAATTCTCATCCATGAAACATATTCTGCTTTAGAGAAGGAAGCACGCTCTTGCTTTCTAGAGTCTATAATAGAGCCAGAAACTTGAAAGTGTGCTCAGAACAAAAGAACGGTGTTTCCTACACATACGGACCATTGCTAGATCAACACTGCTTCTGATACTGACACAAACAACAGGACATCTAACATCCAATTCTTTTCAGTTAAGAGCAAGAAACGTTTGAGCTTCGTAAACGATTTATATTCATTTTCGCTGAAAAGTGACTGCGTTTACCTGAAACGATGTCTTGCTTGTAGGTAGACAAAGAGCCTGTAATTTAATTCCATTTCTGAGGGGAAACACACAGCACAGTTCTCATCCATGAAACACACTCTGCTTTAGAGCAAGAACCACACTCTTGCTTTCTAAGAATCTCTAATACAGCAGGAAACGTGACTGTGGTCAGAACAAAATAACGGTGTTTCCTACACATGCGGACCATATCTAGGTCAACTCATCGTCTGAAACTGATACAAACCACAGTTCCATTAACATGCAATGTTTTCCAGTTAAGAGCGAGAAACGTGTGAGCTTTGTGAACGATGTAGCTTCCTTTGAGCTGAAAAGTGACTGAGTTTAACTGAAAAGATGTCTTGCTTGTAGGAAGACACAGAGCCTGGGATTTAACTCCATTTCTGAAGGGAAACACACAGGACAGTTCTCTTCCATGAAACACACTCTGCTTTAGAGCAAGAAGCATGCTCTTGCTTTCCAGAGTCTCTAATAGAGCCAGAAACGTGAGGGTTCTCAGAACAAAAGAACAGTGTTTCCTACACATAGAGACCATTGCTAGTTCAACTCTGTTTCTGAAACTGATACAAACCACAAGTCATCTAACATCTAATGCTTTTCAATTTAGAGAAAAAAAACGTGTGAGCTTCGTAAATGATTTATATTCATTTGAGATGAAAAGTGACTGCGTTTACCTGAATCGATGTCTTGCTTGTAGGAAGACATAGAGCATGGAATTTAACTCCATTTCTGAAGGATAACACAGAGCACAGTCCTCATCCATGAAACACACTCTGCTTCTGAGCAGGAAGCACAGTCTTGCTTTCTAAGGATCTGTAATACAGCAGGAAATGTGACTGTGGTCATAACAAAATAACGGTGTTTCCTACATATACGGACCATATCTAGGTCAACTCATCGTCTGAAACTGATACAAACCACAGTTCCATTAACATGCAATGCTTTCCAGTTAAGAGCGAGAAACGTGTGATCTTTGTGAACGATGTAGCTTCCTTTGAGCTGAAAAGTGACTGAGTTTAACTGAAAAGATGTCTTGCTAGTAGGAAGACACAGAGCCTGGGATTTAACTCCATTTCTGAAGGGAAACACACAGCACAGTTCTCATCCATGAAACACACTCTGCTTTAGAGAAAGAAGCATGCTCTTGCTTTCTAGAGTCTCTAATAGAGCCAGAAACTTGAGGGTACTCAGAACAAAAGAACGGTGTTTCCTACACATACGGACCATTGCTAGTTCAACTCTGCTTCTGAAACTGATACAAACCACAGGTCTTCTAGCATCCAATGCTTTACAGTTAATAGCAAGAAATGTGTGAGCTACGTGAACAAAGTAGCTTTGTTTGAGCTGAAAGTTTACTGAGTTTACGTGAAACCAAATCTTGCTTGTAGGAAGATGCAGAGCCTGTGATTAAACTCCAATTCTGAAGGGAAACACACAGCACTGTTCTCACGATGAAACACACTCTGCATATAAGAAGAAGTACGCTCTTGCTTTCTAGAGTCTCTAATAGAGCAGGAAACGTGAGTGTTCTCAGAACAAAAAAACGGTGTTTCCTACACATTCGGACCATTTCTAGTTCAACTCTGCTTCTGAAACTGATACAAACCACAAGTCATCTAACATCCAATGCTTTTCAGTTAAGAGCGAGAAACGTGTGATCTTCGTAAAAGATTTATATTCATTTGAGCTGAAAAGTGACTGCATTTACCTGAAATGATCTCTTGCTTGTAGGAAGACACAGAGCCTGGATTTTAACTCCATTTCTGAAGGGAAACACACAACACAGTTCTCATCCATGAAACACACTCTGCTTTAGAGCACGAAGCATGCTCTTGCTTTCTAGATTCTCTAATACAGCCAGAAACTTGAGGGTACTCTGAACAAAAGAACGGCGTTTCCTACACAAACGGACCATTGCTAGTTCAACTCTGCTTCTGAAACTGAAACAAACCACAGGTCCTCTAACATCTAATACTTTACAGTTAAGAGCAAGAAACGTGTGAGCTTCGTAAACGATTTATATTCATTTGAGCTGAGAAGTGACTGCGTTTACCTGAAACGATGTCTTGCTTCTAGGTAGACAAAGAGCCTGTAATTTAATTCCATTTCTGAAGGGAAACACACAGTACAGATCTCATCCATGAAACACAATCTGCTTTAGAGCAGGAACCACACTCTTGCTTTCTAAGAATCTCTAATACAGCAGGAAACGTGACTGTGGTCAGAACAAAATAACGGTGTTTCCTACACATACGGACCATATCTAGGTCAACTCATTGTCTGAAACTGATACAAACCACAGTTCCATTAACATGCAATGCTTTCCAGTTAAGAGCGAGAAACTTGTGACCTTTGTCAACAATGTAGCTTCCTTTGAGCTGAAAAGTGACTGAGTTTACCTGAAAAGATGTCTTGCTTGTAGTAAGACACAGAGCCTTGGATTTAACTCCATTTCTGAAGGGAAACACACAGCACAGTTCTAATCCATGAAACACACTCTGCCTTAGAGCACGAAGCATGCTCTGCCTTTCTAGAGTCTCTAATAAGCAGGAAACGTGAGTGAGCTCAGAACAAAAGAACGGTGTTTCCTACACATACAGACCATTGCTAGTTCAACTCTGCTTCTGAAACTGATACAAAAAACAAGTCATCTAACATCAAATGCTTTTCACTTAAGAGCGAGAAACATGTGATCTTCGTAAACGATTTATATTCATTTGAGCTGAAAAGTGACTGCATTTACCTGAAATGATCTCTTGCTTGTAGGAAGACACAGAGCCTGGATTTTAACTCCATTTCTGAAGGGAAACACACAGCACAGTTCTCATCCATGAAAAACACTCTGTTTTAGAGCAAAAAGCATGCTCTTGCTTTCTAGAGTCTCTAAAAGAGCAGGAAACTTGAGTGTGCTCAGAATAAAGGAACAGTGTTTCCTACATATACAGACCATTGCTACTTCAAATCTGCTTCTGAAACTGATACACACCACAGGTCCTCTAACATCCAATGCTTTTCAGTTAAGAGCTAGAAACGTGTGAGCTTCGTAAACGATTTATATTCTATTGAGCTGAAATGTGACTGCATTTACCTGAAATGATGTGTTGCTTGTAGGAAGACACAGAGCCTGGAATTTAAGTCCATTTCTGAAGGGAAACACACAGCACAGTTCTCATCCATGAAACAGACTCTGCTTTAGACTAAGAAGCACGCTCTTGCTTTCTAAGTGTCTCTAATAGAGCAGGAAACGTGACTGTGGTCAGAACAAAATAACGGTGTTTCCTACACATACGGACTATATCTAGGTCAACTCTTCTTCTGAAACTGATACAAACCACAGTTCCTCTAACATGCAATGCTTTCCAGTTAAGAGTGAGAAACTTGTGAGCTTCGTGAACGATGTAGCTTCCTTAGAGCTGATAAGTGACTTAGTTTACCTGAAAACATATCTTGCTTGTAGGAAGAAACAGAGCCTGGGATTTAACTCCATTTCTGAAGGGATACACACAGCGCAGTTCTCATCCATGAAACAAACTCTGCTTTAGAGCAAGAAGCACCCACTTGCTTTCTCAGAGTCTCTAATACAGCAGGAAACGTGACTGTGGTCAGAACAAAATAACGGTGTTTCCTACACATACAGACCATGTCTAGGTCAATTCTTCTTCTGAAACTGATACAAACCACAGTTCCATTAACATCCAATGCTTTCCAGTTAAGAGCGAGAAACGTGTGAGCTTCGTGAAGGATGTAGCTTCCTTTGAGGTGAAAAGTGACTGAGTTTACCGGAAAAGATGTCTTGCTTGTAGGAATACACAGAGCCTGGAATTTAACTCCATCTGAAGGGAAACACACAGCACAGTTCTCATCCATGAAACACACTCTGCTTTAGAGCAAGAAGCACGCTCTTGCTTTCTAAGTGTCTCAAATACAGCTGGAAACATGACTGTGTTCAGAACAAAATAACGGTGTTTCCTACACATACGGATCATATCTAGGTCAATTCTTTTTCTGATACTGATACAAAACACAGTTCCATTAACATGCAATGCTTTCAAGTTAAGAGCGAGAAACATGTGAGCTTCGTGAACGATGTAGCTTCCTTTGAGCTGAAAGGTGACTGAGTTTACGGGAAACGAAGTCTTGCTTGTAGGATGATACAGAGCCTGTGATTTTACTCCATTTCTGAAAGGAAACACACAGCACATTTCTCACGATGAAACACATTCTGCGTTTAGGAAGAAGCACGCTCTTGCTTTCTAGAGTCTCTAATAGAGCATGCAACTTGAGTGTGCTCAGAAAAAAAGAACGGTGTTTCCTACACATACGGACCACTGCTAGTTCAACTCTGCTTCGGAAACTGATACAAACCGCAAGTCATCTAACATCCAATGCTTTTCATTTCAGAGTGAGAAACGTGTGATCATCGTAAACAATTTATAATCATTTAAGCTGAAAAGTGACTGCGTTTACCCGAAAAGATATCTTGCTTGTAGGAAGATACAGAGCCTGGGATTTAACTCCATTTCTGAAGGGAAACACACAGCACAGTTCTCATCCATGTAACACACTCTGCTTTAGAGAACAAAGCATGCTCTTGCTTTCTAGAGTCTCTTATAGAGTAGGAAACGTGAGTGAGCTCAGAAAAAAAGAACGGTGTTTCCTACACATACGGACCATAACTAGTTCAACTCTGCTTCTGAAACAGATACAAACCACAAGTCATCTAACATCCAATGCTTTTCAGTTAAGAGCGAGAAATGTGTGATCTTCGTAAACGATTTATATCATTTGAGCTGAAAAGTGACTGCATTTACCTGAAATGATGGCTTGCTTGTAGGAAGACACAGAGCCTGGATTTTAACTCCATTTCTGAAGGGAAACACACAGCACAGTTCTCATCCATGAAACACACTCTGCTTTAGAGCAAGAAGCACGCTCTTGCTTTCTAAGTGTCTCTAATAGAACAGGAAACATGACTGTGGTCAGAACAAAATAACGGTGTTTCCTAAACATACGGACCATATCTAGGTCAACTCTTCTTCTGAAACTGATACAAACCACAGTTCCATTAACATGCAATGCTTTCCAGTTAAGAGCGAGAAACGTGTGAGCTTCGTGAACGATATAGCTTCCTTTGAGCTGAAAAGTGACTGAGTTTACCTGAAAAGATTTCTTGCTTGTAGGAAGACACAGAGCCTGGGATTTAACTCCATTTCTGAAGGAAAACACACAGCACAGATCTCATCCATGAAACACACTCTGCTTTAGAGAACGAAGCATTCTCTTGCTTTCTAGATTCTCTAGTACAGCCAGAAACTTGAGGGTACTCTGAACAAAAGAACGGCGTTTCCTACACAAACGGACCATTGCTAGTTCACCTCTGCTTCTGAAACTGATACAAACCACAGGTCATCTAAAATCTAATACTTTACAGTTAAGAGCAAGAAACGTGTGAGCTTCGTAAACGATTTATATTCATTTGAGCTGAAAAGTGACTGCGTTTACCTGAAACGATGTCTTGCTTGTAGGTAGACAAAGAGCCTGTAATTTAATTCCATTTCTGAAGGGAAACACACAGTACAGATCTCATCCATGAAACACACTCTGCTTTAGAGCAGGAACCACACTCTTGCTTTCTAAGAATCTCTAATACAGCAGGAAACGTGACTGTGGTCAGAACAAAATAACGGTGTTTCCTACACATACGTACCATATCTAGGTCAACTCATTGTCTGAAACTGATACAAACCACAGTTCCATTAACATGCAATGCTTTCCAGTTAAGAGCGAGAAACTTGTGAGCTTTGTCAACAATGTAGCTTCCTTTGAGCTGAAAAGTGACTGAGTTTACCTGAAAAGATGTCTTGCTTGTAGGAAGACACAGAGCCTTGGATTTAACTCCATTTCTGAAGGGAAACACACAGCACAGTTCTAATCCATGTAACACACTCTGCTTTAGAGACCAAAGCATGCTCTTGCTTTCTAGATTCTCTAATAGAGCAGGAAACGTGAGTGAGCTCATAAAAAAAGAACGGTGTTTCCTACACATACGGACCATAACTAGTTCAACTCTGCTTCTGAAACAGATACAAACCACAAGTCATCTAACATCCAATGCTTTTCAGTTAAGAGCGATAAACGTGTGAGCTTCGTAAACGATTTATATTCATTTAAGCTGAAAAGTGACTGCGTTTACCTGTAATGATATCTTGCTTGTAGGAAGACACGGGGCCTGGAATTTATCTCCATTTCTGAAGGGAAACACACAGCACAGTTCTCATCAATGAAAGACTCTCTACTTTAGAGCAAGAAGCACGCTCTTGCTTTCTATGTGTCTCTAATATAGCAGGAATCCTGACTGTGGTCAGAACAAAATAACGGTGTTTCCTACACATACGGATCATATATAGGTGAACTCTTCCTCTGAAACTGATACAAACCACAGTTTATTGACATGCAATGTTTTCAAGTTAAGAGCGAGAAACGTGTGAGCTTCGTGAGCAATGTAGCTTCCTTTGAGCTGAAAAGTGACTGAGTTTACCTGAAAAGATGTCTTGCTTGTAGGAAGACACAGAGCCTGGGATTTAACTCCATTTCTGAAGGGAAACACACAGCACAGTTCTCATCCATGAAAAACACTCTGCTTTAGAGCAAGAAGCATGCTCTTGCTTTCTAGATTCTCTAAAAGAGCCAGAAACTTGAGTGTACTCAGAACAAAAGAACGGTGTTTCCTACACTTACGGACCATTGCTAGTTCAACTCTGCTTCTGAAACTGATACAAACCACAAGTCATCTAACATCCAATGCTTTTCAGTTAAGAGCGAAAAACGTGTGAGCTTCGTAAACGATTTATATTCATTTGAGCTGAAAAGTGACTGCATTTATCTGAAATGATGTCTTCCTTGTAGGAAGACACAGACCTGGAATGTAACTCCATTTCTGAAGGCAAACAAACAGCACCGTTCTCATCCATGAAACACACTCTGCTTTAGTGCAAGAAGCATGCTCTTGCTTTCTATGTGTCTCTAATACAGCAGGAAACGTGACTGTGGTCAGAACAAAATAATGGTGTTTCCTACATATATCGACCATATCTAGATCTACTCTTCTTCTGAATGTGATACAAACCACAGTTCCTCTAACATGCAATGCTCTCCACTTAACAGCAAGAAACGTGTGAGCTTCGTGAACGATGTAGCTTCCTTTGAGGTGAATAGTGACTGAGTTTACCTGAAAAGATGTCTTCCTTGTAGGAAGACACAGAGCCTGGGATTCAACTCCATTTCTGAGAGGAAACACACTGCACAGTTCTCATCCATGAAAAACACTCTGGTTTAGAGCAAGAAGCACGCTCTTGCTTTCTAAGAGTCTCTAATAGAGCATGAAACGTGACTGTGGTCAGAACAAAATAATGGTGTTTCCTACACATACGGACCATATCTACGTCAACTCTTCTTCTGAAACTGATACAAACCACAGTTCATCTAACATGCAATGCTTTCCAGTTAAGAGCGAGAAACGTGTGAGCTTCGTGAATGATGTAGCTTCCTTTGAGCTGAAAAGTTAATGCGTTTACACGAAAAGATGTCTTGCTTGTAGGAAGACACAGAGCCTGGGATTTAACTCCATTTCTAAAGAGAAACACACAGCACAGTTCTCATCCATGAAAAACACTCTGCTTTAGAGCAAGAAGCATGCTCTTGCTTTCTAGAGTCTCTAAAATAGCAGGAAACTTGAGGGTGCTAGGAACAAAAGAAACGTGTTTCCTACACATACGGACCATTGCTAGTTCAACTCTGCTTCTGAAACTGATACAAACCACAGGTCCTCTATCATCCAATGCTTTACAGTTAAGAGCGAGAAACATGTGAGCTTTGTGAATGATTTAGCTTTGTTTGAGCTGAAAGGTGACTGAGTTTACGTGAAACGAATTCTTGCTTGTAGGAAGATACAGAGCCTGTGATTTAACTCCATATCTGAAGGGAAACACACAGCACAGTTCTCATCCATGAAACACACTCTGCTTTAGAGCACGAAGCATGCTCTTGCTTTATAGAGTCTCTAATAGAGCCTGAAACATGAGGGTGCTCTGAACAAAATAACGGTGTTTCCTACATTTACGGACCAATGCTAGTTCAACTCTGCTTCTGAAACTGATACAAAACACAAGTCATCCAACATCCAATGCTTTTTAGTTAAGAGCAAGAAACGTGTGATCTTCGTAAACGATTTATATTCATTGGAGCTGAAAAGTGACTGCGTTTACATGCAATGATATCTTGTTTATAGGAAGACACAGAGCCTGGAATTTAACTCCATTTCTGAAGGGAAACACACAGCACAGTACTCATCCATGAAACACACTCTGCTTTAGAGCAAGAAGCATGCATTTTCTTTCCTGAGTCTCTAATAGGCCAGAAACTTTAGGGTACTCAGAACAAAAGAACGGTGTTTCCTACACATATGGACCATTGCTAGTTCAACTCTGCTTCTGAAACTGATACAAACCACAGGTCCTCTAACATCCAATGCTTTACAGTTAAGAGCAACAAACGTGTGAGCTTCGTGAAAGATGTAGCTTTCTTTGAGCTGAAAGGTGACTGAGTTTAAGTGAAACGAGTCTTGCTTGTAGGAAGAAATGGAGCCTGGAATTTAACTCCATTTCTGAAGGGAAACAGACAGCACAGTTCTCATCCATGAAAACACTCTACTTTAGAGCAAGAAGCACGCTATTGCTTTCTATGTGTCTCTAATACAGGAGGAAACGTGACTGTGGTCAGAACAAATAACGGTGTTTCCTACACATATGAACCATATCTAGGTCAACTCTTCTTCAGAATGTGATACAAACCACAGTTCCTCTAACATGCAATGCTTTCAATTTAAGAGCGAGAAACATGTGAGCTTCGTGAACGATATAGTTTCCTTTGAGTTGAATAGTGCCTGAGTTTACCTGAAAAGATGTCTTCCTTGTAGGAAGACACAGAGCCTGGGACATAACTCCATTTCTGAGGGGAAACACACAGCACAGTTCTCATCCATGAAACACACTCTGCTTTAGAGGAATAAGCATGCTCTTGCTTTCTAGAGTCTCTTATAGAGCCAGAAACATGAGGGTGCTCTGAAAAAAATAACGGTGTTTCCTACATTTACCGACCACTGCTAGTTCAACTCTGCTTCTGTAACTGATACAAACCACAAGTTATCTAACATCCAATGCTTTTCTGTTAAGAGCAAGAAACGTGTGAGCGTCTTAAACGATTTATATTCATTTGAGCTAAAAAGTAACTGCGTTTACTTTAAAAGATGTCTTTCTTGTAGGAAGACACAGAGCCTGGGATTTAACTCCATTTCTGAAGGGAAACACACAGCACAATTCTCATCCATGAAAAAAACTCTGCTTTAGAGCAAGAAGCATGCTCTTGCTTTCTAGAGTCTCTAAAAGAGCAGGAAAATTGAGTGTGCTCAGAACAAAAGAAAGGTGTTTCCTACACATACGGACCATTGCTAGTTCAACTCTGCTTCTGAAACTGATACAAACCACAGGTCCTCTAACATGCAATGCTTTCTAGTTAAGAGCGAGAAATGTGTGAGCTTCGTGAACGATGTAGCTTTGTTTGAGCTGAAAGGTGACTGAGTTTACGTGAAACGAAGTCTTGCTTGTAGGAAGATACAGAGCCTGTGATTTAACTCCATTTCTGAAGGGAAACACACAGCAAATTTCTCACGATGAAACACCAGCACATTTCTCACGATGAAACACACTCTGCTTTTTGGAAGAAGCACGCTCTTGCTTTCTAGATTCTCAAATAGAGCAGGAAACTTGAGTGTGCTCAGAACAAAAGAACGGTATTTCCTACACATACGGACCACTGCTAGTTCAACTCTGCTTCTGAAACTGATACAAACCACAAGTCATCTAACATCCAATGCTTTTCAGTTAAGAGTGAGGAACGTGTGATCTTCATAAACGATTTATATTCATTTAAGCTGAAAAGTGACTGCGTTTACCTGAAATGATGTCTTGCTTGTAGGAAGACACAGAGCCTGGAATTTAACTCCATTTCTGAAGGGAAACACACATCACAGTTCTCATCCATGAAACACACACTGCTTTCGAGAAAGAAGCACGCTCTTGCTTTCTAAGAGTCTCTAATACAGCAGGAAACGTGACTGTGGTCAGAACAAAATAATGGTGTTTCCTACACGTACGGACCATATCTAGGTCAACTCTTCTTCTGAAACTGATACAAACCACAGTTCCTCTAACATGCAATGCTTTCCAGTTAAGAGCGAGAAACGTGTGAGCTTCGTGAATGATGTAGCTTCCTTTGAGCTGAAAAGTTAATGAGTTTACCCGAAAAGATGTCTTGCTTGTAGGAAGATACAGACCCTGGGATTTAACTCCATTTCTGAAGGGAAACACACAACACATTCTCATCCATGAAACACACTCTGCTTTAGAGCACGAAGCATGCTCTTGCTTTCTAGAGTCTCTAATAGAGCAGGAACATGAGTGAGCTCAGAACAAAAAACGGTGTTTCCTACACATACAGACTATAGCTAGTTCAACTCTGCTTCTGAAACTGATACAAACCACAAGTCCTCTAACATCCAATGCTTTTCAGTTAAGAGCGAGAAACGTGTGATCTTGGTAAACGATTTATATTCATTTAAGATGAAAAGTGACTGCGTTTACCTGTAATGATATCTTGCTTGTAGGAAGACACGGGGCCTGGAATTTATCTCCATTTCTGAAAGGAAACACACAGCACAGTTCTCATCAATGAAAGACTCTCTACTTTAGAGCAAGAAGCACGCTCTTGCTTTCTATGTGTCTCTAATATAGCAGGAAACCTGACTGTGGTCAGAACAAAATAACGGTGTTTTCTACACATACGCACTATATCTAGGTCAACTCTTCTTCTGAAACTGATACGAACCACAGTTCCATTAACATGCAATGCTTTCAAGTTAAGAGCGAGAAACGTGTGAGTTTCATGATCGATGTAGCTCCCTTAGAGCTGAAAATTCACTGAGTTTACTTGAAAAGATGTCTTGCTTGTAGGCAGACACGGAGCCTGGGATTTAACTCCATTTCTGAAGGGAAACACACTGCACAGTTCTCATCCATGAACAACACTCTGCGTTAGAGCACGAAGCATGCTCTTGCTTTCTAGAGTCTCTAAAACAGCAGGAAACCTGAGTGTGCTCAGAACAAAAGAACGGTGTTTCCTACACGTACGGACCATATCTAGGTCAATTCTGCTTCTGAAACTGATACAAACCACAGGACCTCTAACATCCAATGCTTTACATTTAAGAGCAGGAAACGTGTGAGCTTCGTGAAAGATGTAGCTTTGTTTGAGCTGAAAGCTGACTGAGTTTACGTGTAACGAAGTCTTGCTTGTAGAAAGATACAGAGCCTGTGATTTAACTCCATTTCTGAAGGGAAACACACAGCAGATTTCTCACCTTGAAACACACTCTGCGTTTAGGAAGAAGCACACTCTTGCTTTCTAGAGTCTCTAATAGAGCAGGAAACTTGAGTGTGCTCAGAACAAAAGAACGGTGTTTCCTACACATACGGACCACTGCTAGTTCAACTCTGCTTCTGAAACTAATACAAACCACAAGTCATCTAACATCCAATGCTTTTCAGTTAAGAGTGATAAACGTGTGATCTTCGTAAAGGATTTGTATTCATTTAAGCTGAAAAGAGACTGTGTTTCCCTGAAATGATGTCTTGCTTGTAGGAAGACATAGAGCCTGGAATTAACTCCATTTCTGAAGGGAAACACACAGCACAGTTCTCATCCATGAAACACACTGCTTTAGAGCAAGATGCACGCTATTGCTTTCTAAGAGTCTCTAATACAGCAGGAAACGTGACAGTGGTCAGAACAAATTCGGTGTTTCCTACACGTACGGACCATATCTAGGTCAACTCTTCTTCTGAAACTGATACAAACCACAGTTCCTCTAACATGCAATGCTTTCCAGTTAAGAGTGAGAAACTTGTAAGCTTCGTGAACGATGTAGCTTCCTTAGAGCTGATAAGTGACTTAGTTTACCTGACAACATGTCTTGCTTGTTGGAAGACACACAGCCTGGGATTTAACTCCATTTCTGAAGGGAAACACACAGCACAGTTCTCATCCATGAAACACACTCTGCATTAGAGCAAGAAGCACGCTCTTGCTTTCTAAGCGTCTCTAATACAGCAGGAAATATGACTGTTGTCAGAACAAAATAACGGTGTTTTCTACACATACGGACCATATCTACATCAACTCTTCTTCTGAAACTGATACAAACCACAGTTCCTCTAACATGCAATGCTTTCCAGTTAAGAGCCATAAACGTGTGAGCTTCGTAAACGATTTATATTCATTTAAGCTGAAAAGTGACTGCGTTTACCTGTAATGATATCTTGCTTGTAGGAAGACACGGGGCCTGGAATTTATCTCCATTTCTGAAAGGAAACACACAGCACAGTTCTCATCAATGAAAGACTCTCTACTTTAGAGCAAGAAGCACGCTCTTGCTTTCTATGTGTCTCTAATATAGCAGGAAACCTGACTGTGGTCAGAACAAAATAACGGTGTTTTCTACACATACGCACTATATCTAGGTCAACTCTTCTTCTGAAACTGATACGAACCACAGTTCCATTAACATGCAATGCTTTCAAGTTAAGAGCGAGAAACGTGTGAGTTTCATGATCGATGTAGCTCCCTTAGAGCTGAAAATTCACTGAGTTTACTTGAAAAGATGTCTTGCTTGTAGGCAGACACGGAGCCTGGGATTTAACTCCATTTCTGAAGGGAAACACACTGCACAGTTCTCATCCATGAAAAACACTCTGCGTTAGAGCACGAAGCATGCTCTTGCTTTCTAGAGTCTCTAAAACAGCAGGAAACCTGAGTGTGCTCAGAACAAAAGAACGGTGTTTCCTACACGTACGGACCATATCTAGGTCAATTCTGCTTCTGAAACTGATACAAACCACAGGACCTCTAACATGCAATGCTTTCCAGTTAAGAGCCATAAACGTGTGAGCTTCGTAAACGATTTATATTCATTTAAGCTGAAAAGTGACTGCGTTTACCTGTAATGATATCTTGCTTGTAGGAAGACACGGGGCCTGGAATTTATCTCCATTCTGAAGGGAAACACACAGCACAGTTCTCATCAATGAAAGACTTTCTACTTTAGAGCAAGAAGCACGCTCTTGCTTTCTATGTGTCTCTAATATAGCAGGAAACCTGACTGTGGTCAGAACAAAATAACGGTGTTTCCTACACATACGGATCATATCTAGGTGAACTCTTCGTCTGAAACTGATACAAACCACAGTTCCATTAACATGCAATGTTTTCAAGTTAAGAGCGAGAAACGTGTGAGCTTCGTGAACGATGTAGCTTCCTTTGAGCTGAAAAGTGACTGAGTTTACCTGAAAAGATGTCTTCCTTGTAGGAAGACACAGAACCTGGGATTTAACTCCATTTCTGAGTGGAAACACACAGCACAGTTCTCATCCATGAAACACACTCTGCTTAAGAACAAGAAGCACGCTCTTGCTTTCTAAGAGTCTCAAATAGAGCAGGAAACGTGACTGTGGTCAGAACAAAATAATGATCTTTCCTACACATACGGACCATATCTAGGTCAACTCTTCTTCTGAAACTGATACAAACCACAGTTCCTCTAACATTCAATGCTTTCCAGTTAAGAGCGAGAAACGTGTGAGCTTCGTGAACGATGTAGCTTCCTTTGAGCTGAAAGGTGACTGCGTTTACCTGAAATGATTTCTTGCTTGTAGGAAGATACTGGGCCTGGGATTTAATTCCATTTCTGAAGGGAAACACACTGCACAGTTCTCATCCATGAAAAACACTCTGCTTTAGAGCAAGAAGCATGCTCTCGCATTCTAGAGTCTCCAAAAGAGCAGGAAACTTGAGTGTGCTCAGAACAAAAGAACGGTGTTTCCTACACCTACGTACCACTGCTAGTTCAACTCTGCTTCTGAAACTGATACAAACCACAAGTCATCTAACATTCAATGCTTTTTAGTTAAGAGTGATAAACGTGTGATCTTTGTAAACGATTTATATTCATTTAAGCTGAAAAGAGACTGTGTTTCCCCGAAATGATGTCTTGCTTGTAGGAAGACACAGAGCCTGGAATTTAACTCCATTTCTGAAGGGAAACACACAGCACAGTTCTCATCCATGAAACACACACTGCTTTAGAGCAAGATGCACGCTATTGCTTTCTAAGAGTCTCTAATACAGCAGGAATCGTGACAGTGGTCAGAACAAATTCGGTGTTTCCTACACGTACGGACCATATCTAGGTCAACTCTTCTTCTGAAACTGATACAAACCACAGTTCCTCTAACATGCAATGCTTTTCAGTTAAGAGTGAGAAACTTGTGAGCTTCGTGAACGATGTAGCTTCCTTAGAGCTGATAAGTGACTTAGTTTACCTGACAACATGTCTTGCTTGTTGGAAGACACAGAGCCTGGGATTTAACTCCATTTCTGAAGGGAAACACACAGCACAGTTCTCATCCATGAAACACACTCTGCATTAGAGCAAGAAGCACGCTCTTGCTTTCTAAGCGTCTCTAATACAGCAGGAAATATGACTGTGGTCCGAACAAAATAACGGTGTTTTCTACACATACGGACCATATCTACGTCAACTCTTCTTCTGAAACTGATACAAACCACAGTTCCTATAACATGCAATGCTTTCCAGTTAAGAGCCATAAACGTGTGAGCTTCGTATACGATTTATATTCATTTAAGCTGAAAAGTGACTGCGTTTACCTGTAATGATATCTTGCTTGTAGGAAGACACGGGGCCTGGAATTTATCTCCATTTCTGAAGGGAAACACACAGCACAGTTCTCATCCATGAAACACACTCTGCTTTAGAAGAAGAAGCACGCTCTTGCTTTCTAAGAGTCTCAAATAGAGCAGGAAACGTGACTGTGGTCAGAACAAAATAATGGTCTTTCCTACACATACGGACCATATCTAGGTCAACTCTTCTTCTGAAACTGATACAAACCACAGTTCCTCTAACATTCAATGCTTTCCAGTTAAGAGCGAGAAACGTGTGAGCTTCGTGAACGATGTAGCTTCCTTTGAGCTGAAAAGTGACTGTGTTTACCTGAAATGATTTCTTGCTTGTAGGAAGATACGGGGCCTGGAATTTAACTCCATTTCTTAAGGGAAACACACAGCACAGTTCTCATACATGAAACACACTCTACTTTAGAGCAAGAAGCACGCTCTTGCTTTCTAAGTGTCTCTAATATAGCAGGAAACGTGAATGTGGTCAGAACAAAATAACGGTGTTTTCTACACATACGGACTATATCTAGGTCAACTCTTCTTCTGAAACTGATATGAACCACAGTTCCATTAACATGCAATGCTTTCAAGTTAAGAGCGAGAAACGTGTGAGTTTCGTGAACGATGTACCTCCCTTAGAGCTGAAAAGTCACTGAGTTTACTTGAAAAGATGTCTTGCTTGTAGGCAGACACGGAGCCTGGGATTTAACTCCATTTCTGAAGGGAAACACACTGCACAGTTCTCATCCATGAAAAACACTCTGTTTTAGAGCACGAAGCATGCTCTTGCTTTCTAGAGTCTCTAAAAGAGCAGGAAACTTGAGTGTGCTCAGAACAAAAGAACGGTGTTTCATACACGTACGGACCATATCTAGGTCAATTCTGCTTCTGAAACTGATACAAACCACAGGACCTCTAACATCCAATGCTTTACATTTAAGAGCAGGAAACGTGTGAGCTTCGTGAAAGATGTAGCTTTGTTTGAGCTGAAAGCTGACTGAGTTTACGTGTAATGAAGTCTTGCTTGTAGAAAGATACAGAGCCTGTGATTTAACTCCATTTCTGAAGGGAAACACACAGCAGATTTCTCACCTTGAAACACACTCTGCGTTTAGGAAGAAGCACGCTCTTGCTTTCTAGAGTCTCTAATAGAGCAGGAAACTTGAGTGTGCTCAGAACAAAAGAACGGTGTTTCCTACACATACGGACCACTGCTAGTTCAACTCTGCTTCTGAAACTGATACAAACCACAAGTCATCTAACATCCAATGCTTTTCAGTTAAGAGTGAGAAACGTGTGATCTTCGTAAACGATTTATATTCATTTAAGCTGAAAAGTGACTGTGTTTACCTGAAATGATGTCTTGCTTGTAGGAAGACACGGAGCCTGGAATTTAACTCCATTTCTGAAGGGAAACACACAGCACAGTTCTCATCCATGAAACACACACTGCTTTGGAGCAAGAAGCACGCTATTGCTTTCTAAGAGTCTCTAATACAGCAGGAAGTGTGACTGTGGTCAGAACAAAATAACGGTGTTTCCTACACATACGGACCATATCTAGGTCAACTCTTCTTCTGAAACTGATACAAACCACGGTTCCATTAACATGCAATTCTTTCAAGTTAAGAGCGAGAAACGTGTGAGCTTCGTGAACGATGTAGCTCCCTTAGAGCTGAAAAGTCACTGAGTTTACTTGAAATGATGTCTTGCTTGTAGGAAGACACGGAGCCTGGGATTTAATTCCATTTCTGAAGGGAAACACACTGCACAGTTCTCATCCATGAAAAACACTCTGCTTTAGAGCAAGAAGCATGCTCTTGCTTTCTAGATTCTCTAAAAGAGCCAGAAACTTGAGTGTACTCAGAACAAAAGAACGGTGTTTCCTACACTTACGGACCACTGCTAGTTCAACTCTGCTTCTGAAACTGATACAAACCACAAGTCATCTAACATCCAATGCTTTTCAGTTAAGAGCGAAAAACGTGTGAGCTTCGTAAACGATTTATATTCATTTGAGCTGAAAAGTGACTGCATTTATCTGAAATGATGTCTTCCTTGTAGGAAGACACAGACCTGGAATGTAACTCCATTTCTGAAGGCAAACAAACAGCACCGTTCTCATCCATGAAACACACTCTGCTTTAGTGCAAGAAGCATGCTCTTGCTTTCTATGTGTCTCTAATACAGCAGGAAACGTGACTGTGGTCAGAACAAAATAATGGTGTTTCCTACATATATCGACCATATCTAGATCTACTCTTCTTCTGAATGTGATACAAACCACAGTTCCTCTAACATGCAATGCTCTCCACTTAACAGCAAGAAACGTGTGAGCTTCGTGAACGATGTAGCTTCCTTTGAGGTGAATAGTGACTGAGTTTACCTGAAAAGATGTCTTCCTTGTAGGAAGACACAGAGCCTGGGATTCAACTCCATTTCTGAGAGGAAACACACTGCACAGTTCTCATCCATGAAAAACACTCTGGTTTAGAGCAAGAAGCACGCTCTTGCTTTCTAAGAGTCTCTAATAGAGCATGAAACGTGACTGTGGTCAGAACAAAATAATGGTGTTTCCTACACATACGGACCATATCTACGTCAACTCTTCTTCTGAAACTGATACAAACCACAGTTCATCTAACATGCAATGCTTTCCAGTTAAGAGCGAGAAACGTGTGAGCTTCGTGAATGATGTAGCTTCCTTTGAGCTGAAAAGTTAATGCGTTTACACGAAAAGATGTCTTGCTTGTAGGAAGACACAGAGCCTGGGATTTAACTCCATTTCTAAAGAGAAACACACAGCACAGTTCTCATCCATGAAAAACACTCTGCTTTAGAGCAAGAAGCATGCTCTTGCTTTCTAGAGTCTCTAAAATAGCAGGAAACTTGAGGGTGCTAGGAACAAAAGAAACGTGTTTCCTACACATACGGACCATTGCTAGTTCAACTCTGCTTCTGAAACTGATACAAACCACAGGTCCTCTATCATCCAATGCTTTACAGTTAAGAGCGAGAAACATGTGAGCTTTGTGAATGATTTAGCTTTGTTTGAGCTGAAAGGTGACTGAGTTTACGTGAAACGAATTCTTGCTTGTAGGAAGATACAGAGCCTGTGATTTAACTCCATATCTGAAGGGAAACACACAGCACAGTTCTCATCCATGAAACACACTCTGCTTTAGAGCACGAAGCATGCTCTTGCTTTATAGAGTCTCTAATAGAGCCTGAAACATGAGGGTGCTCTGAACAAAATAACGGTGTTTCCTACATTTACGGACCAATGCTAGTTCAACTCTGCTTCTGAAACTGATACAAAACACAAGTCATCCAACATCCAATGCTTTTTAGTTAAGAGCAAGAAACGTGTGATCTTCGTAAACGATTTATATTCATTGGAGCTGAAAAGTGACTGCGTTTACATGCAATGATATCTTGTTTATAGGAAGACACAGAGCCTGGAATTTAACTCCATTTCTGAAGGGAAACACACAGCACAGTACTCATCCATGAAACACACTCTGCTTTAGAGCAAGAAGCATGCATTTTCTTTCCTGAGTCTCTAATAGGCCAGAAACTTTAGGGTACTCAGAACAAAAGAACGGTGTTTCCTACACATATGGACCATTGCTAGTTCAACTCTGCTTCTGAAACTGATACAAACCACAGGTCCTCTAACATCCAATGCTTTACAGTTAAGAGCAACAAACGTGTGAGCTTCGTGAAAGATGTAGCTTTCTTTGAGCTGAAAGGTGACTGAGTTTAAGTGAAACGAGTCTTGCTTGTAGGAAGAAATGGAGCCTGGAATTTAACTCCATTTCTGAAGGGAAACAGACAGCACAGTTCTCATCCATGAAAACACTCTACTTTAGAGCAAGAAGCACGCTATTGCTTTCTATGTGTCTCTAATACAGGAGGAAACGTGACTGTGGTCAGAACAAATAACGGTGTTTCCTACACATATGAACCATATCTAGGTCAACTCTTCTTCAGAATGTGATACAAACCACAGTTCCTCTAACATGCAATGCTTTCAATTTAAGAGCGAGAAACATGTGAGCTTCGTGAACGATATAGTTTCCTTTGAGTTGAATAGTGCCTGAGTTTACCTGAAAAGATGTCTTCCTTGTAGGAAGACACAGAGCCTGGGACATAACTCCATTTCTGAGGGGAAACACACAGCACAGTTCTCATCCATGAAACACACTCTGCTTTAGAGGAATAAGCATGCTCTTGCTTTCTAGAGTCTCTTATAGAGCCAGAAACATGAGGGTGCTCTGAAAAAAATAACGGTGTTTCCTACATTTACCGACCACTGCTAGTTCAACTCTGCTTCTGTAACTGATACAAACCACAAGTTATCTAACATCCAATGCTTTTCTGTTAAGAGCAAGAAACGTGTGAGCGTCTTAAACGATTTATATTCATTTGAGCTAAAAAGTAACTGCGTTTACTTTAAAAGATGTCTTTCTTGTAGGAAGACACAGAGCCTGGGATTTAACTCCATTTCTGAAGGGAAACACACAGCACAATTCTCATCCATGAAAAAAACTCTGCTTTAGAGCAAGAAGCATGCTCTTGCTTTCTAGAGTCTCTAAAAGAGCAGGAAAATTGAGTGTGCTCAGAACAAAAGAAAGGTGTTTCCTACACATACGGACCATTGCTAGTTCAACTCTGCTTCTGAAACTGATACAAACCACAGGTCCTCTAACATGCAATGCTTTCTAGTTAAGAGCGAGAAATGTGTGAGCTTCGTGAACGATGTAGCTTTGTTTGAGCTGAAAGGTGACTGAGTTTACGTGAAACGAAGTCTTGCTTGTAGGAAGATACAGAGCCTGTGATTTAACTCCATTTCTGAAGGGAAACACACAGCAAATTTCTCACGATGAAACACCAGCACATTTCTCACGATGAAACACACTCTGCTTTTTGGAAGAAGCACGCTCTTGCTTTCTAGATTCTCAAATAGAGCAGGAAACTTGAGTGTGCTCAGAACAAAAGAACGGTATTTCCTACACATACGGACCACTGCTAGTTCAACTCTGCTTCTGAAACTGATACAAACCACAAGTCATCTAACATCCAATGCTTTTCAGTTAAGAGTGAGGAACGTGTGATCTTCATAAACGATTTATATTCATTTAAGCTGAAAAGTGACTGCGTTTACCTGAAATGATGTCTTGCTTGTAGGAAGACACAGAGCCTGGAATTTAACTCCATTTCTGAAGGGAAACACACATCACAGTTCTCATCCATGAAACACACACTGCTTTCGAGAAAGAAGCACGCTCTTGCTTTCTAAGAGTCTCTAATAGAGCAGGAAACGTGACTGTGGTCAGAACAAAATAATGGTGTTTCCTACACGTACGGACCATATCTAGGTCAACTCTTCTTCTGAAACTGATACAAACCACAGTTCCTCTAACATGCAATGCTTTCCAGTTAAGAGCGAGAAACGTGTGAGCTTCGTGAATGATGTAGCTTCCTTTGAGCTGAAAAGTTAATGAGTTTACCCGAAAAGATGTCTTGCTTGTAGGAAGATACAGACCCTGGGATTTAACTCCATTTCTGAAGGGAAACACACAACACATTCTCATCCATGAAACACACTCTGCTTTAGAGCACGAAGCATGCTCTTGCTTTCTAGAGTCTCTAATAGAGCAGGAACATGAGTGAGCTCAGAACAAAAAACGGTGTTTCCTACACATACAGACTATAGCTAGTTCAACTCTGCTTCTGAAACTGATACAAACCACAAGTCCTCTAACATCCAATGCTTTTCAGTTAAGAGCGAGAAACGTGTGATCTTGGTAAACGATTTATATTCATTTAAGATGAAAAGTGACTGCGTTTACCTGTAATGATATCTTGCTTGTAGGAAGACACGGGGCCTGGAATTTATCTCCATTTCTGAAAGGAAACACACAGCACAGTTCTCATCAATGAAAGACTCTCTACTTTAGAGCAAGAAGCACGCTCTTGCTTTCTATGTGTCTCTAATATAGCAGGAAACCTGACTGTGGTCAGAACAAAATAACGGTGTTTTCTACACATACGCACTATATCTAGGTCAACTCTTCTTCTGAAACTGATACGAACCACAGTTCCATTAACATGCAATGCTTTCAAGTTAAGAGCGAGAAACGTGTGAGTTTCATGATCGATGTAGCTCCCTTAGAGCTGAAAATTCACTGAGTTTACTTGAAAAGATGTCTTGCTTGTAGGCAGACACGGAGCCTGGGATTTAACTCCATTTCTGAAGGGAAACACACTGCACAGTTCTCATCCATGAACAACACTCTGCGTTAGAGCACGAAGCATGCTCTTGCTTTCTAGAGTCTCTAAAACAGCAGGAAACCTGAGTGTGCTCAGAACAAAAGAACGGTGTTTCCTACACGTACGGACCATATCTAGGTCAATTCTGCTTCTGAAACTGATACAAACCACAGGACCTCTAACATCCAATGCTTTACATTTAAGAGCAGGAAACGTGTGAGCTTCGTGAAAGATGTAGCTTTGTTTGAGCTGAAAGCTGACTGAGTTTACGTGTAACGAAGTCTTGCTTGTAGAAAGATACAGAGCCTGTGATTTAACTCCATTTCTGAAGGGAAACACACAGCAGATTTCTCACCTTGAAACACACTCTGCGTTTAGGAAGAAGCACACTCTTGCTTTCTAGAGTCTCTAATAGAGCAGGAAACTTGAGTGTGCTCAGAACAAAAGAACGGTGTTTCCTACACATACGGACCACTGCTAGTTCAACTCTGCTTCTGAAACTAATACAAACCACAAGTCATCTAACATCCAATGCTTTTCAGTTAAGAGTGATAAACGTGTGATCTTCGTAAAGGATTTGTATTCATTTAAGCTGAAAAGAGACTGTGTTTCCCTGAAATGATGTCTTGCTTGTAGGAAGACATAGAGCCTGGAATTAACTCCATTTCTGAAGGGAAACACACAGCACAGTTCTCATCCATGAAACACACTGCTTTAGAGCAAGATGCACGCTATTGCTTTCTAAGAGTCTCTAATACAGCAGGAAACGTGACAGTGGTCAGAACAAATTCGGTGTTTCCTACACGTACGGACCATATCTAGGTCAACTCTTCTTCTGAAACTGATACAAACCACAGTTCCTCTAACATGCAATGCTTTCCAGTTAAGAGTGAGAAACTTGTAAGCTTCGTGAACGATGTAGCTTCCTTAGAGCTGATAAGTGACTTAGTTTACCTGACAACATGTCTTGCTTGTTGGAAGACACACAGCCTGGGATTTAACTCCATTTCTGAAGGGAAACACACAGCACAGTTCTCATCCATGAAACACACTCTGCATTAGAGCAAGAAGCACGCTCTTGCTTTCTAAGCGTCTCTAATACAGCAGGAAATATGACTGTTGTCAGAACAAAATAACGGTGTTTTCTACACATACGGACCATATCTACATCAACTCTTCTTCTGAAACTGATACAAACCACAGTTCCTCTAACATGCAATGCTTTCCAGTTAAGAGCCATAAACGTGTGAGCTTCGTAAACGATTTATATTCATTTAAGCTGAAAAGTGACTGCGTTTACCTGTAATGATATCTTGCTTGTAGGAAGACACGGGGCCTGGAATTTATCTCCATTTCTGAAAGGAAACACACAGCACAGTTCTCATCAATGAAAGACTCTCTACTTTAGAGCAAGAAGCACGCTCTTGCTTTCTATGTGTCTCTAATATAGCAGGAAACCTGACTGTGGTCAGAACAAAATAACGGTGTTTTCTACACATACGCACTATATCTAGGTCAACTCTTCTTCTGAAACTGATACGAACCACAGTTCCATTAACATGCAATGCTTTCAAGTTAAGAGCGAGAAACGTGTGAGTTTCATGATCGATGTAGCTCCCTTAGAGCTGAAAATTCACTGAGTTTACTTGAAAAGATGTCTTGCTTGTAGGCAGACACGGAGCCTGGGATTTAACTCCATTTCTGAAGGGAAACACACTGCACAGTTCTCATCCATGAAAAACACTCTGCGTTAGAGCACGAAGCATGCTCTTGCTTTCTAGAGTCTCTAAAACAGCAGGAAACCTGAGTGTGCTCAGAACAAAAGAACGGTGTTTCCTACACGTACGGACCATATCTAGGTCAATTCTGCTTCTGAAACTGATACAAACCACAGGACCTCTAACATGCAATGCTTTCCAGTTAAGAGCCATAAACGTGTGAGCTTCGTAAACGATTTATATTCATTTAAGCTGAAAAGTGACTGCGTTTACCTGTAATGATATCTTGCTTGTAGGAAGACACGGGGCCTGGAATTTATCTCCATTCTGAAGGGAAACACACAGCACAGTTCTCATCAATGAAAGACTTTCTACTTTAGAGCAAGAAGCACGCTCTTGCTTTCTATGTGTCTCTAATATAGCAGGAAACCTGACTGTGGTCAGAACAAAATAACGGTGTTTCCTACACATACGGATCATATCTAGGTGAACTCTTCGTCTGAAACTGATACAAACCACAGTTCCATTAACATGCAATGTTTTCAAGTTAAGAGCGAGAAACGTGTGAGCTTCGTGAACGATGTAGCTTCCTTTGAGCTGAAAAGTGACTGAGTTTACCTGAAAAGATGTCTTCCTTGTAGGAAGACACAGAACCTGGGATTTAACTCCATTTCTGAGTGGAAACACACAGCACAGTTCTCATCCATGAAACACACTCTGCTTAAGAACAAGAAGCACGCTCTTGCTTTCTAAGAGTCTCAAATAGAGCAGGAAACGTGACTGTGGTCAGAACAAAATAATGATCTTTCCTACACATACGGACCATATCTAGGTCAACTCTTCTTCTGAAACTGATACAAACCACAGTTCCTCTAACATTCAATGCTTTCCAGTTAAGAGCGAGAAACGTGTGAGCTTCGTGAACGATGTAGCTTCCTTTGAGCTGAAAGGTGACTGCGTTTACCTGAAATGATTTCTTGCTTGTAGGAAGATACTGGGCCTGGGATTTAATTCCATTTCTGAAGGGAAACACACTGCACAGTTCTCATCCATGAAAAACACTCTGCTTTAGAGCAAGAAGCATGCTCTCGCATTCTAGAGTCTCCAAAAGAGCAGGAAACTTGAGTGTGCTCAGAACAAAAGAACGGTGTTTCCTACACCTACGTACCACTGCTAGTTCAACTCTGCTTCTGAAACTGATACAAACCACAAGTCATCTAACATTCAATGCTTTTTAGTTAAGAGTGATAAACGTGTGATCTTTGTAAACGATTTATATTCATTTAAGCTGAAAAGAGACTGTGTTTCCCCGAAATGATGTCTTGCTTGTAGGAAGACACAGAGCCTGGAATTTAACTCCATTTCTGAAGGGAAACACACAGCACAGTTCTCATCCATGAAACACACACTGCTTTAGAGCAAGATGCACGCTATTGCTTTCTAAGAGTCTCTAATACAGCAGGAATCGTGACAGTGGTCAGAACAAATTCGGTGTTTCCTACACGTACGGACCATATCTAGGTCAACTCTTCTTCTGAAACTGATACAAACCACAGTTCCTCTAACATGCAATGCTTTTCAGTTAAGAGTGAGAAACTTGTGAGCTTCGTGAACGATGTAGCTTCCTTAGAGCTGATAAGTGACTTAGTTTACCTGACAACATGTCTTGCTTGTTGGAAGACACAGAGCCTGGGATTTAACTCCATTTCTGAAGGGAAACACACAGCACAGTTCTCATCCATGAAACACACTCTGCATTAGAGCAAGAAGCACGCTCTTGCTTTCTAAGCGTCTCTAATACAGCAGGAAATATGACTGTGGTCCGAACAAAATAACGGTGTTTTCTACACATACGGACCATATCTACGTCAACTCTTCTTCTGAAACTGATACAAACCACAGTTCCTATAACATGCAATGCTTTCCAGTTAAGAGCCATAAACGTGTGAGCTTCGTATACGATTTATATTCATTTAAGCTGAAAAGTGACTGCGTTTACCTGTAATGATATCTTGCTTGTAGGAAGACACGGGGCCTGGAATTTATCTCCATTTCTGAAGGGAAACACACAGCACAGTTCTCATCCATGAAACACACTCTGCTTTAGAAGAAGAAGCACGCTCTTGCTTTCTAAGAGTCTCAAATAGAGCAGGAAACGTGACTGTGGTCAGAACAAAATAATGGTCTTTCCTACACATACGGACCATATCTAGGTCAACTCTTCTTCTGAAACTGATACAAACCACAGTTCCTCTAACATTCAATGCTTTCCAGTTAAGAGCGAGAAACGTGTGAGCTTCGTGAACGATGTAGCTTCCTTTGAGCTGAAAAGTGACTGTGTTTACCTGAAATGATTTCTTGCTTGTAGGAAGATACGGGGCCTGGAATTTAACTCCATTTCTTAAGGGAAACACACAGCACAGTTCTCATACATGAAACACACTCTACTTTAGAGCAAGAAGCACGCTCTTGCTTTCTAAGTGTCTCTAATATAGCAGGAAACGTGAATGTGGTCAGAACAAAATAACGGTGTTTTCTACACATACGGACTATATCTAGGTCAACTCTTCTTCTGAAACTGATATGAACCACAGTTCCATTAACATGCAATGCTTTCAAGTTAAGAGCGAGAAACGTGTGAGTTTCGTGAACGATGTACCTCCCTTAGAGCTGAAAAGTCACTGAGTTTACTTGAAAAGATGTCTTGCTTGTAGGCAGACACGGAGCCTGGGATTTAACTCCATTTCTGAAGGGAAACACACTGCACAGTTCTCATCCATGAAAAACACTCTGTTTTAGAGCACGAAGCATGCTCTTGCTTTCTAGAGTCTCTAAAAGAGCAGGAAACTTGAGTGTGCTCAGAACAAAAGAACGGTGTTTCATACACGTACGGACCATATCTAGGTCAATTCTGCTTCTGAAACTGATACAAACCACAGGACCTCTAACATCCAATGCTTTACATTTAAGAGCAGGAAACGTGTGAGCTTCGTGAAAGATGTAGCTTTGTTTGAGCTGAAAGGTGACTGAGTTTACGTGTAATGAAGTCTTGCTTGTAGAAAGATACAGAGCCTGTGATTTAACTCCATTTCTGAAGGGAAACACACAGCAGATTTCTCACCTTGAAACACACTCTGCGTTTAGGAAGAAGCACGCTCTTGCTTTCTAGAGTCTCTAATAGAGCAGGAAACTTGAGTGTGCTCAGAACAAAAGAACGGTGTTTCCTACACATACGGACCACTGCTAGTTCAACTCTGCTTCTGAAACTGATACAAACCACAAGTCATCTAACATCCAATGCTTTTCAGTTAAGAGTGAGAAACGTGTGATCTTCGTAAACGATTTATATTCATTTAAGCTGAAAAGTGACTGTGTTTACCTGAAATGATGTCTTGCTTGTAGGAAGACACGGAGCCTGGAATTTAACTCCATTTCTGAAGGGAAACACACAGCACAGTTCTCATCCATGAAACACACACTGCTTTGGAGCAAGAAGCACGCTATTGCTTTCTAAGAGTCTCTAATACAGCAGGAAGTGTGACTGTGGTCAGAACAAAATAACGGTGTTTCCTACACATACGGACCATATCTAGGTCAACTCTTCTTCTGAAACTGATACAAACCACGGTTCCATTAACATGCAATGCTTTCAAGTTAAGAGCGAGAAACGTGTGAGCTTCGTGAACGATGTAGCTCCCTTAGAGCTGAAAAGTCACTGAGTTTACTTGAAATGATGTCTTGCTTGTAGGAAGACACGGAGCCTGGGATTTAATTCCATTTCTGAAGGGAAACACACTGCACAGTTCTCATCCATGAAAAACACTCTGCTTTAGAGCAAGAAGCATGCTCTTGCTTTGTAGAGTCTCAAAGAGCAGGAAACTTGAGTGTGCTCAGAACAAAAGAACGGTGTTTCCTACACATACGGACCACTGCTAGTTCAACTCTGCTTCTGAAACTGATACAAACCACAAGTCATCTAACATCAAATGCTTTTCAGTTAAGAGTGAGGAATGTGTGATCTTCATAAACGATTTATATTCATTTAAGCTGAAAAGTGACTGCGTTTGCCTGAAATGATGTCTTGCTTGTAGGAAGACACGGAGCCTGGAATTTATCTCCATTTCTGAAGGGAAACACACAGCACAGTTCTCATCCATGAAACGCACACTGCTTTAGAGCACGAAGCATGCTCTTGCTTTCTAGAGTCTCTAATAGAGCAGGAAAGTGAGTGAGCTCAGAACCAAAAACGGTGTTTCCTACACATACGGACCATAGCTAGATCAACTCTGCTTCTGAAACTGATACAAACTACAAGTCATCTAACATCCAATGCTTTTCAGTTAAGAGCGAGAAACATGTGAGCTTCATAAATGATTTATATTCATTTGAGCTGAAAAGTGACTTAGTTTACCTGAAAACAGGTCTTGTTTGTAGAAAGACACAGAGCCTGGGATTTAACTCCATTTCTGAAGGGAAACACACAGCACAGTTCTCATCCATGAAACACACTCTGCTTTAGAGAAAGAAGCATGCTCTTGCTTTCTAGAGTCTCTAATAGAGCAGGAAACGTGAGTGAGCTCAGAACAAAAGAACGGTGTTTCCTACACATACAGACCATAGCTAGTTAAACTCTGCTTCTGAAACTGATACAAACCACAAGTCATCTAACATCCAATGCTTTTCAGTTAAGAGCGAGAAACATGTGAGCTTCGTAAATGATTTATATTCTTTTGAGCTGAAAAGTGACTGCGTTTACCTGTAATGATTTCTTGCTTATAGGAAGACACGGGGCCTGGAATTCATCTCCATTTCTGAAGGGAAACACACAGCACAGTTCTCATCCATGAAACACACTCTACTTTAGAGAAAGAAGCATGCTCTTGCTTTCTAAGTGTCCCTAATATAGCAGGAAACGTGACTGTGGTTAGAACAAAATAACGGTGTTTCCTATACATACGGACCATATCTAGGTCAACTCTTCTTCTGAACCTGATACAAACCACAGTTCCATTAAAATGCAATGCTTTCAAGTTAAGAGCGAGAAACGTGTGAGCTTCGTGTACGATGTAGCTTCCTTTGAGCTGAAAAGTGACTGAGTTTACTTGAAAAGATGTCTTGCTTGTAGGAAGACACAGAGCCTGGGATTTAACTCCATCTCTGAAGGGAAACACACAGCACAGTTCTCATCCATGAAAAACACTCTGCTTTAGAGCAAGAAGCATGCTCTTGCTTTCTAGATTCTCTAAAAGAGCCAGAAACTTGAGTGTACTCAGAACAAAAGAACGGTGTTTCCTACACTTACGGACTATTGCTAGTTCAACTCTGCTTCTTAAACTGATACAAACCACAAGTCATCTAACATCCAATGCTTTTCAGTTAAGAGTGAGAAACGTGTGATCTTCGTAAACCATTTATATTCATTTGAGCTGAAAAGTGACTGCATTTACCTGAAATGATGTCTTCCTTGTAGGAAGACACAGACCTGGAATGTAACTCCATTTCTGAAGGCAAACAAACAGCACAGTTCTCATCCATGAAACACACTCTGCTTTAGTGCAAGAAGCATGCTCTTGCTTTCTATGTGTCTCTAATACAGCAGGAAACGTGACTGTGGTCAGAACAAAATAACGGTGTTTCCTACACACACCGACCATATCTAGGTCTACTCTTCTTCTGAATGTGATACGAACCACAGTTCCTCTAACATGCAATGCTCTCCACTTAACAGCGAGAAACGTGTGAGCTTCGTGAATGATGTAGCTTCCTTTGAAGTGAATAGTGACTGAGTTTACCTGAAAAGATGTCTTCCTTGTAGGAAGACACAGAGCCTGGGATTCAACTCCATTTCTGAGAGGAAACACACTGCACAAGTCTCATCCATGAAAAACACTCTGCTTTAGAGCAAGAAGCACGCTCTTGCTTTCTAAGAGTCTCTAATAGAGCATGAAACGTGACTGTGGTCAGAACAAAATAATGGTGTTTTCTACATATACGGACCATATCTACGTCAACTCTTCTTCTGAAACTGATACAAACCACAGTTCCTCTAACATGCAATGCTTTCCAGTTAAGAGCCATAAACGTGTGAGCTTCGTAAACGATTTATATTCATTTAAGCTGAAAAGTGACTGCATTTACCTGTAATGATGTCTTGCTTGTAGGAAGACACGGGGCCTGGAATTTATCTCCATTTCTGAAGGGAAACACACAGCACAGTTCTCATCCATGAAACACACTCTGCTTTAGAAGAAGAAGCACGCTCTTGCTTTCTAAGTGTCTCAAATAGAGCAGGAAACGTGACTGTAGTCAGAACAAAATAATGTTCTTTCCTACGCATACGGACCATATCTAGGTCAACTCTTCTTCTGCAACTGATACAAACCACAGTTCCTCTAACACTCAATGCTTTCCAGTTAAGAGCGAGAAACCTTTGAGCTTCGTGCACGATGTAGCTTCCTTTGAGCTGAAAAGTGACTGCGTTTACCTGAAATGATTTCTTGCTTGTAGGAAGATACAGGGCCTGGAATTTAACTCCATTTCTGAAGGGAAACACACAGCACAGTTCTCATACATGAAACACACTCTACTTTAGAGCAAGAAGCACGCTCTTGCTTTCTAAGTGTCTCTAATATAGCAGGAAACGTGAATGTGGTCAGAACAAAATAACGGTGTTTTCTACACATACGTACTATATCTAGGTCAACTCTTCTTCTGAAACTGATACGAACCACAGTTCCATTAACATGCAATGCTTTCAAGTTAAGAGCGAGAAACGTGTGAGTTTCGTGAATGATGTAGCTCCCTTAGAGCTGAAAAGTCACTGAGTTTACTTGAAAAGATGTCTTGCTTGTAGGCAGACACAGAGCCTGGGATTTAACTCCATTTCTGAAGGGAAACACACTGCACAGTTCTCATCCAAGAAAAACACTCTGCTTTAGAGCAAGAAGCATGCTCTTGCTTTCTAGAGTCTCTAAAAGAGCAGGAAACTTGAGTGTGCTCAGAACAAAAGAACGGTGTTTCCTACACGTACGGACCATATCTAGGTCAATTCTGCTTCTGAAACTGATACAAACCATAGGACCTCTAACATCCAATGCTTTACATTTAAGAGCAAGAAACGTGTGAGCTTCGTGAAAGATGTAGCTTTGTTTGAGCTGAAAGGTGACTGAGTTTACGTGTAACGAAGTCTTGCTTGTAGAAAGATACAGAGCCTGTGATTTAACTCCATTTCTGAAGGGAAACACACAGCAGATTTCTCACCTTGAAACACACTCTGCGTTTAGGAAGAAGAACGCTCTTGCTATCTAGAGTCTCTAATAGAGCAGGAAACTTGAGTGTGCTCAGAACAAAAGAATGGTGTTTCCTACACCTACGGACCACTGCTAGTTCAACTCTGCTTCTGAAAGTGATACAAACCACAAGTCATCTAACATCCAATGCTTTTTAGTTAAGAGTGATAAACGTGTGATCTTCGTAAACGATTTATATTCATTTAAGCTGAAAAGAGACTGTGTTTCCCTGAAATGATGTCTTGCTTCTAGGAAGACACAGAGCCTGGAATTTAACTCCATTTCTGAAGGGAAACACACAGCACAGTTCTCATCCATGAAACACACTCTGCATTAGAGCAAGAAGCACGCTCTTGCTTTCTAAGAGTCTCTAATACAGCAGGAAATATGACTGTGGTCAGAACAAAATAACGGTGTTTTCTACACATACGGACCATATCTACGTCAACTCTTCTTCTGAAACTGATACAAACCACAGTTCCTATAACATGCAATGCTTTCCAGTTAAGAGCCATAAACGTGTGAGCTTCGTAAACGATTTGTATTCATTTAAGCTGAAAAGTGACTGCGTTTACCTGTAATGATATCTTGCTTGTAGGAAGACACGGGGCCTGGAATTTATCTCCATTTCTGAAGGGAAACACACAGCACAGTTCTCATCAATGAAACACACTCTGCTTTAGAGAAAGAAGCACGCTCTTGCTTTCTAGAGTCTCTAATAGAGCAGGAAACGTGAGTGAGCTCAGAACAAAAGAACGGTGTTTCCTACACATACAGACCATAGCTAGTTAAACTCTGCTTCTGAAACTGATACAAACCACAAGTCATCTAACATCCAATGCTTTTCAGTTAAGAGCGAGAAACATGTGAGCTTCGTAAATGATTTATATTCTTTTGAGCTGAAAAGTGACTGCGTTTACCTGTAATGATTTCTTGCTTATAGGAAGACACGGGGCCTGGAATTCATCTCCATTTCTGAAGGGAAACACACAGCACAGTTCTCATCCATGAACCACACTCTACTTTAGAGAAAGAAGCATGCTCTTGCTTTCTAAGTGTCCCTAATATAGCAGGAAACGTGACTGTGGTTAGAACAAAATAACGGTGTTTCCTATACATACGGACCATATCTAGGTCAACTCTTCTTCTGTACTTGATACAAACCACAGTTCCATTAAAATGCAATGCTTTCAAGTTAAGAGCGAGAAACGTGTGAGCTTCGTGAACGATGTAGCTTCCTTTGAGCTGAAAAGTGGCTGAGTTTACTTGAAAAGATGTCTTGCTTGTAGGAAGACACAGAGCCTGGGATTTAACTCCATCTCTGAAGGGAAACACACAGCACAATTCTCATCCATGAAAAACACTCTGCTTTAGTGCAAGAAGCATGCTCTTGCTTTCTATGTGTCTCTAATACAGCAGGAAACGTGACTGTGGTCAGAACAAAATAACGGTGTTTCCTACACACACCGACCATGTCTAGGTCTACTCTTCTTCTGAATGTGATACGAACCACAGTTCCTCTAACATGCAATGCTCTCCACTTAACAGCGAGAAACGTGTGAGCTTCGTGAATGATGTAGCTTCCTTTGAAGTGAATAGTGACTGAGTTTACCTGAAAAGATATCTTCCTTGTAGGAAGACACAGAGCCTGGGATTCAACTCCATTTCTGAGAGGAAACACACTGCACAAGTCTCATCCATGAAAAACACTCTGCTTTAGAGCAAGAAGCACGCTCTTGCTTTCTAAGAGTCTCTAATAGAGCATGAAACGTGACTGTGGTCAGAACAAAATAATGGTGTTTTCTACATATACGGACCATATCTACGTCAACTCTTCTTCTGAAACTGATACAAACCACAGTTCCTCTAACATGCAATGCTTTCCAGTTAAGAGCCATAAACGTGTGAGCTTCGTAAACGATTTATATTCATTTAAGCTGAAAAGTGACTGCGTTTACCTGTAATGATATCTTGCTTGTAGGAAGACACGGGGCCTGGAATTTATCTCCATTTCTGAAGGGAAACACACAGCACAGTTCTCATCCATGAAACACACTCTGCTTTAGAAGGAGAAGCACGCTCTTGCTTTCTAAGAGTCTCAAATAGAGCAGGAAACGTGACTGTGGTCAGAACAAAATAATGTGCTTTCCTACGCATACGGACCATATCTAGGTCAACTCTTCTTCTGAAACTGATACAAACCACAGTTCCTCTAACACTCAATGCTTTCCAGTTAAGAGCGAGAAACGTTTGAGCTTCGTGCACGTTGTAGCTTCCTTTGAGCTGAAAAGTGACTGCGTTTACCTAAAATGATTTCTTGCTTGTAGGAAGATACGGGGCCTGGAATTTAACTCCATTTCTGAAGGGAAACACACACCACAGTTCTCATACATGAAACACACTCTACTTTAGAGCAAGAAGCACGCTCTTGCTTTCTAAGTGTCTCTAATATAGCAGGAAACGTGAATGTGGTCAGAACAAAATAACGGTGTTTTCTACACATACGTACTATATCTAGATCAACTCTTCTTCTGAAACTGATACGAACCACAGTTCCATTAACATGCAATGCTTTCAAGTTAAGAGCGAGAAACGTGTGAGTTTCGTGAACGATGTAGCTCCCTTAGAGCTGAAAAGTCACTGAGTTTACTTGAAAAGATGTCTTGCTTGTCGGCAGACACAGAGCCTGGGATTTAACTCCATTTCTGAAGGGAAACACACTGCACAGTTCTCATCCAAGAAAAACACTCTGCTTTAGAGCAAGAAGCATGCTCTTGCTTTCTAGAGTCTCTAAAAGAGCAGGAAACTTGAGTGTGCTCAGAACAAAAGAACGGTGTTTCCTACACGTACGGACCATATCTAGGTCAATTCTGCTTCTGAAACTGATACAAACCATAGGACCTCTAACATCCAATGCTTTACATTTAAGAGCAAGAAACGTGTGAGCTTCGTGAAAGATGTAGCTTTGTTTGAGCTGAAAGGTGACTGAGTTTACGTGTAACGAAGTCTTGCTTGTAGAAAGATACAGAGCCTGTGATTTAACTCCATTTCTGAAGGGAAACACACAGCAGATTTCTCACCTTGAAACACACTCTGCGTTTAGGAAGAAGAACGCTCTTGCTTTCTAGAGTCTCTAATAGAGCAGGAAACTTGAGTGTGCTCAGAACAAAAGAACGGTGTTTCCTACACATACGGACCACTGCTAGTTCAACTCTGCTTCTGAAACTGATACAAACCACAAGTCATCTAACATCCAATGCTTTTCAGTTAAGAGTGAGAAACGTGTGATCTTCGTAAACGATTTATATTCATTTAAGCTGAAAAGTGACTATGTTTACCTGAAATGATATCTTGCTTGTAGGAAGACACGGAGCCTGGAATTTAACTCCATTTATGAAGGGAAACACACAGCACAGTTCTCATCCATGAAACACACTCTGCTTTAGAGCAAGAAGCACGCTATTGCTTTCCAAGTGTCTCTAATACAGCAGGAAGTGTGACTGTGGTCAGAACAAAATAACGGTGTTTCCTACACATACGGACCATATCTAGGTCAACTCTTCTTCTGAAACTGATACAAACCACAGTTCCTCTAACATGCAATGCTTTCAAGTTAAGAGCGAGAAACGTGTGAGTTTCGTGAACGATGTAGCTCCCTTAGAGCTGAAAATTCACTGAGTTTACTTGAAAAGATGTCTTGCTTGTAGGCAGACACGGAGCCTGGGATTTAACTCCATTTCTGAAGGGAAACACACTGCACAGTTCTCATCCATGAAACACACTGCTTTAGAGCAAGATGCACGCTATTGCTTTCTAAGAGTCTCTAATACAGCAGGAAACGTGACAGTGGTCAGAACAAATTCGGTGTTTCCTACACGTACGGACCTTATCTAGGTCAACTCTTCTTCTGAAACTGATACAAACCACAGTTCCTCTAACATGCAATGCTTTCCAGTTAAGAGCCATAAACGTGTGAGCTTCGTAAACGATTTATATTCATTTAAGCTGAAAGTGACTGCGTTTACCTGTAATGATATCTTGTAGGAAGACACGGGGCCTGGAATTTATCTCCATTTCTGAAGGGAAACACACAGCACAGTTCTCATCAATGAAAGAATCTATACTTTAGAGCAAGAAGCACGCTCTTGCTTTCTATGTGTCTCTAATATAGCAGGAAACCTGACTGTGGTCAGGACAAAATAACGGTGTTTCCTACACATACGGATCATATCTAGGTGAACTCTTCGTCTGAAACAGATACAAACCACAGTTCCATTAACATGCAATGTTTTCAAGTTAAGAGCGAGAAACGTGTGAGCTTCGTGAACGATGTAGCTTCCTTTGAGCTGAAAAGTGACTGAGTTTACCTGAAAAGATGTCTTCCTTGTAGGAAGACACAGAACCTGGGATTTAACTCCATTTCTGAGTGGAAACACACAGCACAGTTCTCATCCATGAAACACACTCTGCTTTAGAACAAGAAGCACGCTCTTGCTTTCTAAGAGTCTCAAATAGAGCAGGAAACGTGACTGTGGTCAGAACAAAATAATGGTCTTTCCTACACATACGGACCATATCTAGGTCAACTCTTCTTCTGAAACTGATACAAACCACAGTTCCTCTAACATTCAATGCTTTCCAGTTAAGAGCGAGAAACATGTGAGCTTCGTGAACGATGTAGCTCCCTTTGAGCTGAAAAGTCACTGTGTTTACTTGAAAACATGTCTTGCATTTAGGAAGACACGGAGCCTGGGATTTAACTCCATTTCTGAAGGGAAACACACAGCACAGTTCTCATCCATGAAAAACACTCTGCTTCAGAGCAAGAAGCATGCTCTTGCTTTCTAGGGTCTCTAAAAGAGCAGGAAACATGAGTGTGCTCAGAACAAAAGAAAGGTGTTTCCTACACATACGGACCATATCTAGGTCAACTCTGCTTCTGAAACTGATACAAACCACAGGTCCTCTAACATCCAATGCTTTACAGTTAAGATAAGAAACTTGTGAGCTTCGTGAAAGATGTAGCTTTGTTTGAGCTGAAAGGTGACTGAGTTTTCCTGTAACGAAGTATTGCTTGTAGAAAGATACAGAGCCTGTGATTTAACTCCATTTCTGAAGGGAAACACACAGCACATTTCTCACGATGAAACACACTCTGCGTTTAGGAAAAAGCTTGCTCTTGCTTTCTAGTCTCTAATAGAGCAGGAAACTTGAGTGTGCTCAGAACAAAAGAACGGTGTTTCCTACATATACGGACCAATGCTAGTTCAATTCTGCTTCTGAAACTGATACAAATCACAAGTCATCTAACATCCAATGCATTTCAGTTAAGAGTGAGAAACTTGTGATCTTCGTAAACGATTTATATTCATTTAAGCTGAAAAGTGACTGTGTTTACCTGAAATGATGTCTTGCTTTTAGGAAGACACGGAGCCTGGAATTTAACTCCATTTCGGAAGGGAAACGCACAGCACAGTTCTCTTCCATGAAACACACACTGCTTTAGAGCAAGAAGCACGCTCTTGCTTTCTAAGAGTCTCTAACACAGCAGGAAACGTGACTGTGGTCAGAACAAAATCGGTGTTTCCTACATGTATGGACCATATCTAGGTCAACTCTTCTTCTTTAACTGATACAAACCACAGTTCCTCTAACATGCAATGCTTTCCAGTTAAGAGCGAGAAACGTGTGAGCTTCTTGAACGATGTAGCTCTCTTTGAGCTGAAAAGTCACTGAGTTTACTTGAAAAGATGTCTTGCTTGTAGGAAGACACGGAGCCTGGGATTTAACTCCATTTCTGAAGGGAAACACACAGCACAGTTCTCATCCATGAAAAACACTCTGCTTCAGAGCAAGAAGCATGCTCTTGCTTTCTAGAGTCTCTAAATGAGCAGGAAACATGAGTGTGCTCAGAACAAAATAATGGTCTTTCCCACACATATGGACCATATCTAGGTCACCTCTTTTTCTGAAACTGATGCAAACCACAGTTCCTCTAACATTCAATGCTTTCCAGTTAAGAGTGAGAAACGTGTGAGCTTCGTGAAAGATGTAGCTTTGTTTGAGCTGAAAGGTGACTGAGTTTACGTGTAACGAAGTATTGCTTGTAGAAAGATACAGAGGCTGTAATTTAACTCCATTTCTGAAGGGAAACACACAGCAGATTTCTCACCTTGACACACACTCTGCGTTTAGGAAGAAGCACGCTCTTGCTTTCTAGAGTCTCTAATAGAGCAGGAAACTTGAGTGTACTCAGAACAAAAGAACGGTGTTTCCTACACATACGGACCACTGCTAGTTCAACTCTGCTTCTGAAACTGATACAAACCACAAGTCATCTAACATCCAATGCTTTTCAGTTAAGAGTGAGAAACGTGTGATCTTCGTAAACGATTTATATTCATTTAAGCTGAAAAGTGACTGTGTTTACCTGAAATGATGTCTTGCTTGTAGGAAGACACGGAGCCTGGAATTTAACTCCATTTCTGAAGGGAAACACACAGCACAGTTCTCTTCCATGAAACACACACTGCTTTAGAGCAAGAAGCACGCTATTGCTTTCTAAGAGTCTCTAATACAGCAGGAAGTGTGACTGTGGTCAGAACAAAATAATGGTGTTTCCTACACATACGGACCATATCTAGGTCAACTCTTCTTCTGAAACTGATACAAACCACAGTTCCTCTAACATTCAATGCTTTCCAGTTAAGAACGAGAAACATGTGAGCTTCGTGAACAATGTAGCTTCGTTTGAGTTGAAAAGCGACTGCATTTACCTGAAATGCTTTCTTGCTTGTAGGAAGACACGGGGCCTGGAATTAAACTCCATTTCTGAAGAGCAACACAGAGCACAGTTCTCATACATGAAAAACACTCTACTTTAGAGCAAGAAGCACGCTCTTGCTTTCTAAGAGTCTCTAATACAGCAGGAAACGTGACTGTGGTCAGAACAAAATAACGGTGTTTCCTACACGTACGGACCATATCTAGGTCAACTCTTCTTCTGAAACTGATACAAACCACAGTTCCTCTAACATTCAATGCTTTCCAGTTAAGAGCGAGAAACATGTGAGCTTCGTGAACGATGTAGCTCCCTTTGAGCTGAAAAGTCACTGTGTTTACTTGAAAAGATGTCTTGCATTTAGGAAGACACGGAGCCTGGGATTTAACTCCATTTCTGAAGGGAAACACACAGCACAGTTCTCATCCATGAAAAACACTCTGCTTCAGAGCAAGAAGCATGCTCTTGCTTTCTAGAGTCTCTAAAAGAGCAAGAAACATGAGTGTGCTCAGAACAAAAGAAAGGTGTTTCCTACACATACGGACCATATCTAGGTCAACTCTGCTTCTGAAACTGATACAAACCACAGGTCCTCTAACATCCAATGCTTTACAGTTAAGATAAGAAACTTGTGAGCTTCGTGAAAGATTTAGCTTTGTTTGAGCTGAAAGGTGACTGAGTGTACGTGTAACGAAGTATTGCTTGTAGAAAGATACAGAGCCTGTGATTTAACTCCATTTCTGAAGGGAAACACACAGCACATTTCTCATGATGAAACACACTCTGCGTTTAGGAAAAAGCTCGCTCTTGCTTTCTAGTCTCTAATAGAGCAGGAAACTTGAGTGTGCTCAGAACAAAAGAACGGTGTTTCCTACATATACGGACCACTGCTAGTTCAACTCTGCTTCTGAAACTGATACAAATCACAAGTCATCTAACATCCAATGCATTTCAGTTAAGAGTGAGAAACGTGTGATCTTCCTAAACGATTTATATTCATTTAAGCTGAAAAGTGACTGTGTTTACCTGAAATGATGTCTTGCTTTTAGGAAGACACGGAGCCTGGAATTTAACTCCATTTCTTAAGGGAAACGCACAGCCCAGTTCTCTTCCATGAAACACACACTGCTTTAGAGCAAGAAGCACGCTCTTGCTTTCTAAGAGTCTCTAACACAGCAGGAAACGTGACTGTGGTCAGAACAAAATCGGTGTTTCCTACATGTATGGACCATATCTAGGTCAACTCTTCTTCTTTAACTGATACAAACCACAGTTCCTCTAACATGCAATGCTTTCCAGTTAAGAGCGAGAAACGTGTGAGCTTCTTGAACGATGTAGCTCTCTTTGAGCTGAAAAGTCACTGAGTTTACTTGAAAAGATGTCTTGCTTGTAGGAAGACATGGAGCCTGGGATTTAACTCCATTTCTGAAGGGAAACACACAGCACAGTTCTCATCCATGAAAAACACTCTGCTTCAGAGCAAGAAGCATGCTCTTGCTTTCTAGAGTCTCTAAATGAGCAGGAAACATGAGTGTGCTCAGAACAAAATAATGGTCTTTCCCACACATATGGACCATATCTAGGTCACCTCTTCTTCTGAAACTGATACAAACCACAGTTCCTCTAACATTCAATGCTTTCCAGTTAAGAGCGAGAAACGTGTGAGCTTCGTGAAAGATGTAGCTTTGTTTGAGCTGAAAGGTGACTGAGTTTACGTGTAACGAAGTATTGCTTGTAGAAAGATACAGAGGCTGTAATTTAACTCCATTTCTGAAGGGAAACACACAGCAGATTTCTCACCTTGACACACACTCTGCGTTTAGGAAGAAGCACGCTCTTGCTTTCTAGAGTCTCTAATAGAGCAGGAAACTTGAGTGTACTCAGAACAAAAGAACGGTGTTTCCTACACATACGGACCACTGCTAGTTCAACTCTGCTTCTGAAACTGATACAAACCACAAGTCATCTAACATCCAATGCTTTTCAGTTAAGAGTGAGAAACGTGTAATCTTTGTAAACGATTTATATTCATTTAAGCTGAAAAGTGACTGTGTTTACCTGAAATGATGTCTTGCTTGTAGGAAGACACGGAGCCTGGAATTTAACTCCATTTCTGAAGGGAAACACACAGCACAGTTCTCATCCATGAAACACACACTGCTTTAGAGCAAGAAGCACGCTATTGCTTTCTAAGTGTCTCTAATACAGCAGGAAGTGTGACTGTGGTCAGAACAAAATAATGGTGTTTCCTACACATACGGACCATATCTAGGTCAACTCTTCTTCTGAAACTGATACAAACCACAGTTCCTCTAACATTCAATGCTTTCCAGTTAAGAACGAGAAACATGTGAGCTTCGTGAACAATGTAGCTTCGTTTGAGTTGAAAAGCGACTGCATTTACCTGAAATGATTTCTTGCTTGTAGGAAGACACGGGGCCTGGAATTAAACTCCATTTCTGAAGAGCAACACAGAGCACAGTTCTCATACATGAAACACACACTGCTTTAGAGCAAGAAGCACGCTCTTGCTTTCTAAGAGTCTCTAACACAGCAGGAAACGTGACTGTGGTCAGAACAAAATCGGTGTTTCCTACATGTATGGACCATATCTAGGTCAACTCTTCTTCTTTAACTGATACAAACCACAGTTCCTCTAACATGCAATGCTTTCCAGTTAAGAGCGAGAAACGTGTGAGCTTCTTGAACGATGTAGCTCTCTTTGAGCTGAAAAGTCACTGAGTTTACTTGAAAAGATGTCTTGCTTGTAGGAAGACACGGAGCCTGGGATTTAACTCCATTTCTGAAGGGAAACACACAGCACAGTTCTCATCCATGAAAAACACTCTGCTTCAGAGCAAGAAGCATGCTCTTGCTTTCTAGAGTCTCTAAATGAGCAGGAAACATGAGTGTGCTCAGAACAAAATAATGGTTTTTCCCACACATATGGACCATATCTAGGTCACCTCTTCTTCTGAAACTGATACAAACCACAGTTCCTCTAACATTCAATGCTTTCCAGTTAAGAGCGAGAAACGTGTGAGCTTCGTGAAAGATGTAGCTTTGTTTGAGCTGAAAGGTGACTGAGTTTACGTGTAACGAAGTATTGCTTGTAGAAAGATACAGAGCCTGTGATTTAACTCCATTTCTGAAGGGAAACACACAGCAGATTTCTCACCTTGAAACACACTCTGCGTTTAGGAAGAAGCACGCTCTTGCTTTCTAGAGTCTCTAATAGAGCAGGAAACTTGAGTGTGCTCAGAACAAAAGAACCGAGTTTCCTACACATACGGACCACTGCTAGTTCAACTCTGCTTCTGAAACTGATACAAACCACAAGTCATCTAACATCCAATGCTTTTCAGTTAAGAGTGAGAAACATGTGATCTTCGTAAACGATTTATATTCATTTAAGCTGAAAAGTGACTGTGTTTACCTGAAATGATGTCTTGCTTGTAGGAAGACACGGAGCCTGGAATTTAACTCCATTTCTGAAGGGAAACACACAGCACAGTTCTCATCCATGAAAAACACTCTGCTTCAGAGCAAGAAGCATGCTCTTGCTTTCTAGAGTCTCTAAATGAGCAAGAAACATGAGTGTGCTCAGAACAAAATAATGGTCTTTCCCACACATATGGACCATATCTAGGTCAACTCTTCTTCTGAAACTGATACAAACCACAGTTCCTCTAACATTCAATGCTTTCCAGTTAAGAGCGAGAAACATGTGAGCTTCGTGAACAATGTAGCTTCCTTTGAGCTGAAAAGTGTCTGCGTTTACCTGAAATGATTTCTTGCTTGTAGGAAGACAGGGGGCCTGGAATTTAACTCCATTTCTGAAGGGAAACACACTGCACAGTTCTCATCCATGAAAAACACTCTGCTTTAGAGCAAGATGCATGCTCTTGCTTTCTAGAGTCTCCAAAAGAGCAGGAAACTTGAGTGTGCTCAGAACAAAAGAACGGTGTTTCCTACACATACGGACCACTGCTAGTTCAACTCTGCTTCTGAAACTGATACAAACCACAAGTCATCTAACATCCAATGCTTTTTAGTTAAGAGTGATAAACGTGTGATCTTCGTAAACGATTTATATTCATTTAAGCTGAAAAGAGACTGTGTTTCCCTGAAATGATGTCTTGCTTGTAGGAAGACACAGAGCCTGGAATTTAACTCCATTTCTGAAGGGAAACACACAGCACAGTTCTCATCCATGAAACACACACTGCTTTAGAGCAAGATGCACGCTATTGCTTTCTAAGAGTCTCTAATACAGCAGGAAACGTGACAGTGGTCAGAACAAGTTCGGTGTTTCCTACACGTACGGACCATATCTAGGTCAACTCTTCTTCTGAAACTGACACAAACCACAGTTCCTCTAACATTCAATGCTTTCCAGTTAAGAGCGAGAAACATGTGAGCTTCGTGAATGATGTAGCTTCCTTAGAGCTGCTAAGTGACTTAGTTTACCTGACAACATGTCTTGCTTGTTGGAAGACACACAGCCTGGGATTTAACTCCATTTCTGAAGGGAAACACACAGCACAGTTCTCATCCATGAAACACACTCTGCATTAGAGCAAGAAGCACGCTCTTGCTTTCTAAGAGTCTCTAATACAGCAGGAAATATGACTGTGGTCAGAACAAAATAACGGTGTTTCCTAATTTACGGACCATATCTAGGTCAACTCTTCTTCTGAAACTGATACAAACCACAGTTCCTTTAACATGCAATGCTTCCAGTTAAGAGCGAGAAACGTGTGAGCTTCGTGAACGATGTAGCTTTCTTTGAGCTGAAAGGTGACTGAGTTTACGTGAATCTAAGTCTTGCTTGTAGGAAGATACAGAGCGTGTGATTTAACTCCATTTCTGAAGGGAAACACAGGACATTTCTCACGAGGAAACACACTCTGCGTTTAGGAAGAAGCACGCTCTTGCTTTCTAGTCTCTAATAGAGCAGAAAACTTGAGTGTGCTCAGAACAAAAGAACGGTGTGTCCTACATATACGGACCACTGCTAGTTCAACTCTGCTTCTGAAACTGATACAAATCACAAGTCATCTAAATTCCAATGCTTTTCAGTTAAGAGTGAGAAACGTGTGATCTTCATAAACGATTTATATTCATTTAAGCTGAAAAGTGACTGTGTTTATCTGAAATGATGTCTTGCTTGTAGGAAGACACGGAGCCTGGAATTTAACTCCATTTCTGAAGGGAAACACACAGCACAGTTCTCATCCATGAAAAACACTCTGCTTCAGAGCAAGAAGCATGCTCTTGCTTTCTAGAGTCTCTAAATGAGCAGGAAACATGAGTGTGCTCAGAACAAATTAATGGTCTTTCCAACACATACGGACCATATCTAGGTCAACTCTTCTTCTGAACCTGATACAAACCACAGTTCCTCTAACATTCAATGCTTTCCAGTTAAGAGTGAGAAACATGTGAGCTTCTTGAACAATGTAGCTTCCTTTGAGCTGAAAAGTGACTGCGTTTACCTGAAATGATTTCTTGCTTGTAGGAAGATAGGGGGCCTGGAATTTAACTCCATTTCTGAAGGGAAACACACAGCACAGTTCTCATACATGAAACACACTCTACTTTAGAGCAAGAAGCACGCTCTTGTTTCTAAGTGTCTCTAATACAGCAGGAAACGTGAATGTGGTCAGAACAAAATAACGGTGTTTTCTACACATACGGACTATATCTAGGTCAACTCTTCTTCTGAAACTGATACAAACCACAGTTCCATTAACATGCAATGCTTTCAAGTTAAGAGCGAGGAACGTGTGAGCTTTGTCAACGATGTAGCTCCGTTAGAGCTGAAAAGTCACTGAGTTTACTTGAAAAGATGTCTTGCTTGTAGGAAGACACGGAGCCTGGGATTTAATTCCATTTCTGAAGGGAAAAACACTGCACAGTTCTCATCCATGAAAAACACTCTGCTTTAGAGCAAGAAGCATGCTCTTGCTTTCTAGACTCTCCAAAAGAGCAGGAAACTTGACTGTGCTCAGACCAAAGAACCGTGTTTCCTACACATACGGACCACTGCTAGTTCAACTCTGCTTCTGAAACTGATACAAACCACAAGTCATCTAACATCCAATGCTTTTTAGTTAAGAGTGATAAACGTGTGATCTTCGTGAACGATTTATATTCATTTAAGCTGAAAAGAGACTGTGTTTCCCTGAAATGATGTCTTGCTTGTGGGAAGACACGGCACTTGGAATTTAACTCCATTTCTGAAGGGAAACACACAGCACAGTTCTCATCCATGAAACACACACTGCTTTAGAGCAAGATGCACGCTCTTGCTTTCTAAGAGTCTCTAATACAGCAGGAAACGTGACAGTGGTCAGAACAAATTCAGTGTTTCCTACACGTACAGACCATATCTAGGTCAACTCTTCTTCTGAAACTGATACAAACCACAGATCCTCTAACATGCAATGCTTTCCAGTTAATAGTGAGAAACTTGTGAGCTTCGTAAACGATGTAGCTTCCTTAGAGCTGATAAGTGACTTAGTTTACCTGACAACATGTCTTGCTTGCTGGAAGACACACAGCCTGGGATTTAACTCCATTTCTGAAGGGAAACACACAGCACAGTTCTCATCCATGAAACACACTCTGCATTAGAGCAAGAAGCACGCTCTTGCTTTCTAAGAGTCTCTAATACAGCAGGAAATATGACTGTGGTCAGAACAAAATAACGGTGTTTCCTAATTTACGGACCATATCTAGGTCAACTCTTCTTCTGAAACTGATACAAACCACAGTTCCTCTAACATGCAATGCTTCCAGTTAAGAGCGAGAAACGTGTGAGCTTCGTGAATGATGTAGCTTTCTTTGAGCTGAAAGGTGACTGAGTTTACGTGAATCTAAGTCTTGCTTGTAGGAAGATACAGAGCGTGTGATTTAACTCCATTTCTGAAGGGAAACACAGGACATTTCTCACGAGGAAACACACTCTGCGTTTAGGAAGAAGCACGCTCTTGCTTTCTAGTCTCTAATAGAGCAGAAAACTTGAGTGTGCTCAGAACAAAAGAACGGTGTGTCCTACATATACGGACCACTGCTAGTTCAACTCTGCTTCTGAAACTGATACAAATCACAAGTCATCTAACATCCAATGCTTTTCAGTTAAGAGTGAGAAACGTGTTATCTTCAAAAACGATTTATATTCATTTAAGCTGAAAAGTGACTGTGTTTATCTGAAATGATGTCTTGCTTGTAGGAAGACACGGAGCCTGGAATTTAACTCCATTTCTGAAGGGAAACACACAGCACAGTTCTCTTCCATGAAACACACAGTGCTTTAGAGCAAGAAGCACGCTCTTGCTTTCTAAGAGTCTCTAACACAGCAGGAAACGTGACTGTGGTCAGAACAAAATCGGTGTTTCCTTCATGTATGGACCATATCTAGGTCAACTCTTCTTCTTTAACTGATACAAACCACAGTTCCTCTAACATGCAATGCTTTCCAGTTAAGAGCGAGAAACGTGTGAGCTTCTTGAACGATGTAGCTCCCTTTGAGCTGAAAAGTCACTGAGTTTACTTGAAAAGATGTCTTGCTTGTAGGAAGACACGGAGCCTGGGATTTAACTCCATTTCTGAAGGGAAACACAGAGCACAGTTCTCATCCATGAAAAACACTCTGCTTCAGAGCAAGAAGCATGCTCTTGCTTTCTAGAGTCTCTAAATGAGCAGGAAACATGAGTGTGCTCAGAACAAATTAATGGTCTTTCCAACACATACGGACCATATCTAGGTCAACTCTTCTTCTGAACCTGATACAAACTACAGTTCCTCTAACATTCAATGCTTTCCAGTTAAGAGCGAGAAACATGTGAGCTTCTTGAACAATGTAGCTTCCTTTGAGCTGAAAAGTGACTGCGTTTACCTGAAATGATTTCTTGCTTGTAGGAAGATAGGGGGCCTGGAATTTAACTCCATTTCTGAAGGGAAACACACAGCACAGTTCTCATACATGAAACACACTCTACTTTAGAGCAAGAAGCACGCTCTTGCTTTCTAAGTGTCTCTAATACAGCAGGAAACGTGAATGTGGTCAGAACAAAATAACGGTGTTTTCTACACATACGGACTATATCTAGGTCAACTCTTCTTCTGAAACTGATACAAACCACAGTTCCATTAACATGCAATGCTTTCAAGTTAAGAGCGAGGAACGTGTGAGCTTTGTGAACGATGTAACTCCCTTAGAGCTGAAAAGTCACTGAGTTTACTTGAAAAGATGTCTTGCTTGTAGGAAGACACGGAGCCTGGGATTTAATTCCATTTCTGAAGGGAAAAACACTGCACAGTTCTCATCCATGAAAAACACTCTGCTTTAGAGCAAGAAGCATGCTCTTGCTTTCTAGACTCTCCAAAAGAGCAGGAAACTTGACTGTGCTCAGAACAAAAGAACCGTGTTTCCTACACATACGGACCACTGCTAGTTCAACTCTGCTTCTGAAACTGATACAAACCACAAGTCATCTAACATCCAATGCTTTTTAGTTAAGAGTGATAAACGTGTGATCTTCGTGAACGATTTATATTCATTTAAGCTGAAAAGAGTCTGTGTTTCCCTGAAATGATGTCTTGCTTGTGGGAAGACACGGCACTTGGAATTTAACTCCATTTCTGAAGGGAAACACACAGCACAGTTCTCATCCATGAAACACACACTGCTTTAGAGTAAGATGCACGCTCTTGCTTTCTAAGAGTCTCTAATACAGCAGGAAACGTGACAGTGGTCAGAACAAATTCGGTGTTTCCTACACGTGCAGACCATATCTAGGTCAACTCTTCTTCTGCAACTGATACAAACCACAGGTCCTCTAACATCCAATGCTTTACACTTAAGAGCAAGTAATGTGTGAGCTTCGTGAACGATGTAGCTTTGTTTGAGCAGAATGGTGCCTTAGTTTACGTGAAATGAAGTCTTGCTTGTAGGAATATACAAAGCCTGGGATTTAACTCCATTTCTGAAGGGAAATACACAGCACAGTTCTCATCCATGAAACACACTCTGCTTTAGAGCACGATTCATGCTCTTGCTTTCTAGTGTCTCTAATAGAGCAGGAACGAGAGTGAGCTCAGAACAAAATAACGGTGTGTCCTACACAAACGGACCATAGCTAGTTCAACTCTCCTTCTGAAACTGATACAAACCACAAGTCATCTAACATCCAATGCTTTTCTGTTAAGAGCGGGAAACGTGTGAGCTTCTTAAATGATTTATATTCATTTGAGCTGAAAAGTTACTGCGTTAACCTGAAATGATATCTTGCTTGTAGGAAGACACGGCGCTTGGAATTTAACTCCATTTCTGAAGAGGAACACACAGCACAGTTCTCTTCCATGAAACACACTCTACTTTAGAGCAAGAAGCACTCTATTTCTTTCTAAGTGTCTCTAATACAGCAGGAAACGTGACTGTGTTCAGAACAAAATAACGGTGTTTCCTACACATATGGACCATATCTAGGTCAACTCTTCTTCTGAAACTGATACAAACCACAGTTCCATTAACATGCAATGCTTTCAAGTTAAGAGCGAGAAACGTGTGAGCTTCTTGCAAGGTGTAGCTTCCTTTGAGCTGAAAAGTGACTGAGTTTACTTGAAAAGATGTCTTGCATGTAGGAAGACACAGAGCCTGGGATTTAACTCCATTTCTGAAGGGAAACACACAGCACAGTTCTCATCCATGAAAAACACTCTGCTTTAGAGCACGAAGCATACTCTTGCTTTCTAGAGTCTCTAATAGAGCAGGAAACGTGAGTGAGCTCAGAACAAAAGAACGGTGTATCCTACACATACGGACCATAGCTAGTTCAACTCTGCTTCTGAAACTGATACAAACCACAAGTCATCTAACATCCAATGATTTTCTGTTGACAGCGAGAAACGTGTGAGCTTTGTAAACAATTTATATTCATTACAGCTGAAAAGTGACTGCGTTTACCTGAAATGATGTCTTGCTTGCAGGAAGACACGGGGCCTGGAATTTAACTCCATTTCTGAAGTGAAACACACAGCACAGTTCTCATCCATGAAACACACTCTACTTTGGAGCAAGAAGCACGCTCTTGCTTTCTAAGTGTCTCTAATACAGCAGGAAACGTGACTGTGGTCAGAACAAAATAACGGTGTTTCCTACACATACGCACCATATCTAGGTCAACTCTTCTGCTCAAACTGATACAAACCACAGTTCCATTAACATGCAATGCTTTCAAGTTAAGAGCGAGAAAAGTGTGAGCTTTGTGAACGATGTAGCTTCCTTTGAGCTAAAAAGTGACTGAGTTTACTTGAAAAGACGTCTTGCTTGTAGGAAGACAGAGAGCCTTGGATTTAACTCCATTTCTGAAGGGAAACACACAGCACATTTCTCACGATGAAACACACTCTGCGTTTAGGAAGAAGCACGCTCTTGCTTTCTAGTCTCTAATAGACCAGGAAACTTGACTGGGGTCAGAACAAAATCGGTGTTTCCTACATGTATGGACCATATCTAGGTCAACTCTTCTTCTGAAACTGATACAAACCACAGTTCCTCTAACATGCAATGCTTTCCAGTTAAGAGCGAGAAACATGTGAGCTTTGTGAACAATGTAGCTTCCCTTGAGCTGAAAAGTGACTGAGTTTACCCAAAAAGATGTCTTGCTTGTAGGAAGACACAGAGCCTGGGATTTAACTCCATTTCTGATGGGAAACACACAGCACAGTTCTCATCCATGAAACACACTCTGCTTTAGAGCAAGAAGCACGCTCTTGCTTTCTAAGAGTCTCTAATACAGCAGGAAATATGACTGTGGTCAGAACAGAATAACGGTGTTTCCTAATTTACGGACCATATCTAGGTCAACTCTTCTTCTGAAACTGATACAAACCACAGTTCCTCTAACATGCAATGCTTTCCAGTTAAGAGCGAGAAACGTGTGAGCTTCGTGCACGATGTAGCTTCCCTTGAGCTGAAAAGTGACTTAGTTTACTTGTAAATATCGCTTGCTTGTAGGAAGACCTGGAGCCTGGGATTTAACTCCATTTCTGAAGGGAAACACACAGCACAGTTCTCATCCATGAAAAACACTCTGCTTTAGAGCAAGAAGCAAGCTCTTGCTTTCTAAGTGTCTCTAATATAGCAGGAAACGTGACTGTGGTCAGAAAAATAACGGTGTTTCCTACACATACGGATTATATCTAGGTCATCTCTTCTTCTGAAACTGATACAAACCACAGTTCCTTTAACATGCAATGCTTTCAAGTTAAGAGCGAGAAACGTGTGAGTTTCGTGAACAATGTAGCTCCCTTTGAGCTGAAAAGTCACTGTGTTTACTTGAAAAGATGTCTTGCTTGTAGGAAGAGACAGAGCCTGGGATTTAACTCCATTTCTGAAGGAAACACACAGCACAGTTCTCATCCATGAAAACCACTCTGCTTCATAGCAAGAAGCATGCTCTTGCTTTCTAGAGTCTCTAAAATAGCAGGAAACATGAGTGTGCTCTATACAAAAGAACAGTGTTTCCTATACATACGGACCATATCTAGGTCAACTCTGCTTCTGAAACTGATACAAACCACAGGTCCTCTAACATCCAATGCTTTACAGTTAAGAGCAAGAAACGGGTGAGCTTCGTGAACGATATAGATTTGTTTGAGCTGAAAGGTGAATGAGTTTACGTGAAACGAAGTCTTGCTTGTAGGAAGATACAGAGCCTGTGATTTAACTCCATTTCTGAAGGGAAACACAAGCCCATTTCTCACAGCAAAACACACTCTGCGTTAATGAAGAAGCATGCTCTTGCATTCTAGAGTCTCTAATAGAGCAGGATACTTGAGTGTGCTCAGAAGAAAAGAATGGTGTTTCCTACACATACGGACCACTGCTAGTTCAACTCGGCTTCTGAAACTGATAAAAACCACAAGTCATCTAACATCCAATGCTTTTCAGTTAAGAGTGAGAAACGTGTGATCTTCATAAACGATTTATATTCATTTAAGCTGAAAAGTGACTGCGCTTACCTGAAATGATGTCTTGCTTGTAGGAAGACACGGGGCCTGGAATTTAACTCCATTTCTGAAGGGAAACACTCAGCACAGTTCTCATCTATGAAACACACTCTGCTTTAGAGCAATAAGCAGGCTCTTGCTTTCTAAGTGTCTCTAATACAGCTGGAAACATGACTGTGTTCAGAAAAAAATAACGGTGTTTCCTACACATACGGACCATATCTAGGTCAACTCTTTTTCTGCAACTGATACAAAGCACAGTTCCATTAACATGCAATGCTTTCAAGTTAAGAGCGAGAAACGTGTGAGCTTCATGAACGATGTAGCTTTCTTTGAGCTGCAAAGTGACTGAGTTTACTTGAAAAGATGGCTTGCTTGTAGGAAGATACAGAGCCTGTGATTTAACTCCATTTCTGATGGGAAACACACAGCACAGTTCTCTTCCATGAAACACACTCTGCTTTAGAGCACGAAGCAATCTCTTGCTTTCCAGAGTCTCTAATAGAGCAGGAAACGTGAGTGAGCTCAGAATAAAATAACGGTGTTTCCTACACATACGGACCGTATCTAGGTCAACTCTTTTTCTGCAACTGATACAAACCATAGGTCCTCTAACATCCAATGCTTTACAGTTAAGAGCAAGAAACGTGAGAGCTTCGTGAACGATGTAGCTTTGTTTGAGCAGAAAGGTGCCTTAGTTTACGTGAAATGAAGTCTTGTTTGTAGGAATATACAAAGCCTGGGATTTAACTCCATTTCTGAAGGGAAATACACAGCACAGTTCTCATCCATGAAACACACTCTGCTTTAGAGCACGATTCATGCTCTTGCTTTCTAGTGTCTCTAATAGAGCAGGAACGAGAGTGAGCTCAGAACAAAATAACGGTGTGTCCTACACAAACGGACCATAGCTAGTTCAACTCTCCTTCTGAAACTGATAGAAACCACAAGTCATCTAACATCTAATGCTTTTCTGTTAAGAGCGGGAAACGTGTGAGCTTCGTAAATGATTTATATTCATTAGAGCTGATAAGTGACTGCGTTTACCTGAAATGATATCTTGCTTGAAGGAAGACATGGCGCTTGGAATTTAACTCCATTTCTGAAGAGGAACACACAGCACAGTTCTCATCCATATAACACACTCTACTTTAGAGCAAGAAGCACGCTATTTCTTTCTAAGTGTCTCTAATACAGCAGGAAACGTGACTCTGGTCAGAACAAAATAACGGTGTTTCCTACACATACGGACCATATCTAGGTCAACTCTTCTTCTGAAACTGATACAAACCACATTTCCATTAACATGCAATGCTTTCAAGTTAAGAGCGAGAAACGTGGGAGCTTCCTGCACGGTGTAGCTTCCTTTGAGCTGAAAAGTGACTGAGTTTACTTGAAAAGATGTCTTGCATGTAGGAAGACACAGAGCCTGGGATTTAACTCCATTTCTGAAGGGAAACACACAGCACAGTTCTCATCCATGAAAAACACTCTGCTTTAGAGCACGAAGCATACTCTTGCTTTCTAGAGTCTCTAATAGAGCAGGAAACGTGAGTGAGCTCAGAACAAAAGAACGGTGTATCCTACACATACGGACCATAGCTAGTTCACTCTCCTTCTGAAACTGATACAAACCACAAGTCATCTAACATCCAATGATTTTCTGTTAAGAGCGAGAAACGTGTGAGCTTTGTAAACAATTTATATTCATTACAGCTGAAAAGTGACTGCGTTTACCTGAAATGATGTCTTGCTTGCAGGAAGACACGGGGCCCGGAATTTAACTCCATTTCTGAAGGGAAACACACAGCACAGTTCTCATCCATGAAACACACTCTACTTTGGAGCAAGAAGCATGCTCTTGCTTTCTAAGTGTCTCTAATACAGCAGGAAACGTGACTGTGGTCAGAACAAAATAACGGTGTTTCCTACACATACGCACCATATCTAGGTCAACTCTTCTGCTCAAACTGATACAAACCACAGTTCCATTAACATGCAATGCTTTCAAGTTAAGAGCGAGAAAAGTGTGAGCTTCGTGAACGATGTAGCTTCCTTTGAGCTGAAAAGTGACTGAGTTTACTTGAAAAGACGTCTTGCTTGTAGGAAGACAGAGAGCCTCGGATTTAACTCCATTTCTGAAGGGAAACACACCACAGTTCTCTTCCATGAAAAACACTCTGCTTTAGAGCAAGAAGCATGCTCTTGCTTTCTAGAGTCTCTAAAAGAGCCTAAAACTTGAGGGTACTCAGAACAAAAGAACAGTGTTTCCTACACATACGGACCATATCTAGGTCAACTCTTCTTGTGAAACTGATACAAACCACAGTTCCATTAACATGCAGTGCTTTCACATTAAGAGCGAGAAACGTGTGAGCTTCGTGAACCATGTAGAATCCTATGAGCTTAAAAGTGACTGAGTTTACTTGAAAAGGTGTCTTGCTTGTAGGAAGACACAGAGCCTGGGATTTACTCCATTTCTGAAGGGAAACACACAGCACAGTTCTCATCCATGAAAAACACTCTGCTATAGAGCAAGAAGTATGCTCTTGCTTTCTAGAGTCTCTAAATGAGCAGGAAACTTGAGTGTGCTCAGAACAAAATAACGGTGTCTCCTATACATATAGACCATTGCTAGTTCAACTCTGCTTCTAAAACTGATACAAACCACAGGTCCTCTAACATCCAATGCTTTACTATTAAGAGCAAGAAACGGGTGAGCTTCGTGAACGATGTAGCTTCCTTTGAGCTGAAAAGTGACTGAGTTTACTTGAAAACATGTCTTGCTTGTAGGAAGACACGGAGCCTGGGATTTAACTCCATTTCTGAAGTGAAACACACAGCACAGTTCTCATCCATTAAAAACACTCTGCTTTAGAGCAAGAAGCACGCTCTTGCTTTCTAAGTGTCTCTAATACAGCATGAAACGTGACTGTGGTCAGAACAAAATAACGGTGTTTCCTACACATACGCACCATATCTTGGTCAACTCTTCTGCTCAAACTGATACAAACCACAGTTCCATTAACATGCAATGCTTTCAAGTTAAGAGCGAGAAAAGTGTGAGCTTCGTGAATGATGTAGCTTCCTTTGAGCTGAAAAGTGACTGAGTTTACTTGAAAAGACGTCTTGCTTGTAGGAAGACAGAGAGCCTCGGATTTAACTCCATTTCTGAAGGGAAACACCCCACAGTTCTCTTCCATGAAAAACACTCTGCTTTAGAGCAAGAAGCATGCTCTTGCTTTCTAGAGTCTCTAAAAGAGCCTGAAACTTGAGGGTACTCAGAACAAAAGAACAGTGTTTCCACAACATACGGACCATATCTAGGTCAACTCTTCTTGTGAAACTGATACAAACCACAGTTCCATTAACATGCAGTGCTTTCACATTAAGAGCGAGAAACGTGTGAGCTTCGTGAACCATTTAGCTTCCTATGAGCTTAAAAGTGACTGAGTTTACTTGAAAAGATGTCTTGCTTGTAGGAAGACACAAAGCCTGGGATTGACTCCATTTCTGAAGTGAAACACACAGCACAGTTCTCATCCATGAAAAACACTCTGCTATAGAGCAAGAAGTATGCTCTTGCTTTCTAGAGTCTCTAAATGAGCAGGAAACTTGAGTGTGCTCAGAACAAAATAACGGTGTCTCCTACACATATAGACCATTGCTAGTTCAACTCTGCTTCTAAAACTGATACAAACCACAGGTCATCTAACATCCAATGCTTTACGATTAAGAGCAAGAAACGGGTGAGCTTCGTGAACGATGTAGCTTCCTTTGAGCTGAAAACTGACTGAGTTTACTTGAAAACATGTCTTGCTTGTAGGAAGACACGGAGCCTGGGATTTAACTCCATTTCTGAAGTGAAACACACAGCACAGTTCTCATCCATTAAAAACACTCTGCTTTAGAGCAAGAAGCAAGCTCTTGCTTTCTAAGTGTCTCTAATATAGCAGGAAACGTGATTGTGGTCACAACAAATAATGGTGTTTCCTACACATACGGATTATATCTAGGTCATCTCTTCTTCTGAAACTGATACAAACCACAGTTCCATTAACATGCAATGCTTTCAAGTTAAGAGCGAGCAACGTGTGAGTTTCGTGAACGATGTGGCTCCCTTTGAGCTGAAAAGTCACTGAGTTTACTTGAAAAGATGTCTTGCTTGTAGGAAGACACGGAGCCTGGGATTTAACTCCATTTCTGAAGGGAAACACAAGCCCATTTCTCAAAACAAAACACACTCTGGGTTTAGGAAGAAGCACGCTCTTGCTTTCTAGAGTCTCTAATAGAGCAGGATACTTGAGTGTGCTCAGAACAAAAGAACGGTGTTTCCTACACATACGGACCACTACTAGTTCAACTCTGCTTCTGAAACTGATAAAAACCACAAGTCATCTAACATCCAATGCTTTTCATTTAAGGATGAGAATCGTGTGATCTTCATAAACGATTTATATTCATTTAAGCTGAAAAGTAACTGCGCTTACCTGAAATGATGTCTTGCTTGTAGGAAGACATGGGGCCTGGAATTTAACTCAATTTCTGAAGGGAAACACACAGCACAGTTCTCATCCATGAAACACACTCTGCTTTAGAGCAAGAAGCACGCTCTTGCTTTCTAAGTTTCTCTAATACAGCTGGAAACATGACTGTGTTCAGAAAAAATAACGGTGTTTCCTACAAATACGGACCATATCTAGGTCAACTCTTTTTCTGCAACTTATACAAAGCACAGTTCCATTAACATGCAATGCTTTCAAGTTAAGAGCGAGAAACGTGTGAGCTTCGTGAACGATGTAGCTTCCTTTGAGCTGCAAAGTGACTGAGTTTACTTGAAAAGATGGCTTGCTTGTAGGAAGATACAGAGCCTGTGATTTAACTCCATTTCTGATGGGAAACACACAGCACAGTTCTCATCCATGAAACACACTCTGCTTTAGAGCACGAAGCAATCTCTTGCTTTCCAGAGTCTCTAATAGAGCAGGAAACGTGAGTGAGCTCAGAACAAAATAACGGTGTTTCCTACACATACGGACCGTATCTAGGTCAACTCTTTTTCTGCAACTGATACAAACCACAGGTCCTCTAACATCCAATGCTTTACACTTAAGAGCAAGTAATGTGTGAGCTTCGTGAACGATGTAGCTTTTTTTGGAGCAGAAAGGTGCCTTAGTTTACGTGAAATGAAGTCTTGCTTGTAGGAATATACAAAGCCTGGGATTTAACTCCATTTCTGAAGGGAAATACACAGCACAGTTCTCATCCATGAAACACACTCTGCTTTAGAGCACGATTCATGCTCTTGCTTTCTAGTGTCTCTAATAGAGCAGGAATGAGAGTGAGCTCAGAACAAAATAACGGTGTGTCCTACACAAACGGACCATAGCTAGTTCAACTCTCCTTCTGAAACTGATACAAACCACAAGTCATCTAACATCCAATGCTTTTCTGTTAAGAAGGGGAAACGTGTGAGCTTCTTAAATGATTTATATTCATTTGAGCTGAAAAGTGACTGCGTTAACCTGAAATGATATCTTGCTTGTAGGAAGACACGGCGCTTGGAATTTAACTCCATTTCTGAAGAGGAACACACAGCACAGTTCTCATCCATGAAACACACTCTACTTTAGAGCAAGAAGCACTCTATTTCTTTCTAAGTGTCTCTAATACAGCAGGAAACGTGACTGTGGTCAGAACAAAATAACGGTGTTTCCTACACATATGGACCATATCTAGGTCAACTCTTCTTCTGAAACTGATACAAACCACAGTTCCATTAACATGCAATGCTTTCAAGTTAAGAGCGAGAAACGTGTGAGCTTCTCGCACGGTGTAGCTTCCTTTGAGCTGAAAAGTGACTGAGTTTACTTGAAAAGATGTCTTGCATGTAGGAAGACACAGAGCCTGGGATTTAACTCCATTTCTGAAGGGAAACACACAGCACAGTTCTCATCCATGAAAAACACTCTGCTTTAGAGCACGAAGCATACTCTTGCTTTCTAGAGTCTCTAATAGAGCAGGAAACGTGAGTGAGCTCAGAACAAAAGAACGGTGTATCCTACACATACGGACCATAGCTAGTTCAACTCTGCTTCTGAAACTGATACAAACCACAAGTCATCTAACATCCAATGATTTTCTGTTAAGAGCGAGAAACGTGTGAGCTTTGTAAACAATTTATATTCATTACAGCTGAAAAGTGACTGCGTTTACCTGAAATGATGTCTTGCTTGCAGGAAGACACGGGGCCCGGAATTTAACTCCATTTCTGAAGTGAAACACACAGCACAGTTCTCATCCATGAAACACACTCTACTTTGGAGCAAGAAGCACGCTCTTGCTTTCTAAGTGTCTCTAATACAGCAGGAAACGTGACTGTGGTCAAAACAAAATAACGGTGTTTCCTACACATACGCACCATATCTAGGTCAACTCTTCTGCTCAAACTGATACAAACCATAGTTCCATTAACATGCAATGCTTTCAAGTTAAGAGCGAGAAAAGTGTGAGCTTCGTGAACGATGTAGCTTCCTTTGAGCTGAAAAGTGATTGAGTTTACTTGAAAAGACGTCTTGCTTGTAGGAAGACAGAGAGCCTCAGATTTAACTCCATTTCTGAAGGGAAACACCCCACAGTTCTCTTCCATGAAAAACACTCTGCTTTAGAGCAAGAAGCATGCTCTTGCTTTCTAGAGTCTCTAAAAGAGCCTAAAACTTGAGGGTACTCAGAACAAAAGAACAGTGTTTCCTACACATAAGGACCATATCTAGGTCAACTCTTCTTGTGAAACTGATACAAACCACAGTTCCATTAACATGCAGTGCTTTCACATTAAGAGCGAGAAACGTGTGAGCTTCGTGAACCATGTAGCTTCCTATGAGCTTAAAAGTGACTGAGTTTACTTGAAAAGATGTCTTGCTTGTAGGAAGACACAGAGCCTGGGATTGACTCCATTTCTGAAGGGAAACACACAGCACAGTTCTCATCCATGAAAAACACTCTGCTATAGAGCAAGAAGTATGCTCTTGCTTTCTAGAGTCTCTAAATGAGCAGGAAACTTGAGTGTGCTCAGAACAAAATAACGGTGTCTCCTATACATATAGACCATTGCTAGTTCAACTCTGCTTCTAAAACTGATACAAACCACAGGTCCTCTAACATCCAATGCTTTACAATTAAGAGCAAGAAACGGGTGAGCTTCGTGAACGATGTAGCTTCCTTTGAGCTGAAAAGTGACTGAGTTTACTTGAAAACATGTCTTGCTTGTAGGAAGACACGGAGCCTGGGATTTAACTCCATTTCTGAAGTGAAACACACAGCACAGTTCTCATCCATTAAAAACACTCTGCTTTAGAGCAAGAAGCAAGCTCTTGCTTTCTAAGTGTCTCTAATATAGCAGGAAACGTGACTGTGGTCACAACAAATAATGGTGTTTCCTACACATACGGATTATATCTAGGTCATCTCTTCTTCTGAAACTGATACAAACCACAGTTCCATTAACATGCAATGCTTTCAAGTTAAGAGCGAGAAACGTGTGAGCTTCTTGCACGGTGTAGCTTCCTTTGAGCTGAAAAGTGACTGAGTTTAATTGAAAAGATGTCTTGCATGTAGGAAGACACAGAGCCTGGGATTTAACTCCATTTCTGAAGGGAAACACACAGCACAGTTCTCATCCATGAAAAACACTCTGCTTTAGAGCACGAAGCATACTCTTGCTTTCTAGAGTATCTAATAGAGCAGGAAACGTGAGTGAGCTCAGAACAAAAGAACGGTGTATCCTACACATACGGACCATAGCTAGTTCAAATCTGCTTCTGAAACTGATACAAACCACAAGTCATCTAACATCCAATGATTTTCTGTTAAGAGCGAGAAACGTGTGAGCTTTGTAAACAATTTATATTCATTACAGCTGAAAAGTGACTGCGTTTACCTGAAATGATGTCTTGCTTGCAGGAAGACACGGGGCCCGGAATTTAACTCCATTTCTGAAGGGAAACACACAGCACAGTTCTCATCCATGAAACACACTCTACTTTGGAGCAAGAAGCACGCTCTTGCTTTCTAAGGGTCTTTAATACAGCAGGAAACGTGACTGTGGTCAGAACAAAATAACGGTGTTTCCTACACATACGCACCATATCTAGGTCAACTCTTCTGCTCAAACTGATACAAACCACAGTTCCATTAACATACAATGCTTTCAAGTTAAGAGCGAGAAAAGTGTGAGCTTCGTGAACGATGTAGCTTCCTTTAAGCTGAAAAGTGACTGAGTTTACTTGAAAAGACGTCTTGCATGTAGGAAGACAGAGAGCCTCGGATTTAACTCCATTTCTGAAGGGAAACACCCCACAGTTCTCTTCCATGAAAAACACTCTGCTTTAGAGCAAGAAGCATGCTCTTGCTTTCTAGAGTCTCTAAAAGAGCCTAAAACTTGAGGGTACTCAGAACCAAAGAACAGTGTTTCCTACACATACGGACCATATCTAGGTCAACTCTTCTTGTGAAACTGATACAAACCACAGTTCCATTAACATGCAGTGCTTTCACATTAAGAGCGAGAAACGTGTGAGCTTCGTGAACCATGTAGCTTCCTATGAGCTTAAAAGTGACTGAGTTTACTTCAAAAGATGTCTTGCTTGTAGGAAGACACAGAGCCTGGGATTTACTCCATTTCTGAAGGGAAACACACAGCACAGTTCTCATCCATGAAAAACACTCTGCTATAGAGAAAGAAGTATGCTCTTGCTTTCTAGAGTCTCTAAATGAGCAGGAAACTTGAGTGTGCTCAGAACAAAATAACGGTGTCTCCTATAAATATAGACCATTGCTAGTTCAACCCTGCTTCTAAAACTGATACAAACCACAGGTCCTCTAACATCCAATGCTTTACTATTAAGAGCAAGAAACGGGTGAGCTTCGTGAACGATGTAGCTTCCTTTGAGCTGAAAAGTGACTGAGTTTACTTGAAAACAAGTCTTGCTTGTAGGAAGACACGGAGTCTGGGATTTAACTCCATTTCTGAAGTGAAACACACAGCACAGTTCTCATCCATTAAAAACACTCTGCTTTAGAGCAAGAAGCAAGCTCTTGCTTTCTAAGTGTCTCTAATATAGCAGGAAACATGACTGTGGTCACAACAAATAATGGTGTTTCCTACACATACGGATTATATCTAGGTCATCTCTTCTTCTGAAACTGATACAAACCACAGTTCCATTAACATGCAATGCTTTCAAGTTAAGAGCGAGCAACGTGTGAGTTTCGTGAACGATGTAGCTCCCTTTGAGCTGAAAAGTCACTGAGTTTACTTGAAAAGATGGCTTGCTTGTAGGAAGATACAGAGCCTGTGATTTAACTCCATTTCTGATGGGAAACACACAGCACAGTTCTCATCCATGAAACACACTCTGCTTTAGAGCACGAAGCAATCTCTTGCTTTCCAGAGTCTCTAACAGAGCAGGAAACGTGAGTGAGCTCAGAACAAAATAACGGTGTTTCCTACACATACGGACCGTATCTAGGTCAACTCTTTTTCTGCAACTGATACAAACCACAGGTCCTCTAACATCCAATGCTTTACACTTAAGAGCAAGTAATGTGTGAGCTTCGTGAACGATGTAGCTTTGTTTGAGCAGAAAGGTGCCTTAGTTTACGTGAAATGAAGTCTTGCTTGTAGGAATATACAAAGCCTGGGATTTAACTCCATTTCTGAAGGGAAATACACAGCACAGTTCTCATCCATGAAACACACTCTGCTTTAGAGCACGATTCATGCTCTTGCTTTCTAGTGTCTCTAATAGAGCAGGAACGAGAGTGAGCTCAGAACAAAATAACGGTGTGTCCTACACAAACGGACCATAGCTAGTTCAACTCTCCTTCTGAAACTGATACAAACCACAAGTCATCTAACATCCAATGCTTTTCTGTTAAGAGCGGGAAACGTGTGAGCTTCTTAAATGATTTATATTCATTTGAGCTGAAAAGTGACTGCGTTAACCTGAAATGATATCTTGCTTGTAGGAAGACACGGCGCTTGGAATTTAACTCCATTTCTGAAGAGGAACACACAGCACAGTTCTCTTCCATGAAACACACTCTACTTTAGAGCAAGAAGCACTCTATTTCTTTCTAAGTGTCTCTAATACAGCAGGAAACGTGACTGTGGTCAGAACAAAATAACGGTGTTTCCTACACATATGGACCATATCTAGGTCAACTCTTCTTCTGAAACTGATACAAACCACAGTTCCATTAACATGCAATGCTTTCAAGTTAAGAGCGAGAAACGTGTGAGCTTCTTGCAAGGTGTAGCTTCCTTTGAGCTGAAAAGTGACTGAGTTTACTTGAAAAGATGTCTTGCATGTAGGAAGACACAGAGCCTGGGATTTAACTCCATTTCTGAAGGGAAACACACAGCACAGTTCTCATCCATGAAAAACACTCTGCTTTAGAGCACGAAGCATACTCTTGCTTTCTAGAGTCTCTAATAGAGCAGGAAACGTGAGTGAGCTCAGAACAAAAGAACGGTGTATCCTACACATACGGACCATAGCTAGTTCAACTCTGCTTCTGAAACTGATACAAACCCCAAGTCATCTAACATCCAATGATTTTCTGTTGACAGCGAGAAATGTGTGAGCTTTGTAAACAATTTATATTCATTACAGCAGAAAAGTGACTGCGTTTACCTGAAATGATGTCTTGCTTGCAGGAAGACACGGGGCCTGGAATTTAACTCCATTTCTGAAGGGAAACACACAGCACAGTTCTCATCCATGAAACACACTCTACTTTGGAGCAAGAAGCACGCTCTTGCTTTCTAAGTGTCTCTAATACAGCAGGAAACGTGACTGTGGTCAGAACAAAATAACGGTGTTTCCTACACATACGCACCATATCTAGGTCAACTCTTCTGCTCAAACTGATACAAACCACAGTTCCATTAACATGCAATGCTTTCAAGTTAAGAGCGAGAAAAGTGTGAGCTTTGTGAACGGTGTAGCTTCCTTTGAGCTGAAAAGTGACTGAGTTTACTTGAAAAGATGTCTTGCTTGTAGGAAGACACGGAGCCTGGGATTTAACTCCATTTCTGAAGGGAAACACAAGCCCATTTCTCACAACAAAACACACTCTGCGTTTAGGAAGAAGCACGCTCTTGCTTTCTAGAGTCTCTAAATGAGCAGGAAACTTGAGTGTGCTCAGAACAAAATAACGGTGTCTCCTATACATATAGACCATTGCTAGTTCACCTCTGCTTCTAAAACTGATACAAACCACAGGTCCTCTAACATCCAATGCTTTACTATTAAGAGCAAGAAACGGGTGAGCTTCGTGAACGATGTAGCTTCCTTTGAGCTGAAAAGTGACTGAGTTTACTTGAAAACATGTCTTGCTTGTAGGAAGACACGGAGCCTGGGATTTAACTCCATTTCTGAAGTGAAACACACAGCACAGTTCTCATCCATTAAAAACACTCTGCTTTAGAGCAAGAAGCAAGCTCTTGCTTTCTAAGTGTCTCTAATATAGCAGGAAACGTGACTGTGGTCACAACAAATAATGGTGTTTCCTACACATACGGATTATATCTAGGTCATCTCTTCTTCTGAAACTGATACAAACCACAGTTCCATTAACATGCAATGCTTTCAAGTTAAGAGCGAGCAACGTGTGAGTTTCGTGAACGATGTAGCTCCCTTTGAGCTGAAAAGTCACTGAGTTTACTTGAAAAGATGTCTTGCTTGTAGGAAGACACAGAGCCTGGGATTTAACTCCATTTCTGAAGGGAAACACAAGCCCATTTCTCACAACAAAACACACTCTGCGTTTAGGAAGAAGCACGCTCTTGTTTCTAGAGTCTCTAATAGAGCAGGATACTTGAGTGTGCTCAGAACAAAAGAACGGTGTTTCCTACACATACGGACCACTGCTAGTTCAACTCTGCTTCTGAAACTGATAAAAACCACAAGTCATCTAACATCCAATGCTTTTCATTTAAGAGTGAGAAACGTGTGATCTTCATAAACGATTTATATTCATTTAAGCTGAAAAGTAACTGCGCTTACCTGAAATGATGTCTTGCTTGTAGGAAGACACGGGGCCTGGAATTTAACTCCATTTCTGAAGGGAAACACACAGCACAGTTCTCATCCATGAAACACACTCTGCTTTAGAGCAAGAAGCACGCTCTTGCTTTCTAAGTTTCTCTAATACAGCTGGAAAAATGACTGTGTTCAGAAAAAATAACGGTGTTTCCTACAAATACGGACCATATCTAGGTCAACTCTTTTTCTGCAACTGATACAAAGCACAGTTCCATTAACATGCAATGCTTTCAAGTTAAGAGCGAGAAACGTGTGAGCTTCGTGAACGATGTAGCTTCCTTTGAGCTGCAAAGTGACTGAGTTTACTTGAAAAGATGGCTTGCTTGTAGGAAGATACAGAGCCTGTGATTTAACTCCATTTCTGATGGAAAACACACAGCACAGTTCTCATCCATGAAACACACTCTGCTTTAGAGCACGAAGCAATCTCTTGCTTTCCAGAGTCTCTAATAGAGCAGGAAACGTGAGTGAGCTCAGAATAAAATAACGGTGTTTCCTACACATACGGACAATATCTAGGTCAACTCTTTTTCTGCAACTGATACAAACCACAGGTCCTCTAACATCCAATGCTTTACACTTAAGAGCAAGTAATGTGTGAGCTTCGTGAACGATGTAGCTTTGTTTGAGCAGAAAGGTGCCTTAGTTTACGTGAAATGAAGTCTTGCTTGTAGGAATATACAAAGCCTGGGATTTAACTCCATTTCTGAAGGGAAATACACAGCACAGTTCTCATCCATGAAACACACTCTGCTTTAGAGCACGATTCATGCTCTTGCTTTCTAGTGTCTCTAATAGAGCAGGAACGAGAGTGAGCTCAGAACAAAATAACGGTGTGTCCTACACAAACGGACCATAGCTAGTTCAACTCTCCTTCTGAAACTGATACAAACCACAAGTCATCTAACATCCAATGCTTTTCTGTTAAGAGCGGGAAACGTGTGAGCTTCTTAAATGATTTATATTCATTTGAGCTGAAAAGTGACTGCGTTAACCTGAAATGATATCTTGCTTGTAGGAAGACACGGCGCTTGGAATTTAACTCCATTTCTGAAGAGGAACACACAGCACAGTTCTCTTCCATGAAACACACTCTACTTTAGAGCAAGAAGCACTCTATTTCTTTCTAAGTGTCTCTAATACAGCAGGAAACGTGACTGTGGTCAGAACAAAATAACGGTGTTTCCTACACATATGGACCATATCTAGGTCAACTCTTCTTCTGAAACTGATACAAACCACAGTTCCATTAACATGCAATGCTTTCAAGTTAAGAGCGAGAAACGTGTGAGCTTCTTGCACGGTGTAGCTTCCTTTGAGCTGAAAAGTGACTGAGTTTACTTGAAAAGATGTCTTGCATGTAGGAAGACACAGAGCCTGGGATTTAACTCCATTTCTGAAGGGAAACACACAGCACAGTTCTCATCCATGAAAAACACTCTGCTTTAGAGCACGAAGCATACTCTTGCTTTCTAGAGTCTCTAATAGAGCAGGAAACGTGAGTGAGCTCAGAACAAAAGAACGGTGTATCCTACACATACGGACCATAGCTAGTTCAACTCTGCTTCTGAAACTGATACAAACCACAAGTCATCTAACATCCAATGATTTTCTGTTAAGAGCGAGAAACGTGTGAGCTTTTTAAACAATTTATATTCATTAGAGCTGAAAAGTGACTGCGTTTACTTGAAATGATGTCTTGCTTGCAGGAAGACACGGGGCCTGGAATTTAACTCCATTTCTGAAGGGAAACACACAGCACAGTTCTCATCCATGAAACACACTCTACTTTGGAGCAAGAAGCACGCTCTTGCTTTCTAAGTGTCTCTAATACAGCAGGAAACGTGACTGTGGTCAGAACAAAATAACGGTGTTTCCTACACATACGCACCATATCTAGGTCAACTCTTCTGCTCAAACTGATACAAACCACAGTTCCATTAACATGCAATGCTTTCAAGTTAAGAGCGAGAAAAGTGTGAGCTTTGTGAACAATGTAGCTTCCTTTGAGCTGAAAAGTGACTGAGTTTACTTGAAAAGACGTCTTGCTTGTAGGAAGACAGAGAGCCTCGGATTTAACTCCATTTCTGAAGGGAAACACCCCACAGTTCTCTTCCATGAAAAACACTCTGCTTTAGAGCAAGAAGCATGCTCTTGCTTTCTAGAGTCTCTAAAAGAGCCTAAAACTTGAGGGTACTCAGAACCAAAGAACAGTGTTTCCTACACATACAGACCATATCTAGGTCAACTCTTCTTGTGAAACTGATACAAACCACAGTTCCATTAACATGCAGTGCTTTCACATTAAGAGCGAGAAACGTGTGAGCTTCGTGAACCATGTAGCTTCCAATGAGCTTAAAAGTGACTGAGTTTACTTGAAAAGATGTCTTGCTTGTAGGAAGACACAGAGCCTGGGATTTACTCCATTTCTGAAGGGAAACACACAGCACAGTTCTCATCCATGAAAAACACTCTGCTATAGAGCAAGAAGTATGCTCTTGCTTTCTAGAGTCTCTAAATGAGCAGGAAACTTGAGTGTGCTCAGAAGAAAATAACGGTGTCTCCTATACATATAGACCATTGCTAGTTCACCTCTGCTTCTAAAACTGATACAAACCACAGGTCCTCTAACATCCAATGCTTTACTATTAAGAGCAAGAAACGGGTTAGCTTTGTGAACGATGTAGCTTCCTTTGAGCTGAAAAGTGACTGAGTTTACTTGAAAACATGTGTTGCTTGTAGGAAGACACGGAGCCTGGGATTTAACTCCATTTCTGAAGTGAAACACACAGCACAGTTCTCATCCATTAAAAACACTCTGCTTTAGAGCAAGAAGCAAGCTCTTGCTTTCTAAGTGTCTCTAATATAGCAGGAAACGTGACTGTGGTCACAACAAATAATGGTGTTTCCTACACATACGGATTATATCTAGGTCATCTCTTCTTCTGAAACTGATACAAACCACAGTTCCATTAACATGCAATGCTTTCTAGTTAAGAGCGAGCAACGTGTGAGTTTCGTGAACGATGTAGCTCCCTTTGAGCTGAAAAGTCACTGAGTTTACTTGAAAAGATGTCTTGCTTGTAGGAAGACACGGAGCCTGGGATTTAACTCCATTTCTGAAGGGAAACACAAGCCCATTTCTCACAACAAAACACACTCTGCGTTTAGGAAGAAGCACGCTCTTGCTTTCTAGAGTCTCTAATAGAGCAGGATACTTGAGTGTGCTCAGAACAAAAGAACGGTGTTTCCTACACATACGGACCACTGCTAGTTCAACTCTGCTTCTGAAACTGATAAAAACCACAAGTCATCTAACATCCAATGCTTTTCATTTAAGAGTGAGAAACGTGTGATCTTCATAAACGATTTATATTCATTTAAGCTGAAAAGTAACTGCGCTTACCTGAAATGATGTCTTGCTTGTAGGAAGACACGGGGCCTGGAATTTAACTCCATTTCTGAAGGGAAACACACAGCAGAGTTCTCATCCATGAAACACACTCTGCTTTAGAGCAAGAAGCACGCTCTTGCTTTCTAAGTTTCTCTAATACAGCTGGAAAAATGACTGTGTTCAGAAAAAATAACGGTGTTTCCTACAAATACGGACCATATCTAGGTCAACTCTTTTTCTGCAACTGATACAAAGCACAGTTCCATTAACATGCAATGCTTTCAAGTTAAGAGCGAGAAACGTGTGAGCTTCGTGAACGATGTAGCTTCCTTTGAGCTGCAAAGTGACTGAGTTTACTTGAAAAGATGGCTTGCTTGTAGGAAGATACAGAGCCTGTGATTTAACTCCATTTCTGATGGGAAACACACAGCACAGTTCTCATCCATGAAACACACTCTGCTTTAGAGCACGAAGCAATCTCTTGCTTTCCAGAGTCTCTAATAGAGCAGGAAACGTGAGTGAGCTCAGAATAAAATAACGGTGTTTCCTACACATACGGACAATATCTAGGTCAACTCTTTTTCTGCAACTGATACAAACCACAGGTCCTCTAACATCCAATGCTTTACACTTAAGAGCAAGTAATGTGTGAGCTTCGTGAACGATGTAGCTTTGTTTGAGCAGGAAGGTGCCTTAGTTTACGTGAAATGAAGTCTTGCTTGTAGGAATATACAAAGCCTGGGATTTAACTCCATTTCTGAAGGGAAATACACAGCACAGTTCTCATCCATGAAACACATTCTGCTTTAGAGCACGATTCATGCTCTTGCTTTCTAGTGTCTCTAATAGAGCAGGAACGAGAGTGAGCTCAGAACAAAATAACGGTGTGTCCTACACAAACGGACCATAGCTAGTTCAACTCTCCTTCTGAAACTGATACAAACCACAAGTCATCTAACATCCAATGCTTTTCTGTTAAGAGCGGGAAACGTGTGAGCTTCTTAAATGATTTATATTCATTTGAGCTGAAAAGTGACTGCGTTAACCTGAAATGATATCTTGCTTGTAGGAAGACACGGCGCTTGGAATTTAACTCCATTTCTGAAGAGGAACACACAGCACAGTTCTCTTCCATGAAACACACTCTACTTTAGAGCAAGAAGCACTCTATTTCTTTCTAAGTGTCTCTAATACAGCAGGAAACGTGACTGTGTTCAGAACAAAATAACGGTGTTTCCTACACATATGGACCATATCTAGGTCAACTCTTCTTCTGAAACTGATACAAACCACAGTTCCATTAACATGCAATGCTTTCAAGTTAAGAGCGAGAAACGTGTGAGCTTCCTGCACGGTGTAGCTTCCTTTGAGCTGAAAAGTGACTGAGTTTACTTGAAAAGACGTCTTGCTTGTAGGAAGACAGAGAGCCTCGGATTTAACTCCATTTCTGAAGGGAAACACCCCACAGTTCTCTTCCATGAAAAACACTCTGCTTTAGAGCAAGAAGCATGCACTTGCTTTCTAGAGTCTCTAAAAGAACCTAAAACTTGAGGGTACTCAGAACCAAAGAACAGTGTTTCCTACACATACGGACCATATCTAGGTCAACTCTTCTTGTGAAACTGATACAAACCACAGTTCCATTAACATGCAGTGCTTTCACATTAAGAGCGAGAAACGTGTGAGCTTCGTGAACCATGTAGCTTCCTATGAGCTTAAAAGTGACTGAGTTTACTTGAAAAGATGTCTTGCTTGTAGGAAGACACAGAGCCTGGGATTTACTCCATTTCTGAAGGGAAACACACAGCACAGTTCTCATCCATGAAAAACACTCTGCTATAGAGCAAGAAGTATGCTCTTGCTTTCTAGAGTCTCTAAATGAGCAGGAAACTTGAGTGTGCTCAGAACAAAATAACGGTGTCTCCTATACATATAGACCATTGCTAGTTCAACTCTGCTTCTAAAACTGATACAAACCACAGGTCCTCTAACATCCAATGCTTTACAATTAAGAGCAAGAAACGGGTGAGCTTCGTGAACGATGTAGCTTCCTTTGAGCTGAAAAGTGACTGAGTTTACTTGAAAACATGTCTTGCTTGTAGGAAGACACGGAGCCTGGGATTTAACTCCATTTCTGAAGTGAAACACACAGCACAGTTCTCATCCATTAAAAACACTCTGCTTTAGAGCAAGAAGCAAGCTCTTGCTTTCTAAGTGTCTCTAATATAGCAGGAAACATGACTGTGGTCACAACAAATAATGGTGTTTCCTACACATACGGATTATATCTAGGTCATCTCTTCTTCTGAAACTGATACAAACCACAGTTCCATTAACATGCAATGCTTTCAAGTTAAGAGCGAGAAACGTGTGAGCTTCTTGCACGGTGTAGCTTCCTTTGAGCTGAAAAGTGACTGAGTTTACTTGAAAAGATGTCTTGCATGTAGGAAGACACAGAGCCTGGGATTTAACTCCATTTCTGAAGGGAAACACACAGCACAGTTCTCATCCATGAAAAACACTCTGCTTTAGAGCACGAAGCATACTCTTGCTTTCTAGAGTATCTAATAGAGCAGGAAACGTGAGTGAGCTCAGAACAAAAGAACGGTGTATCCTACACATACGGACCATAGCTAGTTCAAATCTGCTTCTGAAACTGATACAAACCACATGTCATCTAACATCCAATGATTTTCTGTTGACAGCGAGAAACGTGTGAGCTTTGTAAACAATTTATATTCATTACAGCTGAAAAGTGACTGCGTTTACCTGAAATGATGTCTTGCTTGCAGGAAGACACGGGGCCCGGAATTTAACTCCATTTCTGAAAGGAAACACACAGCACAGTTCTCATCCATGAAACACACTCTACTTTGGAGCAAGAAGCACGCTCTTGCTTTCTAAGGGTCTTTAATACAGCAGGAAACGTGACTGTGGTCAGAACAAAATAACGGTGTTTCCTACACATACGCACCATATCTAGGTCAACTCTTCTGCTCTAACTGATACAAACCACAGTTCCATTAACATACAATGCTTTCAAGTTAAGAGCGAGAAAAGTGTGAGCTTCGTGAACGATGTAGCTTCCTTTAAGCTGAAAAGTGACTGAGTTTACTTGAAAAGACGTCTTGCATGTAGGAAGACAGAGAGCCTCGGATTTAACTCCATTTCTGAAGGGAAACACCCCACAGTTCTCTTCCATGAAAAACACTCTGCTTTAGAGCAAGAAGCATGCTCTTGCTTTCTAGAGTCTCTAAAAGAGCCTAAAACTTGAGTGTACTCAGAACCAAAGAACAATGTTTCCTACACATACGGACCATATCTAGGTCAACTCTTCTTGTGAAACTGATACAAACCACAGTTCCATTAACATGCAGTGCTTTCACATTAAGAGCGAGAAACGTGTGAGCTTCGTGAACCATGTAGCTTCCTATGAGCTTAAAAGTGACTGAGTTTACTTGAAAAGATGTCTTGCTTGTAGGAAGACACAGAGCCTGGGATTTACTCCATTTCTGAAGGGAAACACACAGCACAGTTCTCATCCATGAAAAACACTCTGCTATAGAGCAAGAAGTATGCTCTTGCTTTCTAGAGTCTCTAAATGAGCAGGAAACTTGAGTGTGCTCAGAACAAAATAACGGTGTCTCCTATACATATAGACCATTGCTAGTTCAACCCTGCTTCTAAAACTGATACAAACCACAGGTCCTCTAACATCCAATGCTTTACTATTAAGAGCAAGAAACGGGTGAGCTTCGTGAACGATGTAGCTTCCTTTGAGCTGAAAAGTGACTGAGTTTACTTGAAAACAAGTCTTGCTTGTAGGAAGACACGGAGTCTGGGATTTAACTCCATTTCTGAAGTGAAACACACAGCACAGTTCTCATCCATTAAAAACACTCTGCTTTAGAGCAAGAAGCAAGCTCTTGCTTTCTAAGTGTCTCTAATATAGCAGGAAACGTGACTGTGGTCACAACAAATAATGGTGTTTCCTACACATACGGATTATATCTAGGTCATCTCTTCTTCTGAAACTGATAAAAACCACAGTTCCATTAACATGCAATGCTTTCAAGTTAAGAGCGAGCAACGTGTGAGTTTCGTGAACGATGTAGCTCCCTTTGAGCTGAAAAGTCACTGAGTTTACTTGAAAAGTTGGCTTGCTTGTAGGAAGATACAGAGCTTGTGATTTAACTCCATTTCTGATGGGAAACATACAGCACAGTTCTCATCCATGAAACACACTCTGCTTTAGAGCACGAAGCAATCTCTTGCTTTCCAGAGTCTCTAACAGAGCAGGAAACGTGAGTGAGCTCAGAACAAAATAACGGTGTTTCCTACACATACGGACCGTATCTAGGTCAACTCTTTTTCTGCAACTGATACAAACCACAGGTCCTCTAACATCCAATGCTTTACACTTAAGAGCAAGTAATGTGTGAGCTTCGTGAACGATGTAGCTTTGTTTGAGCAGAAAGGTGCCTTAGTTTACGTGAAATGAAGTCTTGCTTGTAGGAATATACAAAGCCTGGGATTTAACTCCATTTCTGAAGGGAAATACACAGCACAGTTCTCATCCATGAAACACACTGTGCTTTAGAGCACGATTCATGCTCTTGCTTTCTAGTGTCTCTAATAGAGCAGGAACGAGAGTGAGCTCAGAACAAAATAACGGTGTGTCCTACACAAACGGACCATAGCTAGTTCAACTCTCCTTCTGAAACTGATACAAACCACAAGTCATCTAACATCCAATGCTTTTCTGTTAAGAGCGGGAAACGTGTGAGCTTCTTAAATGATTTATATTCATTTGAGCTGAAAAGTGACTGCGTTAACCTGAAATGATATCTTGCTTGTAGGAAGACACGGCGCTTGGAATTTAACTCCATTTCTGAAGAGGAACACACAGCACAGTTCTCTTCCATGAAACACACTCTACTTTAGAGCAAGAAGCACTCTATTTCTTTCTAAGTGTCTCTAATAGAGCAGGAAACGTGACTGTGGTCAGAACAAAATAACGGTGTTTCCTACACATATGGACCATATCTAGGTCAACTCTTCTTCTGAAACTGATACAAACCACAGTTCCATTAACATGCAATGCTTTCAAGTTAAGAGCGAGAAACGTGTGAGCTTCTTGCAAGGTGTAGCTTCCTTTGAGCTGAAAAGTGACTGAGTTTACTTGAAAAGATGTCTTGCATGTAGGAAGACACAGAGCCTGGGATTTAACTCCATTTCTGAAGGGAAACACACAGCACAGTTCTCATCCATGAAACACACTGTGCTTTAGAGCACGATTCATGCTCTTGCTTTCTATTGTCTCTAATAGAGCAGGAACGAGAGTGAGCTCAGAACAAAAGAACGGTGTGTCCTACACAAACGGACCATAGCTAGTTCAACTCTGCTTCTGAAACTGATACAAACCACAAGTCATCTAACATCCAATGATTTTCTGTTGACAGCGAGAAACGTGTGAGCTTTGTAAACAATTTATATTCATTACAGCTGAAAAGTGACTGCGTTTACCTGAAATGATGTCTTGCTTGCAGGAAGACACGGGGCCTGGAATTTAACTCCATTTCTGAAGGGAAACACACAGCACAGTTCTCATCCATGAAACACACTCTACTTTGGAGCAAGAAGCACGCTCTTGCTTTCTAAGTGTCTCTAATACAGCAGGAAACGTGACTGTGGTCAGAACAAAATAACGGTGTTTCCTACACATACGCACCATATCTAGGTCAACTCTTCTGCTCAAACTGATACAAACCACAGTTCCATTAACATGCAATGCTTTCAAGTTAAGAGCGAGAAAAGTGTGAGCTTTGTGAACAATGTAGCTTCCTTTGAGCTGAAAAGTGCCTGAGTTTACTTGAAAAGACGTCTTGCTTGTAGGAAGACAGAGAGCCTCGGATTTAACTCCATTTCTGAAGGGAAACACCCCACAGTTCTCTTCCATGAAAAACACTCTGCTTTAGAGCAAGAAGCATGCTCTTGCTTTCTAGAGTCTCTAAAAGAGCCTAAAACTTGAGGGTACTCAGAACCAAAGAACAGTGTTTCCTACACATACGGACCATATCTAGGTCAACTCTTCTTGTGAAACTGATACAAACCACAGTTCCATTAACATGCAGTGCTTTCACATTAAGAGCGAGAAACGTGTGAGCTTCGTGAACCATGTAGCTTCCAATGAGCTTAAAAGTGACTGAGTTTACTTGAAAACATGTCTTGCTTGTAGGAAGACACAGAGCCTGGGATTTACTCCATTTCTGAAGGGAAACACACAGCACAGTTCTCATCCATGAAAAACACTCTGCTATAGAGCAAGAAGTATGCTCTTGCTTTCTAGAGTCTCTAAATGAGCAGGAAACTTGAGTGTGCTCAGAACAAAATAACGGTGTCTCCTATACATATAGACCATTGCTAGTTCACCTCTGCTTCTAAAACTGATACAAACCACAGGTCCTCTACCATCCAATGCTTTACTATTAAGAGCAAGAAACGGGTGAGCTTTGTGAACGATGTAGCTTCCTTTGAGCTGAAAAGTGACTGAGTTTACTTGAAAACATGTCTTGCTTGTAGGAAGACACGGAGCCTGGGATTTAACTCCATTTCTGAAGTGAAACACACAGCACAGTTCTCATCCATTAAAAACACTCTGCTTTAGAGCAAGAAGCAAGCTCTTGCTTTCTAAGTGTCTCTAATATAGCAGGAAACATGACTGTGGTCACAACAAATAATGGTGTTTCCTACACATACGGATTATATCTAGGTCATCTCTTCTTCTGAAACTGATACAAACCACAGTTCCATTAACATGCAATGCTTTCTAGTTAAGAGCGAGCAACGTGTGAGTTTCGTGAACGATGTAGCTCCCTTTGAGCTGAAAAGTCACTGAGTTTACTTGAAAAGATGTCTTGCTTGTAGGAAGACACGGAGCCTGGGATTTAACTCCATTTCTGAAGGGAAACACAAGCCCATTTCTCACAACAAAACACACTCTGCGTTTAGGAAGAAGCACGCTCTTGCTTTCTAGAGTCTCTAATAGAGCAGGATACTTGAGTGTGCTCAGAACAAAAGAACGGTGTTTCCTACACATACGGACCACTGCTAGTTCAACTCTGCTTCTGAAACTGATAAAAACCACAAGTCATCTAACATCCAATGCTTTTCATTTAAGAGTGAGAAACGTGTGCTCTTCATAAACGATTTATATTCATTTAAGCTGAAAAGTAACTGCGCTTACCTGAAATGATGTCTTGCTTGTAGGAAGACACGGGGCCTGGAATTTAACTCCATTTCTGAAGGGAAACACACAGCACAGTTCTCATCCATGAAACACACTCTGCTTTAGAGCAAGAAGCACGCTCTTGCTTTCTAAGTTTCTCTAATACAGCTGGAAAAATGACTGTGTTCAGAAAAAATAACGGTGTTTCCTACAAATACGGACCATATCTAGGTCAACTCTTTTTCTGCAACTGATACAAAGCACAGTTCCATTAACATGCAATGCTTTCAAGTTAAGAGCGAGAAACGTGTGAGCTTCGTGAACGATGTAGCTTCCTTTGAGCTGCAAAGTGACTGAGTTTACTTGAAAAGATGGCTTGCTTGTAGGAAGATACAGAGCCTGTGATTTAACTCCATTTCTGATGGGAAACACACAGCACAGTTCTCATCCATGAAACACACTCTGCTTTAGAGCACGAAGCAATCTCTTGCTTTCCAGAGTCTCTAATAGAGCAGGAAACGTGAGTGAGCTCAGAATAAAATAACGGTGTTTCCTACACATACGGACAATATCTAGGTCAACTCTTTTTCTGCAACTGATACAAACCACAGGTCCTCTAACATCCAATGCTTTACACTTAAGAGCAAGTAATGTGTGAGCTTCGTGAACGATGTAGCTTTGTTTGAGCAGAAAGGTGCCTTAGTTTACGTGAAATGAAGTCTTGCTTGTAGGAATATACAAAGCCTGGGATTTAACTCCATTTCTGAAGGGAAATACACAGCACAGTTCTCATCCATGAAACACACTCTGCTTTAGAGCACGATTCATGCTCTTGCTTTCTAGTGTCTCTAATAGAGCAGGAACGAGAGTGAGCTCAGAACAAAATAACGGTGTGTCCTACACAAACGGACCATAGCTAGTTCAACTCTCCTTCTGAAACTGATACAAACCACAAGTCATCTAACATCCAATGCTTTTCTGTTAAGAGCGGGAAACGTGTGAGCTTCTTAAATGATTTATATTCATTTGAGCTGAAAAGTGACTGCGTTAACCTGAAATGATATCTTGCTTGTAGGAAGACACGGCGCTTGGAATTTAACTCCATTTCTGAAGAGGAACACACAGCACAGTTCTCTTCCATGAAACACACTCTACTTTAGAGCAAGAAGCACTCTATTTCTTTCTAAGTGTCTCTAATACAGCAGGAAACGTGACTGTGGTCAGAACAAAATAACGGTGTTTCCTACACATATGGACCATATCTAGGTCAACTCTTCTTCTGAAACTGATACAAACCACAGTTCCATTAACATGCAATGCTTTCAAGTTAAGAGCGAGAAACGTGCGAGCTTCTTGCACGGTGTAGCTTCCTTTGTGCTGAAAAGTGACTGAGTTTACTTGAAAAGATGTCTTGCATGTAGGAAGACACAGAGCCTGGGATTTAACTCCATTTCTGAAGGGAAACACACAGCACAGTTCTCATCCATGAAAAACACTCTGCTTTAGAGCACGAAGCATACTCTTGCTTTCTAGAGTCTCTAATAGAGCAGGAAACGTGAGTGAGCTCAGAACAAAAGAACGGTGTATCCTACACATACGGACCATAGCTAGTTCAACTCTGCTTCTGAAACTGATACAAACCACAAGTCATCTAACATCCAATGATTTTCTGTTAAGAGCGAGAAACGTGTGAGCTTTGTAAACAATTTATATTCATTACAGCTGAAAAGTGACTCCGTTTACCTGAAATGATGTCTTGCTTGCAGGAAGACACGGGGCCTGGAATTTAACTCCATTTCTGAAGGGAAACACACAGCACAGTTCTCATCCATGAAACACCCTCTACTTTGGAGCAAGAAGCACGCTCTTGCTTTCTAAGTGTCTCTAATACAGCAGGAAACGTGACTGTGGTCAGAACAAAATAACGGTGTTTCCTACACATACGCACCATATCTAGGTCAACTCTTCTGCTCAAACTGATACAAACCACAGTTCCATTAACATGCAATGCTTTCAAGTTAAGAGCGAGAAACGTGTGAGCTTCCTGCACGGTGTAGCTTCCTTTGAGCTGAAAAGTGACTGAGTTTACTTGAAAAGACGTCTTGCTTGTAGGAAGACAGAGAGCCTCGGATTTAACTCCATTTCTGAAGGGAAACACCCCACAGTTCTCATCCATGAAAAACACTCTGCTTTAGAGCAAGAAGCATGCTCTTGCTTTCTAGAGTCTCTAAAAGAGCCTAAAACTTGAGGGTACTCAGAACCAAAGAACAGTGTTTCCTACACATACGGACCATATCTAGGTCAACTCTTCTTGTGAAACTGATACAAACCACAGTTCCATTAACATGCAATGTTTTCTAGTTAAGAGCGAGCAACGTGTGAGTTTCGTGAACGATGTAGCTCCCTTTGAGCTGAAAAGTCACTGAGTTTACTTGAAAAGATGTCTTGCTTGTAGGAAGACACGGAGCCTGGGATTTAACTACATTTCTGAAGTGAAACACACAGCACAGTTCTCATCCATTAAAAACACTCTGCTTTAGAGCAAGAAGCAAGCTCTTGCTTTCTAAGTTTCTCTAATATAGCAGGAAACTTGAGTGTGCTCAGAACAAAATAACGGTGTCTCCTATACATATAGACCATTGCTAGTTCAACTCTGCTTCTAAAACTGATACAAACCACAGGTCCTCTAACATCCAATGCTTTACTATTAAGAGCAAGAAACGGGTGAGCTTCGTGAACGATGTAGCTTCCTTTGAGCTGAAAAGTGACTGAGTTTACTTGAAAACATGTCTTGCTTGTAGGAAGACACGGAGCCTGGGATTTAACTCCATTTCTGAAGTGAAACACACAGCACAGTTCTCATCCATTAAAACACTCTGCTTTAGAGCAAGAAGCAAGCTCTTGCTTTCTAAGTGTCTCTAATATAGCAGGAAACGTGACTGTGGTCACAACAAATAATGGTGTTTCCTACACATACGGATTATATCTAGGTCATCTCTTCTTCTGAAACTGATACAAACCACAGTTCCATTAACATGCAATGTTTTCTAGTTAAGAGCGAGCAACGTGTGAGTTTCGTGAACGATGTAGCTCCCTTTGAGCTGAAAAGTCACTGAGTTTACTTGAAAAGATGTCTTGCTTGTAGGAAGACACGGAGCCTGGGATTTAACTCCATTTCTGAAGGGAAACACAAGCCCATTTCTCACAACAAAACACACTCTGCGTTTAGGAAGAAGCACGCTCTTGCTTTCTAGAGTCTCTAATAGAGCAGGATACTTGAGTGTGCTCAGAACAAAAGAACGGTGTTTCCTACACATACGGACCACTGCTAGTTCAACTCTGCTTCTGAAACTGATAAAAACCACAAGTCATCTAACATCCAATGCTTTTCATTTAAGAGTGAGAAACGTGTGCTCTTCATAAACGATTTATATTCATTTAAGCTGAAAAGTAACTGCGCTTACCTGAAATGATGTCTTGCTTGTAGGAAGACACGGGGCCTGGAATTTAACTCCATTTCTGAAGGGAAACACACAGCACAGTTCTCATCCATGAAACACACTCTGCTTTAGAGCAAGAAGCACGCTCTTGCTTTCTAAGTTTCTCTAATACAGCTGGAAAAATGACTGTGTTCAGAAAAAATAACGGTGTTTCCTACAAATACGGACCATATCTAGGTCAACTCTTTTTCTGCAACTGATACAAAGCACAGTTCCATTAACATGCAATGCTTTCAAGTTAAGAGCGAGAAACGTGTGAGCTTCGTGAACGATGTAGCTTCCTTTGAGCTGCAAAGTGACTGAGTTTACTTGAAAAGATGGCTTGCTTGTAGGAAGATACAGAGCCTGTGATTTAACTCCATTTCTGATGGGAAACACACAGCACAGTTCTCATCCATGAAACACACTCTGCTTTAGAGCACGAAGCAATCTCTTGCTTTCCAGAGTCTCTAATAGAGCAGGAAACGTGAGTGAGCTCAGAATAAAATAACGGTGTTTCCTACACATACGGACAATATCTAGGTCAACTCTTTTTCTGCAACTGATACAAACCACAGGTCCTCTAACATCCAATGCTTTACACTTAAGAGCAAGTAATGTGTGAGCTTCGTGAACGATGTAGCTTTGTTTGAGCAGAAAGGTGCCTTAGTTTACGTGAAATGAAGTCTTGCTTGTAGGAATATACAAAGCCTGGGATTTAACTCCATTTCTGAAGGGAAATACACAGCACAGTTCTCATCCATGAAACACACTCTGCTTTAGAGCACGATTCATGCTCTTGCTTTCTAGTGTCTCTAATAGAGCAGGAACGAGAGTGAGCTCAGAACAAAATAACGGTGTGTCCTACACAAACGGACCATAGCTAGTTCAACTCTCCTTCTGAAACTGATACAAACCACAAGTCATCTAACATCCAATGCTTTTCTGTTAAGAGCGGGAAACGTGTGAGCTTCTTAAATGATTTATATTCATTTGAGCTGAAAAGTGACTGCGTTAACCTGAAATGATATCTTGCTTGTAGGAAGACACGGCGCTTGGAATTTAACTCCATTTCTGAAGAGGAACACACAGCACAGTTCTCTTCCATGAAACACACTCTACTTTAGAGCAAGAAGCACTCTATTTCTTTCTAAGTGTCTCTAATACAGCAGGAAACGTGACTGTGGTCAGAACAAAATAACGGTGTTTCCTACACATATGGACCATATCTAGGTCAACTCTTCTTCTGAAACTGATACAAACCACAGTTCCATTAACATGCAATGCTTTCAAGTTAAGAGCGAGAAACGTGTGAGCTTCTTGCACGGTGTAGCTTCCTTTGTGCTGAAAAGTGACTGAGTTTACTTGAAAAGATGTCTTGCATGTAGGAAGACACAGAGCCTGGGATTTAACTCCATTTCTGAAGGGAAACACACAGCACAGTTCTCATCCATGAAAAACACTCTGCTTTAGAGCACGAAGCATACTCTTGCTTTCTAGAGTCTCTAATAGAGCAGGAAACGTGAGTGAGCTCAGAACAAAAGAACGGTGTATCCTACACATACGGACCATAGCTAGTTCAACTCTGCTTCTGAAACTGATACAAACCACAAGTCATCTAACATCCAATGATTTTCTGTTAAGAGCGAGAAACGTGTGAGCTTTGTAAACAATTTATATTCATTACAGCTGAAAAGTGACTCCGTTTACCTGAAATGATGTCTTGCTTGCAGGAAGACACGGGGCCTGGAATTAAACTCCATTTCTGAAGGGAAACACACAGCACAGTTCTCATCCATGAAACACCCTCTACTTTGGAGCAAGAAGCACGCTCTTGCTTTCTAAGTGTCTCTAATACAGCAGGAAACGTGACTGTGGTCAGAACAAAATAACGGTGTTTCCTACACATACGCACCATATCTAGGTCAACTCTTCTGCTCAAACTGATACAAACCACAGTTCCATTAACATGCAATGCTTTCAAGTTAAGAGCGAGAAAAGTGTGAGCTTTGTGAACAATGTAGCTTCCTTTGAGCTGAAAAGTGACTGAGTTTACTTGAAAAGACGTCTTGCTTGTAGGAAGACAGAGAGCCTCGGATTTAACTCCATTTCTGAAGGGAAACACCCCACAGTTCTCTTCCATGAAAAACACTCTGCTTTAGAGCAAGAAGCATGCTCTTGCTTTCTAGAGTCTCTAAAAGAGCCTAAAACTTGAGGGTACTCAGAACCAAAGAACAGTGTTTCCTACACATACGGACCATATCTAGGTCAACTCTTCTTGTGAAACTGATACAAACCACAGTTCCATTAACATGCAGTGCTTTCACATTAAGAGCGAGAAACGTGTGAGCTTCGTGAACCATGTAGCTTCCTATGAGCTTAAAAGTGACTGAGTTTACTTGAAAAGATGTCTTGCTTGTAGGAAGACACAGAGCCTGGGATTTACTCCATTTCTGAAGGGAAACACACAGCACAGTTCTCATCCATGAAAAACACTCTGCTATAGAGCAAGAAGTATGCTCTTGCTTTCTAGAGTCTCTAAATGAGCAGGAAACTTGAGTGTGCTCAGAACAAAATAACGGTGTCTCCTATACATATAGACCATTGCTAGTTCACCTCTGCTTCTAAAACTGATACAAACCACAGGTCCTCTAACATCCAATGCTTTACTATTAAGAGCAAGAAACGGGTGAGCTTCGTGAACGATGTAGCTTCCTTTGAGCTGAAAAGTGACTGAGTTTACTTGAAAACATGTCTTGCTTGTAGGAAGACACGGAGCCTGGGATTTAACTCCATTTCTGAAGTGAAACACACAGCACAGTTCTCATCCATTAAAAACACTCTGCTTTAGAGCAAGAAGCAAGCTCTTGCTTTCTAAGTGTCTCTAATATAGCAGGAAACGTGACTGTGGTCACAACAAATAATGGTGTTTCCTACACATACGGATTATATCTAGGTCATCTCTTCTTCTGAAACTGATACAAACCACAGTTCCATTAACATGCAATGCTTTCAAGTTAAGAGCGAGCAACGTGTGAGTTTCGTGAACGATGTAGCTCCCTTTGAGCTGAAAAGTCACTGAGTTTACTTGAAAAGATGTCTTGCTTGTAGGAAGACACAGAGCCTGGGATTTAACTCCATTTCTGAAGGGAAACACAAGCCCATTTCTCACAACAAAACACACTCTGCGTTTAGGAAGAAGCACGCTCTTGTTTCTAGAGTCTCTAATAGAGCAGGATACTTGAGTGTGCTCAGAACAAAAGAACGGTGTTTCCTACACATACGGACCACTGCTAGTTCAACTCTGCTTCTGAAACTGATAAAAACCACAAGTCATCTAACATCCAATGCTTTTCATTTAAGAGTGAGAAACGTGTGATCTTCATAAACGATTTATATTCATTTAAGCTGAAAAGTAACTGCGCTTACCTGAAATGATGTCTTGCTTGTAGGAAGACACGGGGCCTGGAATTTAACTCCATTTCTGAAGGGAAACACACAGCAGAGTTCTCATCCATGAAACACACTCTGCTTTAGAGCAAGAAGCACGCTCTTGCTTTCTAAGTTTCTCTAATACAGCTGGAAAAATGACTGTGTTCTGAAAAAATAACGGTGTTTCCTACAAATACGGACCATATCTAGGTCAACTCTTTTTCTGCAACTGATACAAAGCACAGTTCCATTAACATGCAATGCTTTCAAGTTAAGAGCGAGAAACGTGTGAGCTTCGTGAACGATGTAGCTTCCTTTGAGCTGCAAAGTGACTGAGTTTACTTGAAAAGATGGCTTGCTTGTAGGAAGATACAGAGCCTGTGATTTAACTCCATTTCTGATGGGAAACACACAGCACAGTTCTCATCCATGAAACACACTCTGCTTTAGAGCACGAAGCAATCTCTTGCTTTCCAGAGTCTCTAATAGAGCAGGAAACGTGAGTGAGCTCAGAATAAAATAACGGTGTTTCCTACACATACGGACAATATCTAGGTCAACTCTTTTTCTGCAACTGATACAAACCACAGGTCCTCTAACATCCAATGCTTTACACTTAAGAGCAAGTAATGTGTGAGCTTCGTGAACGATGTAGCTTTGTTTGAGCAGGAAGGTGCCTTAGTTTACGTGAAATGAAGTCTTGCTTGTAGGAATATACAAAGCCTGGGATTTAACTCCATTTCTGAAGGGAAATACACAGCACAGTTCTCATCCATGAAACACACTCTGCTTTAGAGCACGATTCATGCTCTTGCTTTCTAGTGTCTCTAATAGAGCAGGAACGAGAGTGAGCTCAGAACAAAATAACAGTGTGTCCTACACAAACGGACCATAGCTAGTTCAACTCTCCTTCTGAAACTGATACAAACCACAAGTCATCTAACATCCAATGCTTTTCTGTTAAGAGTGGGAAACGTGTGAGCTTCTTAAATGATTTATATTCTTTTGAGCTGAAAAGTGACTGCGTTAACCTGAAATGATATCTTGCTTGTAGGAAGACACGGCGCTTGGAATTTAACTCCATTTCTGAAGAGGAACACACAGCACAGTTCTCTTCCATGAAACACACTCTACTTTAGAGCAAGAAGCACACTATTTCTTTCTAAGTGTCTCTAATACAGCAGGAAACGTGACTGTGGTCAGAACAAAATAACGGTGTTTCCTACACATATGGACCATATCTAGGTCAACTCTTCTTCTGAAACTGATACAAACCACAGTTCCATTAACATGCAATGCTTTCAAGTTAAGAGCGAGAAACGTGTGAGCTTCCTGTACGGTGTAGCTTCCTTTGAGCTGAAAAGTGACTGAGTTTACTTGAAAAGACGTCTTGCTTGTAGGAAGACAGAGAGCCTCGGATTTAACTCCATTTCTGAAGGGAAACACCCCACAGTTCTCTTCCATGAAAAACACTCTGCTTTAGAGCAAGAAGCATGCTCTTGCTTTCTAGAGTCTCTAAAAGAGCCTAAAACTTGAGGGTACTCAGAACCAAAGAACAGTGTTTCCTACACATACGGACCATATCTAGGTCAACTCTTCTTGTGAAACTGATACAAACCACAGTTCCATTAACATGCAGTGCTTTCACATTAAGAGCGAGAAACGTGTGAGCTTCGTGAACCATGTAGCTTCCTATGAGCTTAAAAGTGACTGAGTTTACTTCAAAAGATGTCTTGCTTGTAGGAAGACACAGAGCCTGGGATTTACTCCATTTCTGAAGGGAAACACACAGCACAGTTCTCATCCATGAAAAACACTCTGCTATAGAGCAAGAAGTATGCTCTTGCTTTCTAGAGTCTCTAAATGAGCAGGAAACTTGAGTGTGCTCAGAACAAAATAACGGTGTCTCCTATACATATAGACCATTGCTAGTTCAACTCTGCTTCTAAAACTGATACAAACCACAGGTCCTCTAACATCCAATGCTTTACTATTAAGAGCAAGAAACGGGTGAGCTTCGTGAACGATGTAGCTTCCTTTGAGCTCAAAAGTGACTGAGTTTACTTGAAAACATGTCTTGCTTGTAGGAAGACACGGAGCCTGGGATTTATCTCCATTTCTGAAGTGAAACACACAGCACAGTTCTCATCCATTAAAAACACTCTGCTTTAGAGCAAGAAGCAAGCTCTTGCTTTCTAAGTGTCTCTAATATAGCAGGAAACATGACTGTGGTCAGAACAAAATAACGGTGTTTCCTACACATATGGACCATATCTAGGTCAACTCTTCTTCTGAAACTGATACAAACCACAGTTCCATTAACATGCAATGCTTTCAAGTTAAGAACGAGAAACGTGTGAGCTTCTTGCAAGGTGTAGCTTCCTATGAGCTTAAAAGTGACAGAGTTTACTTGAAAAGATGTCTTGCTTGTAGGAAGACAGAGAGCCTCGGATTTAACTCCATTTCTGAAGGGAAACACCCCACAGTTCTCATCCATGAAAAACACTCTGCTTTAGAGCAAGAAGCATGCTCTTGCTTTCTAGAGTCTCTAAAAGAGCCTAAAACTTGAGGGTACTCAGAACCAAAGAACAGTGTTTCTTACACATACGGACCATATCTAGGTCAACTCTTCTTGTGAAACTGATACAAACCACAGTTCCATTAACATGCAATGTTTTCTAGTTAAGAGCGAGCAACGTGTGAGTTTCGTGAACGATGTAGCTCCCTTTGAGCTGAAAAGTCACTGAGTTTACTTGAAAAGATGTCTTGCTTGTAGGAAGACACGGAGCCTGGGATTTAACTCCATTTCTGAAGTGAAACACACAGCACAGTTCTCATCCATTAAAAACACTCTGCTTTAGAGCAAGAAGCAAGCTCTTGCTTTCTAAGTGTCTCTAATATAGCAGGAAACTTGAGTGTGCTCTGAACAAAATAACGGTGTCTCCTATACATATAGACCATTGCTAGTTCAACTCTGCTTCTAAAACTGATACAAACCACAGGTCCTCTAACATCCAATGCTTTACTATTAAGAGCAAGAAACGGGTGAGCTTCGTGAACGATGTAGCTTCCTTTGAGCTGAAAAGTGACTGAGTTTACTTGAAAACATGTCTTGCTTGTAGGAAGACACGGAGCCTGGGATTTAACTCCATTTCTGAAGTGAAACACACAGCACAGTTCTCATCCATTAAAAACACTCTGCTTTAGAGCAAGAAGCAAGCTCTTGCTTTCTAAGTGTCTCTAATATAGCAGGAAACGTGACTGTGGTCACAACAAATAATGGTGTTTCCTACACATACGGATTATATCTAGGTCATCTCTTCTTCTGAAACTGATACAAACCACAGTTCCATTAACATGCAATGTTTTCTAGTTAAGAGCGAGCAACGTGTGAGTTTCGTGAACGATGTAGCTCCCTTTGAGCTGAAAAGTCACTGAGTTTACTTGAAAAGATGTCTTGCTTGTAGGAAGACACGGAGCCTGGGATTTAACTCCATTTCTGAAGGGAAACACAAGCCCATTTCTCACAAGAAAACACACTCTGCGTTTAGGAAGAAGCACGCTCTTGCTTTCTAGAGTCTCTAATAGAGCAGGATACTTGAGTGTGCTCAGAACAAAAGAACGGTGTTTCCTACACATACGGACCACTGCTAGTTCAACTCTGCTTCTGAAACTGATAAAAACCACAAGTCATCTAACATCCAATGCTTTTCATTTAAGAGTGAGAAACGTGTGCTCTTCATAAACGATTTATATTCATTTAAGCTGAAAAGTAACTGCGCTTACCTGAAATGATGTCTTGCTTGTAGGAAGACACGGGGCCTGGAATTTAACTCCATTTCTGAAGGGAAACACACAGCACAGTTCTCATCCATGAAACACACTCTGCTTTAGAGCACGAAGCAATCTCTTGCTTTCCAGAGTCTCTAATAGAGCAGGAAACGTGAGTGAGCTCAGAATAAAATAACGGTGTTTCCTACACATACGGACAATATCTAGGTCAACTCTTTTTCTGCAACTGATACAAACCACAGGTCCTCTAACATCCAATGCTTTACACTTAAGAGCAAGTAATGTGTGAGCTTCGTGAACGATGTAGCTTTGTTTGAGCAGAAAGGTGCCTTAGTTTACGTGAAATGAAGTCTTGCTTGTAGGAATATACAAAGCCTGGGATTTAACTCCATTTCTGAAGGGAAATACACAGCACAGTTCTCATCCATGAAACACACTCTGCTTTAGAGCACGATTCATGCTCTTGCTTTCTAGTGTCTCTAATAGAGCAGGAACGAGAGTGAGCTCAGAACAAAATAACGGTGTGTCCTACACAAACGGACCATAGCTAGTTCAACTCTCCTTCTGAAACTGATACAAACCACAAGTCATCTAACATCCAATGCTTTTCTGTTAAGAGCGGGAAACGTGTGAGCTTCTTAAATGATTTATATTCATTTGAGCTGAAAAGTGACTGCGTTAACCTGAAATGATATCTTGCTTGTAGGAAGACACGGCGCTTGGAATTTAACTCCATTTCTGAAGAGGAACACACAGCACAGTTCTCTTCCATGAAACACACTCTACTTTAGAGCAAGAAGCACTCTATTTCTTTCTAAGTGTCTCTAATACAGCAGGAAACGTGACTGTGGTCAGAACAAAATAACGGTGTTTCCTACACATATGGACCATATCTAGGTCAACTCTTCTTCTGAAACTGATACAAACCACAGTTCCATTAACATGCAATGCTTTCAAGTTAAGAGCGAGAAACGTGTGAGCTTCTTGCACGGTGTAGCTTCCTTTGTGCTGAAAAGTGACTGAGTTTACTTGAAAAGATATCTTGCATGTAGGAAGACACAGAGCCTGGGATTTAACTCCATTTCTGAAGGGAAACACACAGCACAGTTCTCATCCATGAAAAACACTCTGCTTTAGAGCACGAAGCATACTCTTGCTTTCTAGAGTCTCTAATAGAGCAGGAAACGTGAGTGAGCTCAGAACAAAAGAACGGTGTATCCTACACATACGGACCATAGCTAGTTCAACTCTGCTTCTGAAACTGATACAAACCACAAGTCATCTAACATCCAATGATTTTCTGTTAAGAGCGAGAAACGTGTGAGCTTTGTAAACAATTTATATTCATTACAGCTGAAAAGTGACTCTGTTTACCTGAAATGATGTCTTGCTTGCAGGAAGACACGGGGCCTGGAATTTAACTCCATTTCTGAAGGGAAACACACAGCACAGTTCTCATCCATGAAACACCCTCTACTTTGGAGCAAGAAGCACGCTCTTGCTTTCTAAGTGTCTCTAATACAGCAGGAAACGTGACTGTGGTCAGAACAAAATAACGGTGTTTCCTACACATACGCACCATATCTAGGTCAACTCTTCTGCTCAAACTGATACAAACCACAGTTCCATTAACATGCAATGCTTTCAAGTTAAGAGCGAGAAAAGTGTGAGCTTTGTGAACAATGTAGCTTCCTTTGAGCTGAAAAGTGACTGAGTTTACTTGAAAAGACGTCTTGCTTGTAGGAAGACAGAGAGCCTCGGATTTAACTCCATTTCTGAAGGGAAACACCCCACAGTTCTCTTCCATGAAAAACACTCTGCTTTAGAGCAAGAAGCATGCTCTTGCTTTCTAGAGTCTCTAAAAGAGCCTAAAACTTGAGGGTACTCAGAACCAAAGAACAGTGTTTCCTACACATACGGACCATATCTAGGTCAACTCTTCTTGTGAAACTGATAAAAACCACAGTTCCATTAACATGCAGTGCTTTCACATTAAGAGCGAGAAACGTGTGAGCTTCGTGAACCATGTAGCTTCCTATGAGCTTAAAAGTGACTGAGTTTACTTGAAAAGATGTCTTGCTTGTAGGAAGACACAGAGCCTGGGATTTACTCCATTTCTGAAGGGAAACACACAGCACAGTTATCATCCATGAAAAACACTCTGCTATAGAGCAAGAAGTATGCTCTTGCTTTCTAGAGTCTCTAAATGAGCAGGAAACTTGAGTGTGCTCAGAACAAAATAACGGTGTCTCCTATACATATAGACCATTGCTAGTTCACCTCTGCTTCTAAAACTGATACAAACCACAGGTCCTCTAACATCCAATGCTTTACTATTAAGAGCAAGAAACGGGTGAGCTTCGTGAACGATGTAGCTTCCTTTGAGCTGAAAAGTGACTGAGTTTACTTGAAAACATGTCTTGCTTGTAGGAAGACACGGAGCCTGGGATTTAACTCCATTTCTGAAGTGAAACACACAGCACAGTTCTCATCCATTAAAAACACTCTGCTTTAGAGCAAGAAGCAAGCTCTTGCTTTCTAAGTGTCTCTAATATAGCAGGAAACGTGACTGTGGTCACAACAAATAATGGTGTTTCCTACACATACGGATTATATCTAGGTCATCTCTTCTTCTGAAACTGATACAAACCACAGTTCCATTAACATGCAATGCTTTCAAGTTAAGAGCGAGCAACGGGTGAGTTTCGTGAACGATGTAGCTCCCTTTGAGCTGAAAAGTCACTGAGTTTACTTGAAAAGATGTCTTGCTTGTAGGAAGACACAGAGCCTGGGATTTAACTCCATTTCTGAAGGGAAACACAAGCCCATTTCTCACAACAAAACACACTCTGCGTTTAGGAAGAAGCACGCTCTTGTTTCTAGAGTCTCTAATAGAGCAGGATACTTGAGTGTGCTCAGAACAAAAGAACGGTGTTTCCTACACATACGGACCACTGCTAGTTCAACTCTGCTTCTGAAACTGATAAAAACCACAAGTCATCTAACATCCAATGCTTTTCATTTAAGAGTGAGAAACGTGTGATCTTCATAAACGATTTATATTCATTTAAGCTGAAAAGTAACTGCGCTTACCTGAAATGATGTCTTGCTTGTAGGAAGACACGGGGCCTGGAATTTAACTCCATTTCTGAAGGGAAACACACAGCACAGTTCTCATCCATGAAACACACTCTGCTTTAGAGCAAGAAGCACGCTCTTGCTTTCTAAGTTTCTCTAATACAGCTGGAAAAATGACTGTGTTCAGAAAAAATAACGGTGTTTCCTACAAATACGGACCATATCTAGGTCAACTCTTTTTCTGCAACTGATACAAAGCACAGTTCCATTAACATGCAATGCTTTCAAGTTAAGAGCGAGAAACGTGTGAGCTTCGTGAACGATGTAGCTTCCTTTGAGCTGCAAAGTGACTGAGTTTACTTGAAAAGATGGCTTGCTTGTAGGAAGATACAGAGCCTGTGATTTAACTCCATTTCTGATGGGAAACACACAGCACAGTTCTCATCCATGAAACACACTCTGCTCTAGAGCACGAAGCAATCTCTTGCTTTCCAGAGTCTCTAATAGAGCAGGAAACGTGAGTGAGCTCAGAATAAAATAACGGTGTTTCCTACACATACGGACAATATCTAGGTCAACTCTTTTTCTGCAACTGATACAAACCACAGGTCCTCTAACATCCAATGCTTTACACTTAAGAGCAAGTAATGTGTGAGCTTCGTGAACGATGTAGCTTTGTTTGAGCAGGAAGGTGCCTTAGTTTACGTGAAATGAAGTCTTGCTTGTAGGAATATACAAAGCCTGGGATTTAACTCCATTTCTGAAGGGAAATACACAGCACAGTTCTCATCCATGAAACACACTCTGCTTTAGAGCACGATTCATGCTCTTGCTTTCTAGTGTCTCTAATAGAGCAGGAACGAGAGTGAGCTCAGAACAAAATAACGGTGTGTCCTACACAAACGGACCATAGCTAGTTCAACTCTCCTTCTGAAACTGATACAAACCACAAGTCATCTAACATCCAATGCTTTTCTGTTAAGAGTGGGAAACGTGTGAGCTTCTTAAATGATTTATATTCTTTTGAGCTGAAAAGTGACTGCGTTAACCTGAAATGATATCTTGCTTGTAGGAAGACACGGCGCTTGGAATTTAACTCCATTTCTGAAGAGGAACACACAGCACAGTTCTCTTCCATGAAACACACTCTACTTTAGAGCAAGAAGCACTCTATTTCTTTCTAAGTGTCTCTAATACAGCAGGAAACGTGACTGTGTTCAGAACAAAATAACGGTGTTTCCTACACATATGGACCATATCTAGGTCAACTCTTCTTCTGAAACTGATACAAACCACAGTTCCATTAACATGCAATGCTTTCAAGTTAAGAGCGAGAAACGTGTGAGCTTCCTGCACGGTGTAGCTTCCTTTGAGCTGAAAAGTGACTGAGTTTACTTGAAAAGACGTCTTGCTTGTAGGAAGACAGAGAGCCTCGGATTTAACTCCATTTCTGAAGGGAAACACCCCACAGTTCTCTTCCATGAAAAACACTCTGCTTTAGAGCAAGAAGCATGCTCTTGCTTTCTAGCGTCTCTAAAAGAGCCTAAAACTTGAGGGTACTCAGAACCAAAGAACAGTGTTTCCTACACATACGGACCATATCTAGGTCAACTCTTCTTGTGAAACTGATACAAACCACAGTTCCATTAACATGCAGTGCTTTCACATTAAGAGCGAGAAACGTGTGAGCTTCGTGAACCATGTAGCTTCCTATGAGCTTAAAAGTGACTGAGTTTACTTCAAAAGATGTCTTGCTTGTAGGAAGACACAGAGCCTGGGATTTACTCCATTTCTGAAGGGAAACACACAGCACAGTTCTCATCCATGAAAAACACTCTGCTATAGAGCAAGAAGTATGCTCTTGCTTTCTAGAGTCTCTAAATGAGCAGGAAACTTGAGTGTGCTCAGAACAAAATAACGGTGTCTCCTATACATATAGACCATTGCTAGTTCAACTCTGCTTCTAAAACTGATACAAACCACAGGTCCTCTAACATCCAATGCTTTACTATTAAGAGCAAGAAACGGGTGAGCTTCGTGAACGATGTAGCTTCCTTTGAGCTGAAAAGTGACTGAGTTTACTTGAAAACATGTCTTGCTTGTAGGAAGACACGGAGCCTGGGATTTAACTCCATTTCTGAAGTGAAACACACAGCACAGTTCTCATCCATTAAAAACACTCTGCTTTAGAGCAAGAAGCAAGCTCTTGCTTTCTAAGTGTCTCTAATATAGCAGGAAACATGACTGTGGTCAGAACAAAATAACGGTGTTTCCTACACATATGGACCATATCTAGGTCAACTCTTCTTCTGAAACTGATACAAACCACAGATCCATTAACATGCAATGCTTTCAAGTTAAGAGCGAGAAACGTGTGAGCTTCTTGCAAGGTGTAGCTTCCTATGAGCTTAAAAGTGACAGAGTTTACTTGAAAAGATGTCTTGCTTGTAGGAAGACACAGAGCCTGGGATTTAACTCCATTTCTGAAGGGAAACACACAGCACAGTTCTCATCCATGAAAAACACTCTGCTTTAGAGCACGAAGCATACTCTTGCTTTCTAGAGTCTCTAATAGAGCAGGAAACGTGAGTGAGCTCAGAACAAAAGAACGGTGTATCCTACACAAACGGACCATAGCTAGTTCAACTCTCCTTCTGAAACTGATACAAACCACAAGTCATCTAACATCCAATGCTTTTCTGTTAAGAGCGGGAAACGTGTGAGCTTCTTAAATGATTTATATTCATTTGAGCTGAAAAGTGACTGCGTTAACCTGAAATGATATCTTGCTTGTAGGAAGACACGGCGCTTGGAATTTAACTCCATTTCTGAAGAGGAACACACAGCACAGTTCTCTTCCATGAAACACACTCTACTTTAGAGCAAGAAGCACTCTATTTCTTTCTAAGTGTCTCTAATACAGCAGGAAACGTGACTGTGGTCAGAATAAAATAACGGTGTTTCCTACACATATGGACCATATCTAGGTCAACTCTTCTTCTGAAACTGATACAAACCACAGTTCCATTAACATGCAATGCTTTCAAGTTAAGAGCGAGAAACGTGTGAGCTTCTTGCACGGTGTAGCTTCCTTTGTGCTGAAAAGTGACTGAGTTTACTTGAAAAGATGTCTTGCATGTAGGAAGACACAGAGCCTGGGATTTAACTCCATTTCTGAAGGGAAACACACAGCACAGTTCTCATCCATGAAAAACACTCTGCTTTAGAGCACGAAGCATACTCTAGCTTTCTAGAGTCTCTAATAGAGCAGGAAACGTGAGTGAGCTCAGAACAAAAGAACGGTGTATCCTACACATACGGACCATAGCTAGTTCAACTCTGCTTCTGAAACTGATACAAACCACAAGTCATCTAACATCCAATGATTTTCTGTTAAGAGCGAGAAACGTGTGAGCTTTGTAAACAATTTATATTCATTACAGCTGAAAAGTGACTGCGTTTACCTGAAATGATGTCTTGCTTGCAGGAAGACACGGGGCCTGGAATTTAACTCCATTTCTGAAGGGAAACACACAGCACAGTTCTCATCCATGAAACACACTCTACTTTGGAGCAAGAAGCACGCTCTTGCTTTCTAAGTGTCTCTAATACAGCAGGAAACGTGACTGTGGTCAGAACAAAATAACGGTGTTTCCTACACATACGCACCATATCTAGGTCAACTCTTCTGCTCAAACTGATACAAACCACAGTTCCATTAACATGCAATGCTTTCAAGTTAAGAGCGAGAAAAGTGTGAGCTTTGTGAACAATGTAGCTTCCTTTGAGCTGAAAAGTGACTGAGTTTACTTGAAAAGACGTCTTGCTTGTAGGAAGACAGAGAGCCTCGGATTTAACTCCATTTCTGAAGGGAAACACCCCACAGTTCTCTTCCATGAAAAACACTCTGCTTTAGAGCAAGAAGCATGCTCTTGCTTTCTAGAGTCTCTAAAAGAGCCTAAAACTTGAGGGTACTCAGAACCAAAGAACAGTGTTTCCTACACATACGGACCATATCTAAGTCAACTCTTCTTGTGAAACTGATACAAACCACAGTTCCATTAACATGCAGTGCTTTCACATTAAGAGCGAGAAACGTGTGAGCTTCGTGAACCATGTAGCTTCCTATGAGCTTAAAAGTGACTGAGTTTACTTGAAAAGATGTCTTGCTTGTAGGAAGACACAGAGCCTGGGATTTACTCCATTTCTGAAGGGAAACACACAGCACAGTTCTCATCCATGAAAAACACTCTGCTATAGAGCAAGAAGTATGCTCTTGCTTTCTAGAGTCTCTAAATGAGCAGGAAACTTGAGTGTGCTCAGAACAAAATAACGGTGTCTCCTATACATATAGACCATTGCTAGTTCAACTCTGCTTCTAAAACTGATACAAACCACAGGTCCTCTAACATCCAATGCTTTACTATTAAGAGCAAGAAACGGGTGAGCTTCGTGAACGATGTAGCTTCCTTTGAGCTGAAAAGTGACTGAGTTTACTTGAAAACATGTCTTGCTTGTAGGAAGACACGGAGCCTGGGATTTAACTCCATTTCTGAAGTGAAACACACAGCACAGTTCTCATCCATTAAAAACACTCTGCTTTAGAGCAAGAAGCAAGCTCTTGCTTTCTAAGTGTCTCTAATATAGCAGGAAACATGACTGTGGTCAGAACAAAATAACGGTGTTTCCTACACATATGGACCATATCTAGGTCAACTCTTCTTCTGCAACTGATACAAACCACAGATCCATTAACATGCAATGCTTTCAAGTTAAGAGCGAGAAACGTGTGAGCTTCTTGCAAGGTGTAGCTTCCTATGAGCTTAAAAGTGACAGAGTTTACTTGAAAAGATGTCTTGCTTGTAGGAAGACACAGAGCCTGGGATTTAACTCCATTTCTGAAGGGAAACACACAGCACAGTTCTCATCCATGAAAAACACTCTGCTTTAGAGCACGAAGCATACTCTTGCTTTCTAGAGTCTCTAATAGAGCAGGAAACGTGAGTGAGCTCAGAACAAAAGAACGGTGTATCCTACACAAACGGACCATAGCTAGTTCAACTCTCCTTCTGAAACTGATACAAACCACAAGTCATCTAACATCCAATGCTTTTCTGTTAAGAGCGGGAAACGTGTGAGCTTCTTAAATGATTTATATTCATTTGAGCTGAAAAGTGACTGCGTTAACCTGAAATGATATCTTGCTTGTAGGAAGACACGGCGCTTGGAATTTAACTCCATTTCTGAAGAGGAACACACAGCACAGTTCTCTTCCATGAAACACACTCTACTTTAGAGCAAGAAGCACTCTATTTCTTTCTAAGTGTCTCTAATACAGCAGGAAACGTGACTGTGGTCAGAATAAAATAACGGTGTTTCCTACACATATGGACCATATCTAGGTCAACTCTTCTTCTGAAACTGATACAAACCACAGTTCCATTAACATGCAATGCTTTCAAGTTAAGAGCGAGAAACGTGTGAGCTTCTTGCACGGTGTAGCTTCCTTTGTGCTGAAAAGTGACTGAGTTTACTTGAAAAGATGTCTTGCATGTAGGAAGACACAGAGCCTGGGATTTAACTCCATTTCTGAAGGGAAACACACAGCACAGTTCTCATCCATGAAAAACACTCTGCTTTAGAGCACGAAGCATACTCTAGCTTTCTAGAGTCTCTAATAGAGCAGGAAACGTGAGTGAGCTCAGAACAAAAGAACGGTGTATCCTACACATACGGACCATAGCTAGTTCAACTCTGCTTCTGAAACTGATACAAACCACAAGTCATCTAACATCCAATGATTTTCTGTTAAGAGCGAGAAACGTGTGAGCTTTGTAAACAATTTATATTCATTACAGCTGAAAAGTGACTGCGTTTACCTGAAATGATGTCTTGCTTGCAGGAAGACACGGGGCCTGGAATTTAACTCCATTTCTGAAGGGAAACACACAGCACAGTTCTCATCCATGAAACACACTCTACTTTGGAGCAAGAAGCACGCTCTTGCTTTCTAAGTGTCTCTAATACAGCAGGAAACGTGACTGTGGTCAGAACAAAATAACGGTGTTTCCTACACATACGCACCATATCTAGGTCAACTCTTCTGCTCAAACTGATACAAACCACAGTTCCATTAACATGCAATGCTTTCAAGTTAAGAGCGAGAAAAGTGTGAGCTTTGTGAACAATGTAGCTTCCTTTGAGCTGAAAAGTGACTGAGTTTACTTGAAAAGACGTCTTGCTTGTAGGAAGACAGAGAGCCTCGGATTTAACTCCATTTCTGAAGGGAAACACCCCACAGTTCTCTTCCATGAAAAACACTCTGCTTTAGAGCAAGAAGCATGCTCTTGCTTTCTAGAGTCTCTAAAAGAGCCTAAAACTTGAGGGTACTCAGAACCAAAGAACAGTGTTTCCTACACATACGGACCATATCTAAGTCAACTCTTCTTGTGAAACTGATACAAACCACAGTTCCATTAACATGCAGTGCTTTCACATTAAGAGCGAGAAACGTGTGAGCTTCGTGAACCATGTAGCTTCCTATGAGCTTAAAAGTGACTGAGTTTACTTGAAAAGATGTCTTGCTTGTAGGAAGACACAGAGCCTGGGATTTACTCCATTTCTGAAGGGAAACACACAGCACAGTTCTCATCCATGAAAAACACTCTGCTATAGAGCAAGAAGTATGCTCTTGCTTTCTAGAGTCTCTAAATGAGCAGGAAACTTGAGTGTGCTCAGAACAAAATAACGGTGTCTCCTATACATATAGACCATTGCTAGTTCACCTCTGCTTCTAAAACTGATACAAACCACAGGTCCTCTAACATCCAATGCTTTACTATTAAGAGCAAGAAACGGGTGAGCTTCGTGAACGATGTAGCTTCCTTTGAGCTGAAAAGTGACTGAGTTTACTTGAAAACATGTCTTGCTTGTAGGAAGACACGGAGCCTGGGATTTAACTCCATTTCTGAAGTGAAACACACAGCACAGTTCTCATCCATTAAAACACTCTGCTTTAGAGCAAGAAGCAAGCTCTTGCTTTCTAAGTGTCTCTAATATAGCAGGAAACGTGACTGTGGTCACAACAAATAATGGTGTTTCCTACACATACGGATTATATCTAGGTCATCTCTTCTTCTGAAACTGATACAAACCACAGTTCCATTAACATGCAATGCTTTCAAGTTAAGAGCGAGCAACGTGTGAGTTTCGTGAACGATGTAGCTCCCTTTGAGCTGAAAAGTCACTGAGTTTACTTGAAAAGATGTCTTGCTTGTAGGAAGACACAGAGCCTGGGATTTAACTCCATTTCTGAAGGGAAACACAAGCCCATTTCTCACAACAAAACACACTCTGCGTTTAGGAAGAAGCACGCTCTTGTTTCTAGAGTCTCTAATAGAGCAGGATACTTGAGTGTGCTCAGAACAAAAGAACGGTGTTTCCTACACATACGGACCACTGCTAGTTCAACTCTGCTTCTGAAACTGATAAAAACCACAAGTCATCTAACATCCAATGCTTTTCATTTAAGAGTGAGAAACGTGTGATCTTCATAAACGATTTATATTCATTTAAGCTGAAAAGTAACTGCGCTTACCTGAAATGATGTCTTGCTTGTAGGAAAACACGGGGCCTGGAATTTAACTCCATTTCTGAAGGGAAACACACAGCAGAGTTCTCATCCATGAAACACACTCTGCTTTAGAGCAAGAAGCACGCTCTTGCTTTCTAAGTTTCTCTAATACAGCTGGAAAAATGACTGTGTTCTGAAAAAATAACGGTGTTTCCTACAAATACGGACCATATCTAGGTCAACTCTTTTTCTGCAACTGATACAAAGCACAGTTCCATTAACATGCAATGCTTTCAAGTTAAGAGCGAGAAACGTGTGAGCTTCGTGAACGATGTAGCTTCCTTTGAGCTGCAAAGTGACTGAGTTTACTTGAAAAGATGGCTTGCTTGTAGGAAGATACAGAGCCTGTGATTTAACTCCATTTCTGATGGGAAACACACAGCACAGTTCTCATCCATGAAACACACTCTGCTTTAGAGCACGAAGCAATCTCTTGCTTTCCAGAGTCTCTAATAGAGCAGGAAACGTGAGTGAGCTCAGAATAAAATAACGGTGTTTCCTACACATACGGACAATATCTAGGTCAACTCTTTTTCTGCAACTGATACAAACCACAGGTCCTCTAACATCCAATGCTTTACACTTAAGAGCAAGTAATGTGTGAGCTTCGTGAACGATGTAGCTTTGTTTGAGCAGAAAGGTGCCTTAGTTTACGTGAAATGAAGTCTTGCTTGTAGGAATATACAAAGCCTGGGATTTAACTCCATTTCTGAAGGGAAATACACAGCACAGTTCTCATCCATGAAACACACTCTGCTTTAGAGCACGATTCATGCTCTTGCTTTCTAGTGTCTCTAATAGAGCAGGAACGAGAGTGAGCTCAGAACAAAATAACGGTGTGTCCTACACAAACGGACCATAGCTAGTTCAACTCTCCTTCTGAAACTGATACAAACCACAAGTCATCTAACATCCAATGCTTTTCTGTTAAGAGTGGGAAACGTGTGAGCTTCTTAAATGATTTATATTCATTTGAGCTGAAAAGTGACTGCGTTAACCTGAAATGATATCTTGCTTGTAGGAAGACACGGCGCTTGGAATTTAACTCCATTTCTGAAGAGGAACACACAGCACAGTTCTCTTCCATGAAACACACTCTACTTTAGAGCAAGAAGCACGCTCTTGCTTTCTAAGTGTCTCTAATACAGCAGGAAACGTGACTGTGTTCAGAACAAAATAACGGTGTTTCCTACACATATGGACCATATCTAGGTCAACTCTTCTGCTCAAACTGATACAAACCACAGTTCCATTAACATGCAATGCTTTCAAGTTAAGAGCGAGAAAAGTGTGAGCTTTGTGAACAATGTAGCTTCCTTTGAGCTGAAAAGTGACTGAGTTTACTTGAAAAGACGTCTTGCTTGTAGGAAGACAGAGAGCCTCGGATTTAACTCCATTTCTGAAGGGAAACACCCCACAGTTCTCTTCCATGAAAAACACTCTGCTTTAGAGCAAGAAGCATGCTCTTGCTTTCTAGAGTCTCTAAAAGAGCCTAAAACTTGAGGGTACTCAGAACCAAAGAACAGTGTTTCCTACACATACGGACCATATCTAGGTCAACTCTTCTTGTGAAACTGATACAAACCACAGTTCCATTAACATGCAGTGCTTTCACATTAAGAGCGAGAAACGTGTGAGCTTCGTGAACCATGTAGCTTCCTATGAGCTTAAAAGTGACTGAGTTTACTTGAAAAGATGTCTTGCTTGTAGGAAGACACAGAGCCTGGGATTTACTCCATTTCTGAAGGGAAACACACAGCACAGTTCTCATCCATGAAAAACACTCTGCTATAGAGCAAGAAGTATGCTCTTGCTTTCTAGAGTCTCTAAATGAGCAGGAAACTTGAGTGTGCTCAGAACAAAATAACGGTGTCTCCTATACATATAGACCATTGCTAGTTCACCTCTGCTTCTAAAACTGATACAAACCACAGGTCCTCTAACATCCAATGCTTTACTATTAAGAGCAAGAAACGGGTGAGCTTCGTGAACGATGTAGCTTCCTTTGAGCTGAAAAGTGACTGAGTTTACTTGAAAACATGTCTTGCTTGTAGGAAGACACGGAGCCTGGGATTTAACTCCATTTCTGAAGTGAAACACACAGCACAGTTCTCATCCATTAAAAACACTCTGCTTTAGAGCAAGAAGCAAGCTCTTGCTTTCTAAGTGTCTCTAATATAGCAGGAAACGTGACTGTGGTCACAACAAATAATGGTGTTTCCTACACATACGGATTATATCTAGGTCATCTCTTCTTCTGAAACTGATACAAACCACAGTTCCATTAACATGCAATGCTTTCAAGTTAAGAGCGAGCAACGTGTGAGTTTCGTGAACGATGTAGCTCCCTTTGAGCTGAAAAGTCACTGAGTTTACTTGAAAAGATGTCTTGCTTGTAGGAAGACACAGAGCCTGGGATTTAACTCCATTTCTGAAGGGAAACACAAGCCCATTTCTCACAACAAAACACACTCTGCGTTTAGGAAGAAGCACGCTCTTGTTTCTAGAGTCTCTAATAGAGCAGGATACTTGAGTGTGCTCAGAACAAAAGAACGGTGTTTCCTACACATACGGACCACTGCTAGTTCAACTCTGCTTCTGAAACTGATAAAAACCACAAGTCATCTAACATCCAATGCTTTTCATTTAAGAGTGAGAAACGTGTGATCTTCATAAACGATTTATATTCATTTAAGCTGAAAAGTAACTGCGCTTACCTGAAATGATGTCTTGCTTGTAGGAAGACACGGGGCCTGGAATTTAACTCCATTTCTGAAGGGAAACACACAGCAGAGTTCTCATCCATGAAACACACTCTGCTTTAGAGCAAGAAGCACGCTCTTGCTTTCTAAGTTTCTCTAATACAGCTGGAAAAATGACTGTGTTCTGAAAAAATAACGGTGTTTCCTACAAATACGGACCATATCTAGGTCAACTCTTTTTCTGCAACTGATACAAAGCACAGTTCCATTAACATGCAATGCTTTCAAGTTAAGAGCGAGAAACGTGTGAGCTTCGTGAACGATGTAGCTTCCTTTGAGCTGCAAAGTGACTGAGTTTACTTGAAAAGATGGCTTGCTTGTAGGAAGATACAGAGCCTGTGATTTAACTCCATTTCTGATGGGAAACACACAGCACAGTTCTCATCCATGAAACACACTCTGCTCTAGAGCACGAAGCAATCTCTTGCTTTCCAGAGTCTCTAATAGAGCAGGAAACGTGAGTGAGCTCAGAATAAAATAACGGTGTTTCCTACACATACGGACAATATCTAGGTCAACTCTTTTTCTGCAACTGATACAAACCACAGGTCCTCTAACATCCAATGCTTTACACTTAAGAGCAAGTAATGTGTGAGCTTCGTGAACGATGTAGCTTTGTTTGAGCAGGAAGGTGCCTTAGTTTACGTGAAATGAAGTCTTGCTTGTAGGAATATACAAAGCCTGGGATTTAACTCCATTTCTGAAGGGAAATACACAGCACAGTTCTCATCCATGAAACACACTCTGCTTTAGAGCACGATTCATGCTCTTGCTTTCTAGTGTCTCTAATAGAGCAGGAACGAGAGTGAGCTCAGAACAAAATAACGGTGTGTCCTACACAAACGGACCATAGCTAGTTCAACTCTCCTTCTGAAACTGATACAAACCACAAGTCATCTAACATCCAATGCTTTTCTGTTAAGAGTGGGAAACGTGTGAGCTTCTTAAATGATTTATATTCATTTGAGCTGAAAAGTGACTGCGTTAACCTGAAATGATATCTTGCTTGTAGGAAGACACGGCGCTTGGAATTTAACTCCATTTCTGAAGAGGAACACACAGCACAGTTCTCTTCCATGAAACACACTCTACTTTAGAGCAAGAAGCACTCTATTTCTTTCTAAGTGTCTCTAATACAGCAGGAAACGTGACTGTGGTCAGAACAAAATAACGGTGTTTCCTACACATATGGACCTTATCTAGGTCAACTCTTCTGCTCAAACTGATACAAACCACAGTTCCATTAACATGCAATGCTTTCAAGTTAAGAGCGAGAAAAGTGTGAGCTTCGTGAATGATGTAGCTTCCTTTGAGCTGAAAAGTGACTGAGTTTACTTGAAAAGACGTCTTGCTTGTAGGAAGACAGAGAGCCTCGGATTTAACTCCATTTCTGAAGGGAAACACCCCACAGTTCTCTTCCATGAAAAACACTCTGCTTTAGAGCAAGAAGCATGCTCTTGCTTTCTAGAGTCTCTAAAAGAGCCTAAAACTTGAGGGTACTCAGAACCAAAGAACAGTGTTTCCTACACATACGGACCATATCTAGGTCAACTCTTCTTGTGAAACTGATACAAACCACAGTTCCATTAACATGCAGTGCTTTCACATTAAGAGCGAGAAACGTGTGAGCTTCGTGAACCATGTAGCTTCCTATGAGCTTAAAAGTGACTGAGTTTACTTGAAAAGATGTCTTGCTTGTAGGAAGACACAGAGCCTGGGATTTACTCCATTTCTGAAGGGAAACACACAGCACAGTTCTCATCCATGAAAAACACTCTGCTATAGAGCAAGAAGTATGCTCTTGCTTTCTAGAGTCTCTAAATGAGCAGGAAACTTGAGTGTGCTCAGAACAAAATAACGGTGTCTCCTATACATATAGACCATTGCTAGTTCAACTCTGCTTCTAAAACTGATACAAACCACAGGTCCTCTAACATCCAATGCTTTACTATTAAGAGCAAGAAACGGGTGAGCTTCGTGAACGATGTAGCTTCCTTTGAGCTGAAAAGTGACTGAGTTTACTTGAAAACATGTCTTGCTTGTAGGAAGACACGGAGCCTGGGATTTAACTCCATTTCTGAAGTGAAACACACAGCACAGTTCTCATCCATTAAAAACACTCTGCTTTAGAGCAAGAAGCAAGCTCTTGCTTTCTAAGTGTCTCTAATATAGCAGGAAACATGACTGTGGTCAGAACAAAATAACGGTGTTTCCTACACATATGGACCATATCTAGGTCAACTCTTCTTCTGAAACTGATACAAACCACAGTTCCATTAACATGCAATGCTTTCAAGTTAAGAGCGAGAAACGTGTGAGCTTCTTGCACGGTGTAGCTTCCTTTGAGCTGAAAAGTGACTGAGTTTACTTGAAAAGATGTCTTGCATGTAGGAAGACACAGAGCCTGGGATTTAACTCCATTTCTGAAGGGAAACACACAGCACAGTTCTCATCCATGAAAAACACTCTGCTTTAGAGCACGAAGCATACTCTTGCTTTCTAGAGTCTCTAATAGAGCAGGAAACGTGAGTGAGCTCAGAACAAAAGAACGGTGTATCCTACACATACGGACCATAGCTAGTTCAACTCTGCTTCTGAAACTGATACAAACCACAAGTCATCTAACATCCAATGATTTTCTGTTAAGAGCGAGAAACGTGTGAGCTTTGTAAACAATTTATATTCATTACAGCTGAAAAGTGACTGCGTTTACTTGAAATGATGTCTTGCTTGCAGGAAGACACGGGGCCTGGAATTTAACTCCATTTCTGAAGGGAAACACACAGCACAGTTCTCATCCATGAAACACACTCTACTTTGGAGCAAGAAGCACGCTCTTGCTTTCTAAGTGTCTCTAATACAGCAGGAAACGTGAGTGTGCTCAGAACAAAATAACGGTGTTTCCTACACATACGCACCATATCTAGGTGAACTCTTCTGCTCAAACTGATACAAACCACAGGTCCTCTAACATCCAATGCTTTACTATTAAGAGCGAGAAAAGTGTGAGCTTTGTGAACAATGTAGCTTCCTTTGAGCTGAAAAGTGACTGAGTTTACTTGAAAAGACGTCTTGCTTGTAGGAAGACACGGAGCCTGGGATTTAACTCCATTTTTGAAGTGAAACACACAGCACAGTTCTCATCCATTAAAAACTCTCTGCTTTAGAGCAAGAAGCAAGCTCTTGCTTTCTAAGTGTCTCTAATATAGCAGGAAACGTGACTGTGGTCACAACAAATAATGGTGTTTCCTACACATACGGATTATATCTAGGTCATCTCTTCTTCTGAAACTGATACAAACCACAGTTCCATTAACATGCAATGCTTTCTAGTTAAGAGCGAGCAACGTGTGAGTTTCGTGAACGATGTAGCTCCCTTTGAGCTGAAAATTCACTGAGTTTACTTGAAAAGATGTCTTGCTTGTAGGAAGACACGGAGCCTGGGATTTAACTCCATTTCTGAAGGGAAACACAAGCCCATTTCTCACAACAAAACACACTCTGCGTTTAGGAAGAAGCACGCTCTTGCTTTCTAGAGTCTCTAATAGAGCAGGATACTTGAGTGTGCTCAGAACAAAAGAACGGTGTTTCCTACACATACGGACCACTGCTAGTTCAACTCTGCTTCTGAAACTGATAAAAACCACAAGTCATCTAACATCCAATGCTTTTCATTTAAGAGTGAGAAACGTGTGCTCTTCATAAACGATTTATATTCATTTAAGCTGAAAAGTAACTGCGCTTACCTGAAATGATGTCTTGCTTGTAGGAAGACACGGGGCCTGGAATTTAACTCCATTTCTGAAGGGAAACACACAGCACAGTTCTCATCCATGAAACACACTCTGCTTTAGAGCAAGAAGCACGCTCTTGCTTTCTAAGTTTCTCTAATACAGCTGGAAAAATGACTGTGTTCAGAAAAAATAACGGTGTTTCCTACAAATACGGACCATATCTAGGTCAACTCTTTTTCTGCAACTGATACAAAGCACAGTTCCATTAACATGCAATGCTTTCAAGTTAAGAGCGAGAAACGTGTGAGCTTCGTGAACGATGTAGCTTCCTTTGAGCTGCAAAGTGACTGAGTTTACTTGAAAAGATGGCTTGCTTGTAGGAAGATACAGAGCCTTGATTTAACTCCATTTCTGATGGGAAACACACAGCACAGTTCTCATCCATGAAACACACTCTGCTTTAGAGCACGAAGCAATCTCTTGCTTTCCAGAGTCTCTAATAGAGCAGGAAACGTGAGTGAGCTCAGAATAAAATAACGGTGTTTCCTACACATACTGACAATATCTAGGTCAACTCTTTTTCTGCAACTGATACAAACCACAGGTCCTCTAACATCCAATGCTTTACACTTAAGAGCAAGTAATGTGTGAGCTTCGTGAACGATGTAGCTTTGTTTGAGCAGAAAGGTGCCTTAGTTTACGTGAAATGAAGTCTTGCTTGTAGGAATATACAAAGCCTGGGATTTAACTCCATTTCTGAAGGGAAATACACAGCACAGTTCTCATCCATGAAACACACTCTGCTTTAGAGCACGATTCATGCTCTTGCTTTCTAGTGTCTCTAATAGAGCAGGAACGAGAGTGAGCTCAGAACAAAATAAGGGTGTGTCCTACACAAACGGACCATAGCTAGTTCAACTCTCCTTCTGAAACTGATACAAACCACAAGTCATCTAACATCCAATGCTTTTCTGTTAAGAGCGGGAAACGTGTGAGCTTCTTAAATGATTTATATTCATTTGAGCTGAAAAGTGACTGCGTTAACCTGAAATGATATCTTGCTTGTAGGAAGACACGGCGCTTGGAATTTAACTCCATTTCTGAAGAGGAACACACAGCACAGTTCTCTTCCATGAAACACACTCTACTTTAGAGCAAGAAGCACTCTATTTCTTTCTAAGTGTCTCTAATACAGCAGGAAACGTGACTGTGGTCAGAACAAAATAACGGTGTTTCCTACACATATGGACCATATCTAGGTCAACTCTTCTTCTGAAACTGATACAAACCACAGTTCCATTAACATGCAATGCTTTCAAGTTAAGAGCGAGAAACGTGTGAGCTTCTTGCACGGTGTAGCTTCCTTTGTGCTGAAAAGTGACTGAGTTTACTTGAAAAGATGTCTTGCATGTAGGAAGACACAGAGCCTGGGATTTAACTCCATTTCTGAAGGGAAACACACAGCACAGTTCTCTTCCATGAAAAACACTCTGCTTTAGAGCACGAAGCATACTCTTGCTTTCTAGAGTCTCTAATAGAGCAGGAAACGTGAGTGAGCTCAGAACAAAAGAACGGTGTATCCTACACATACGGACCATAGCTAGTTCAACTCTGCTTCTGAAACTGATACAAACCACAAGTCATCTAACATCCAATGATTTTCTGTTAAGAGCGAGAAACGTGTGAGCTTTGTAAACAATTTATATTCATTACAGCTGAAAAGTGACTGCGTTTACTTGAAATGATGTCTTGCTTGCAGGAAGACACGGGGCCTGGAATTTAACTCCATTTCTGAAGGGAAACACACAGCACAGTTCTCATCCATGAAACACACTCTACTTTGGAGCAAGAAGCACGCTCTTGCTTTCTAAGTGTCTCTAATACAGCAGGAAACGTGAGTGTGCTCAGAACAAAATAACGGTGTTTCCTACACATACGCACCATATCTAGGTCAACTCTTCTGCTCAAACTGATACAAACCACAGGTCCTCTAACATCCAATGCTTTACTATTAAGAGCGAGAAAAGTGTGAGCTTTGTGAACAATGTAGCTTCCTTTGAGCTGAAAAGTGACTGAGTTTACTTGAAAAGACGTCTTGCTTGTAGGAAGACACGGAGCCTGGGATTTAACTCCATTTTTGAAGTGAAACACACAGCACAGTTCTCATCCATTAAAAACACTCTGCTTTAGAGCAAGAAGCAAGCTCTTGCTTTCTAAGTGTCTCTAATATAGCAGGAAACGTGACTGTGGTCACAACAAATAATGGTGTTTCCTACACATACGGATTATATCTAGGTCATCTCTTCTTCTGAAACTGATACAAACCACAGTTCCATTAACATGCAATGCTTTCTAGTTAAGAGCGAGCAACGTGTGAGTTTCGTGAACGATGTAGCTCCCTTTGAGCTGAAAATTCACTGAGTTTACTTGAAAAGATGTCTTGCTTGTAGGAAGACACGGAGCCTGGGATTTAACTCCATTTCTGAAGGGAAACACAAGCCCATTTCTCACAACAAAACACACTCTGCGTTTAGGAAGAAGCACGCTCTTGCTTTCTAGAGTCTCTAATAGAGCAGGATACTTGAGTGTGCTCAGAACAAAAGAACGGTGTTTCCTACACATACGGACCACTGCTAGTTCAACTCTGCTTCTGAAACTGATAAAAACCACAAGTCATCTAACATCCAATGCTTTTCATTTAAGAGTGAGAAACGTGTGCTCTTCATAAACGATTTATATTCATTTAAGCTGAAAAGTAACTGCGCTTACCTGAAATGATGTCTTGCTTGTAGGAAGACACGGGGCCTGGAATTTAACTCCATTTCTGAAGGGAAACACACAGCACAGTTCTCATCCATGAAACACACTCTGCTTTAGAGCAAGAAGCACGCTCTTGCTTTCTAAGTTTCTCTAATACAGCTGGAAAAATGACTGTGTTCAGAAAAAATAACGGTGTTTCCTACAAATACGGACCATATCTAGGTCAACTCTTTTTCTGCAACTGATACAAAGCACAGTTCCATTAACATGCAATGCTTTCAAGTTAAGAGCGAGAAACGTGTGAGCTTCGTGAACGATGTAGCTTCCTTTGAGCTGCAAAGTGACTGAGTTTACTTGAAAAGATGGCTTGCTTGTAGGAAGATACAGAGCCTTGATTTAACTCCATTTCTGATGGGAAACACACAGCACAGTTCTCATCCATGAAACACACTCTGCTTTAGAGCACGAAGCAATCTCTTGCTTTCCAGAGTCTCTAATAGAGCAGGAAACGTGAGTGAGCTCAGAATAAAATAACGGTGTTTCCTACACATACTGACAATATCTAGGTCAACTCTTTTTCTGCAACTGATACAAACCACAGGTCCTCTAACATCCAATGCTTTACACTTAAGAGCAAGTAATGTGTGAGCTTCGTGAACGATGTAGCTTTGTTTGAGCAGAAAGGTGCCTTAGTTTACGTGAAATGAAGTCTTGCTTGTAGGAATATACAAAGCCTGGGATTTAACTCCATTTCTGAAGGGAAATACACAGCACAGTTCTCATCCATGAAACACACTCTGCTTTAGAGCACGATTCATGCTCTTGCTTTCTAGTGTCTCTAATAGAGCAGGAACGAGAGTGAGCTCAGAACAAAATAACGGTGTGTCCTACACAAACGGACCATAGCTAGTTCAACTCTCCTTCTGAAACTGATACAAACCACAAGTCATCTAACATCCAATGCTTTTCTGTTAAGAGCGGGAAACGTGTGAGCTTCTTAAATGATTTATATTCATTTGAGCTGAAAAGTGACTGCGTTAACCTGAAATGATATCTTGCTTGTAGGAAGACACGGCGCTTGGAATTTAACTCCATTTCTGAAGAGGAACACACAGCACAGTTCTCTTCCATGAAACACACTCTACTTTAGAGCAAGAAGCACTCTATTTCTTTCTAAGTGTCTCTAATACAGCAGGAAACGTGACTGTGGTCAGAACAAAATAACGGTGTTTCCTACACATATGGACCATATCTAGGTCAACTCTTCTTCTGAAACTGATACAAACCACAGTTCCATTAACATGCAATGCTTTCAAGTTAAGAGCGAGAAACGTGTGAGCTTCTTGCACGGTGTAGCTTCCTTTGTGCTGAAAAGTGACTGAGTTTACTTGAAAAGATGTCTTGCATGTAGGAAGACACAGAGCCTGGGATTTAACTCCATTTCTGAAGGGAAACACACAGCACAGTTCTCTTCCATGAAAAACACTCTGCTTTAGAGCACGAAGCATACTCTTGCTTTCTAGAGTCTCTAATAGAGCAGGAAACGTGAGTGAGCTCAGAACAAAAGAACGGTGTATCCTACACATACGGACCATAGCTAGTTCAACTCTGCTTCTGAAACTGATACAAACCACAAGTCATCTCACATCCAATGATTTTCTGTTAAGAGCGAGAAACGTGTGAGCTTTGTAAACAATTTATATTCATTACAGCTGAAAAGTGACTGCGTTTACCTGAAATGATGTCTTGCTTGCAGGAAGACACGGGGCCTGGAATTTAACTCCATTTCTGAAGGGAAACACACAGCACAGTTCTCATCCATGAAACACACTCTACTTTGGAGCAAGAAGCACGCTCTTGCTTTCTAAGTGTCTCTAATACAGCAGGAAACGTGACTGTGGTCAGAACAAAATAACGGTGTTTCCTACACATACGCACCATATCTAGGTCAACTCTTCTGCTCAAACTGATACAAACCACAGTTCCATTAACATGCAATGCTTTCAAGTTAAGAGCGAGAAAAGTGTGAGCTTTGTGAACAATGTAGCTTCCTTTGAGCTGAAAAGTGACTGAGTTTACTTGAAAAGACGTCTTGCTTGTAGGAAGACAGAGAGCCTCGGATTTAACTCCATTTCTGAAGGGAAACACCCCACAGTTCTCTTCCATGAAAAACACTCTGCTTTAGAGCAAGAAGCATGCTCTTGCTTTCTAGAGTCTCTAAAAGAGCCTAAAACTTGAGGGTACTCAGAACCAAAGAACAGTGTTTCCTACACATACGGACCATATCTAGGTCAACTCTTCTTGTGAAACTGATACAAACCACAGTTCCATTAACATGCAGTGCTTTCACATTAAGAGCGAGAAACGTGTGAGCTTCGTGAACCATGTAGCTTCCTATGAGCTTAAAAGTGACTGAGTTTACTTGAAAAGATGTCTTGCTTGTAGGAAGACACAGAGCCTGGGATTTACTCCATTTCTGAAGGGAAACACACAGCACAGTTCTCATCCATGAAAAACACTCTGCTATAGAGCAAGAAGTATGCTCTTGCTTTCTAGAGTCTCTAAATGAGCAGGAAACTTGAGTGTGCTCAGAACAAAATAACGGTGTCTCCTATACATATAGACTATTGCTAGTTCACCTCTGCTTCTAAAACTGATACAAACCACAGGTCCTCTAACATCCAATGCTTTACTATTAAGAGCAAGAAACGGGTGAGCTTCGTGAACGATGTAGCTTCCTTTGAGCTGAAAAGTGACTGAGTTTACTTGAAAACATGTCTTGCTTGTAGGAAGACACGGAGCCTGGGATTTAACTCCATTTCTGAAGTGAAACACACAGCACAGTTCTCATCCATTAAAAACACTCTGCTTTAGAGCAAGAAGCAAGCTCTTGCTTTCTAAGTGTCTCTAATATAGCAGGAAACGTGACTGTGGTCACAACAAATAATGGTGTTTCCTACACATACAGATTATATCTAGGTCATCTCTTCTTCTGAAACTGATACAAACCACAGTTCCATTAACATGCAATGCTTTCAAGTTAAGAGCGAGCAACGTGTGAGTTTCGTGAACGATGTAGCTCCCTTTGAGCTGAAAAGTCACTGAGTTTACTTGAAAAGATGTCTTGCTTGTAGGAAGACACAGAGCCTGGGATTTAACTCCATTTCTGAAGGGAAACACAAGCCCATTTCTCACAACAAAACACACTCTGCGTTTAGGAAGAAGCACGCTCTTGTTTCTAGAGTCTCTAATAGAGCAGGATACTTGAGTGTGCTCAGAACAAAAGAACGGTGTTTCCTACACATACGGACCACTGCTAGTTCAACTCTGCTTCTGAAACTGATAAAAACCACAAGTCATCTAACATCCAATGCTTTTCATTTAAGAGTGAGAAACGTGTGATCTTCATAAACGATTTATATTCATTTAAGCTGAAAAGTAACTGCGCTTACCTGAAATGATGTCTTGCTTGTAGGAAGACACGGGGCCTGGAATTTAACTCCATTTCTGAAGGGAAACACACAGCACAGTTCTCATCCATGAAACACACTCTGCTTTAGAGCAAGAAGCACGCTCTTGCTTTCTAAGTTTCTCTAATACAGCTGGAAACATGACTGTGTTCCGAAAAAATAACGGTGTTTCCTACAAATACGGACCATATCTAGGTCAACTCTTTTTCTGCAACTGATACAAAGCACAGTTCCATTAACATGCAATGCTTTCAAGTTAAGAGCGAGAAACGTGTGAGCTTCGTGAACGATGTAGCTTCCTTTGAGCTGCAAAGTGACTGAGTTTACTTGAAAAGATGGCTTGCTTGTAGGAAGATACAGAGCCTGTGATTTAACTCCATTTCTGATGGGAAACACACAGCACAGTTCTCATCCATGAAACACACTCTGCTTTAGAGCAAGAAGCACTCTATTTCTTTCTAAGTGTCTCTAATACAGCAGGAAACGTGACTGTGGTCTGAACAAAATAACGGTGTTTCCTACACATATGGACCATATCTAGGTCAACTCTTCTTCTGAAACTGATACAAACCACAGTTCCATTAGCATGCAATAATTTCAAGTTAAGAACGAGAAACGTGTGAGCTTCTTGCACGGTGTAGCTTCCTTTGTGCTGAAAAGTGACTGAGTTTACTTGAAAAGATGTCTTGCATGTAGGAAGACACAGAGCCTGGGATTTAACTCCATTTCTGAAGGGAAACACACAGCACAGTTCTCATCCATGAAAAACACTCTGCTTTAGAGCACGAAGCATACTCTTGCTTTCTAGAGTCTCTAATAGAGCACGAAACGTGAGTGAGCTCAGAACAAAAGAACGGTGTATCCTACACATACGGACCATAGCTAGTTCAACTCTGCTTCTGAAACTGATACAAACCACAAGTCATCTAACATCCAATGATTTTCTGTTAAGAGCGAGAAACGTGTGAGCTTTGTAAACAATTTATATTCATTACAGCTGAAAAGTGACTGCGTTTACCTGAAATGATGTCTTGCTTGCAGGAAGACACGGGGCCTGGAATTTAACTCCATTTCTGAAGGGAAACACACAGCACAGTTCTCATCCATGAAACACACTCTACTTTGGAGCAAGAAGCACGCTCTTGCTTTCTAAGTGTCTCTAATACAGCAGGAAACGTGACTGTGGTCAGAACAAAATAACGGTGTTTCCTACACATACGCACCATATCTAGGTCAACTCTTCTGCTCAAACTGATACAAACCACAGTTCCATTAACATGCAATGCTTTCAAGTTAAGAGCGAGAAAAGTGTGAGCTTTGTGAACAATGTAGCTTCCTTTGAGCTGAAAAGTGACTGAGTTTACTTGAAAAGACGTCTTGCTTGTAGGAAGACAGAGAGCCTCGGATTTAACTCCATTTCTGAAGGGAAACACCCCACAGTTCTCTTCCATGAAAAACACTCTGCTTTAGAGCAAGAAGCATGCTCTTGCTTTCTAGAGTCTCTAAAAGAGCCTAAAACTTGAGGGTACTCAGAACCAAAGAACAGTGTTTCCTACACATACGGACCATATCTAGGTCAACTCTTCTTGTGAAACTGATACAAACCACAGTTCCATTAACATGCAGTGCTTTCACATTAAGAGCGAGAAACGTGTGAGCTTCGTGAACCATGTAGCTTCCTATGAGCTTAAAAGTGACTGAGTTTACTTGAAAAGATGTCTTGCTTGTAGGAAGACACAGAGCCTGGGATTTACTCCATTTCTGAAGGGAAACACACAGCACAGTTCTCATCCATGAAAAACACTCTGCTATAGAGCAAGAAGTATGCTCTTGCTTTCTAGAGTCTCTAAATGAGCAGGAAACTTGAGTGTGCTCAGAACAAAATAACGGTGTCTCCTATACATATAGACTATTGCTAGTTCACCTCTGCTTCTAAAACTGATACAAACCACAGGTCCTCTAACATCCAATGCTTTACTATTAAGAGCAAGAAACGGGTGAGCTTCGTGAACGATGTAGCTTCCTTTGAGCTGAAAAGTGACTGAGTTTACTTGAAAACATGTCTTGCTTGTAGGAAGACACGGAGCCTGGGATTTAACTCCATTTCTGAAGTGAAACACACAGCACAGTTCTCATCCATTAAAAACACTCTGCTTTAGAGCAAGAAGCAAGCTCTTGCTTTCTAAGTGTCTCTAATATAGCAGGAAACGTGACTGTGGTCACAACAAATAATGGTGTTTCCTACACATACGGATTATATCTAGGTCATCTCTTCTTCTGAAACTGATACAAACCACAGTTCCATTAACATGCAATGCTTTCAAGTTAAGAGCGAGCAACGTGTGAGTTTCGTGAACGATGTAGCTCCCTTTGAGCTGAAAAGTCACTGAGTTTACTTGAAAAGATGTCTTGCTTGTAGGAAGACACAGAGCCTGGGATTTAACTCCATTTCTGAAGGGAAACACAAGCCCATTTCTCACAACAAAACACACTCTGCGTTTAGGAAGAAGCACGCTCTTGTTTCTAGAGTCTCTAATAGAGCAGGATACTTGAGTGTGCTCAGAACAAAAGAACGGTGTTTCCTACACATACGGACCACTGCTAGTTCAACTCTGCTTCTGAAACTGATAAAAACCACAAGTCATCTAACATCCAATGCTTTTCATTTAAGAGTGAGAAACGTGTGATCTTCATAAACGATTTATATTCATTTAAGCTGAAAAGTAACTGCGCTTACCTGAAATGATGTCTTGCTTGTAGGAAGACACGGGGCCTGGAATTTAACTCCATTTCTGAAGGGAAACACACAGCACAGTTCTCATCCATGAAACACACTCTGCTTTAGAGCAAGAAGCACGCTCTTGCTTTCTAAGTTTCTCTAATACAGCTGGAAACATGACTGTGTTCCGAAAAAATAACGGTGTTTCCTACAAATACGGACCATATCTAGGTCAACTCTTTTTCTGCAACTGATACAAAGCACAGTTCCATTAACATGCAATGCTTTCAAGTTAAGAGCGAGAAACGTGTGAGCTTCGTGAACGATGTAGCTTCCTTTGAGCTGCAAAGTGACTGAGTTTACTTGAAAAGATGGCTTGCTTGTAGGAAGATACAGAGCCTGTGATTTAACTCCATTTCTGATGGGAAACACACAGCACAGTTCTCATCCATGAAACACACTCTGCTTTAGAGCAAGAAGCACTCTATTTCTTTCTAAGTGTCTCTAATACAGCAGGAAACGTGACTGTGGTCAGAACAAAATAACGGTGTTTCCTACACATATGGACCATATCTAGGTCAACTCTTCTTCTGAAACTGATACAAACCACAGTTCCATTAGCATGCAATAATTTCAAGTTAAGAACGAGAAACGTGTGAGCTTCTTGCACGGTGTAGCTTCCTTTGTGCTGAAAAGTGACTGAGTTTACTTGAAAAGATGTCTTGCATGTAGGAAGACACAGAGCCTGGGATTTAACTCCATTTCTGAAGGGAAACACACAGCACAGTTCTCATCCATGAAAAACACTCTGCTTTAGAGCACGAAGCATACTCTTGCTTTCTAGAGTCTCTAATAGAGCACGAAACGTGAGTGAGCTCAGAACAAAAGAACGGTGTATCCTACACATACGGACCATAGCTAGTTCAACTCTGCTTCTGAAACTGATACAAACCACAAGTCATCTAACATCCAATGATTTTCTGTTAAGAGCGAGAAACGTGTGAGCTTTGTAAACAATTTATATTCATTACAGCTGAAAAGTGACTGCGTTTACCTGAAATGATGTCTTGCTTGCAGGAAGACACGGGGCCTGGAATTTAACTCCATTTCTGAAGGGAAACACACAGCACAGTTCTCATCCATGAAACACACTCTACTTTGGAGCAAGAAGCACGCTCTTGCTTTCTAAGTGTCTCTAATACAGCAGGAAACGTGACTGTGGTCAGAACAAAATAACGGTGTTTCCTACACATACGCACCATATCTAGGTCAACTCTTCTGCTCAAACTGATACAAACCACAGTTCCATTAACATGCAATGCTTTCAAGTTAAGAGCGAGAAAAGTGTGAGCTTTGTGAACAATGTAGCTTCCTTTGAGCTGAAAAGTGACTGAGTTTACTTGAAAAGACGTCTTGCTTGTAGGAAGACAGAGAGCCTCGGATTTAACTCCATTTCTGAAGGGAAACACCCCACAGTTCTCTTCCATGAAAAACACTCTGCTTTAGAGCAAGAAGCATGCTCTTGCTTTCTAGAGTATCTAAAAGAGCCTAAAACTTGAGGGTACTCAGAACCAAAGAACAGTGTTTCCTACACATACGGACCATATCTAGGTCAACTCTTCTTGTGAAACTGATACAAACCACAGTTCCATTAACATGCAGTGCTTTCACATTAAGAGCGAGAAACGTGTGAGCTTCGTGAACCATGTAGCTTCCTATGAGCTTAAAAGTGACTGAGTTTACTTGAAAAGATGTCTTGCTTGTAGGAAGACACAGAGCCTGGGATTTACTCCATTTCTGAAGGGAAACACACAGCACAGTTCTCATCCATGAAAAACACTCTGCTATAGAGCAAGAAGTATGCTCTTGCTTTCTAGAGTCTCTAAATGAGCATGAAACTTGAGTGTGCTCAGAACAAAATAACGGTGTCTCCTATACATATAGACCATTGCTAGTTCACCTCTGCTTCTAAAACTGATACAAACCACAGGTCCTCTAACATCCAATGCTTTACTATTAAGAGCAAGAAACGGGTGAGCTTCGTGAACGATGTAGCTTCCTTTGAGCTGAAAAGTGACTGAGTTTACTTGAAAACATGTCTTGCTTGTAGGAAGACACGGAGCCTGGGATTTTACTCCATTTATGAAGTGAAACACACAGCACAGTTCTCATCCATTAAAAACACTCTGCTTTAGAGCAAGAAGCAAGCTCTTGCTTTCTAAGTGTCTCTAATATAGCAGGAAACGTGACTGTGGTCACAACAAATAATGGTGTTTCCTACACATACGGATTATATCTAGGTCATCTCTTCTTCTGAAACTGATACAAACCACAGTTCCATTAACATGCAATGCTTTCAAGTTAAGAGCGAGCAACGTGTGAGTTTCGTGAACGATGTAGCTCCCTTTGAGCTGAAAAGTCACTGAGTTTACTTGAAAAGATGTCTTGCTTGTAGGAAGACACAGAGCCTGGGATTTAACTCCATTTCTGAAGGGAAACACAAGCCCATTTCTCACAACAAAACACACTCTGCGTTTAGGAAGAAGCACGCTCTTGTTTCTAGAGTCTCTAATAGAGCAGGATACTTGAGTGTGCTCAGAACAAAAGAACGGTGTTTCCTACACATACGGACCACTGCTAGTTCAACTCTGCTTCTGAAACTGATAAAAACCACAAGTCATCTAACATCCAATGCTTTTCATTTAAGAGTGAGAAACGTGTGATCTTCATAAACGATTTATATTCATTTAAGCTGAAAAGTAACTGCGCTTACCTGAAATGATGTCTTGCTTGTAGGAAGACACGGGGCCTGGAATTTAACTCCATTTCTGAAGGGAAACACACAGCACAGTTCTCATCCATGAAACACACTCTGCTTTAGAGCAAGAAGCACGCTCTTGCTTTCTAAGTTTCTCTAATACAGCTGGAAACATGACTGTGTTCCGAAAAAATAACGGTGTTTCCTACAAATACGGACCATATCTAGGTCAACTCTTTTTCTGCAACTGATACAAAGCACAGTTCCATTAACATGCAATGCTTTCAAGTTAAGAGCGAGAAACGTGTGAGCTTCGTGAACGATGTAGCTTCCTTTGAGCTGCAAAGTGACTGAGTTTACTTGAAAAGATGGCTTGCTTGTAGGAAGATACAGAGCCTGTGATTTAACTCCATTTCTGATGGGAAACACACAGCACAGTTCTCATCCATGAAACACACTCTGCTTTAGAGCACGAAGCAATCTCTTGCTTTCCAGAGTCTCTAATAGAGCAGGAAACGTGAGTGAGCTCAGAATAAAATAACGGTGTTTCCTACACATACGGACAATATCTAGGTCAACTCTTTTTCTGCAACTGATACAAACCACAGGTCCTCTAACATCCAATGCTTTACACTTAAGAGCAAGTAATGTGTGAGCTTCGTGAACGATGTAGCTTTGTTTGAGCAGAAAGGTGCCTTAGTTTACGTGAAATGAAGTCTTGCTTGTAGGAATATACAAAGCCTGGGATTTAACTCCATTTCTGAAGGGAAATACACAGCACAGTTCTCATCCATGAAACACACTCTGCTTTAGAGCACGATTCATGCTCTTGCTTTCTAGTGTCTCTAATAGAGCAGGAACGAGAGTGAGCTCAGAACAAAATAACGGTGTGTCCTACACAAACGGACCATAGCTAGTTCAACTCTCCTTCTGAAACTGATACAAACCACAAGTCATCTAACATCCAATGCTTTTCTGTTAAGAGTGGGAAACGTGTGAGCTTCTTAAATGATTTATATTCATTTGAGCTGAAAAGTGACTGCGTTAACCTGAAATGATATCTTGCTTGTAGGAAGACACGGCGCTTGGAATTTAACTCCATTTCTGAAGAGGAACACACAGCACAGTTCTCTTCCATGAAACACACTCTACTTTAGAGCAAGAAGCACTCTATTTCTTTCTAAGTGTCTCTAATACAGCAGGAAACGTGACTGTGTTCAGAACAAAATAACGGTGTTTCCTACACATATGGACCATATCTAGGTCAACTCTTCTTCTGAAACTGATACAAACCACAGTTCCATTAACATGCAATGCTTTCAAGTTAAGAGCGAGAAACGTGTGAGCTTCCTGCACGGTGTAGCTTCCTTTGAGCTGAAAAGTGACTGAGTTTACTTGAAAAGACGTCTTGCTTGTAGGAAGACAGAGAGCCTCGGATTTAACTCCATTTCTGAAGGGAAACACCCCACAGTTCTCTTCCATGAAAAACACTCTGCTTTAGAGCAAGAAGCATGCTCTTGCTTTCTAGAGTCTCTAAAAGAGCCCAAAACTTGAGGGTACTCAGAACCAAAGAACAGTGTTTCCTACACATACGGACCACATCTAGGTCAACTCTTCTTGTGAAACTGATACAAACCACAGTTCCATTAACATGCAGTGCTTTCACATTAAGAGCGAGAAACGTGTGAGCTTCGTGAACCATGTAGCTTCCTATGAGCTTAAAAGTGACTGAGTTTACTTGAAAAGATGTCTTGCTTGTAGGAAGACACAGAGCCTGGGATTTACTCCATTTCTGAAGGGAAACACACAGCACAGTTCTCATCCATGAAAAACACTCTGCTATAGAGCAAGAAGTATGCTCTTGCTTTCTAGAGTCTCTAAATGAGCAGGAAACTTGAGTGTGCTCAGAACAAAATAACGGTGTCTCCTATACATATAGACCATTGCTAGTTCAACTCTGCTTCTAAAACTGATACAAACCACAGGTCCTCTAACATCCAATGCTTTACTATTAAGAGCAAGAAACGGGTGAGCTTCGTGAACGATGTAGCTTCCTTTGAGCTGAAAAGTGACTGAGTTTACTTGAAAACATGTCTTGCTTGTAGGAAGACACGGAGCCTGGGATTTAACTCCATTTCTGAAGTGAAACACACAGCACAGTTCTCATCCATTAAAAACACTCTGCTTTAGAGCAAGAAGCAAGCTCTTGCTTTCTAAGTGTCTCTAATATAGCAGGAAACGTGACTGTGGTCACAACAAATAATGGTGTTTCCTACACATACGGATTATATCTAGGTCATCTCTTCTTCTGAAACTGATACAAACCACAGTTCCATTAACATGCAATGCTTTCTAGTTAAGAGCGAGCAACGTGTGAGTTTCGTGAACGATGTAGCTCCCTTTGAGCTGAAAAGTCACTGAGTTTACTTGAAAAGATGTCTTGCTTGTAGGAAGACACGGAGCCTGGGATTTAACTCCATTTCTGAAGGGAAACACAAGCCCATTTCTCACAACAAAACACACTCTGCGTTTAGGAAGAAGACGCTCTTGCTTTCTAGAGTCTCTAATAGAGCAGGATACTTGAGTGTGCTCAGAACAAAAGAACGGTGTTTCCTACACATACGGACCACTGCTAGTTCAACTCTGCTTCTGAAACTGATAAAAACCACAAGTCATCTAACATCCAATGCTTTTCATTTAAGAGTGAGAAACGTGTGCTCTTCATAAACGATTTATATTCATTTAAGCTGAAAAGTAACTGCGCTTACCTGAAATGATGTCTTGCCTGTAGGAAGACACGGGGCCTGGAATTTAACTCCATTTCTGAAGGGAAACACACAGCACAGTTCTCATCCATGAAACACACTCTGCTTTAGAGCAAGAAGCACGCTCTTGCTTTCTAAGTTTCTCTAATACAGCTGGAAACATGACTGTGTTCCGAAAAAAAAACGGTGTTTCCTACAAATACGGACCATATCTAGGTCAACTCTTTTTCTGCAACTGATACAAAGCACAGTTCCATTAACATGCAATGCTTTCAAGTTAAGAGCGAGAAACGTGTGAGCTTCGTGAACGATGTAGCTTCCTTTGAGCTGCAAAGTGACTGAGTTTACTTGAAAAGATGGCTTGCTTGTAGGAAGATACAGAGCCTGTGATTTAACTCCATTTCTGATGGGAAACACACAGCACAGTTCTCATCCATGAAACACACTCTGCTTTAGAGCACGAAGCAATCTCTTGCTTTCCAGAGTCTCTAATAGAGCAGGAAACGTGAGTGAGCTCAGAATAAAATAACGGTGTTTCCTACACATACGGACAATATCTAGGTCAACTCTTTTTCTGCAACTGATACAAACCACAGGTCCTCTAACATCCAATGCTTTACACTTGAGAGCAAGTAATGTGTGAGCTTCGTGAACGATGTAGCTTTGTTTGAGCAGAAAGGTGCCTTAGTTTATGTGAAATGAAGTCTTGCTTGTAGGAATATACAAAGCCTGGGATTTAACTCCATTTCTGAAGGGAAATACACAGCACAGTTCTCATCCATGAAACACACTCTGCTTTAGAGCACGATTCATGCTCTTGCTTTCTAGTGTCTCTAATAGAGCAGGAACGAGAGTGAGCTCAGAACAAAATAACGGTGTGTCCTACACAAACGGACCATAGCTAGTTCAACTCTCCTTCTGAAACTGATACAAACCACAAGTCATCTAACATCCAATGCTTTTCTGTTAAGAGCGGGAAACGTGTGAGCTTCTTAAATGATTTATATTCATTTGAGCTGAAAAGTGACTGCGTTAACCTGAAATGATATCTTGCTTGTAGGAAGACACGGCGCTTGGAATTTAACTCCATTTCTGAAGAGGAACACACAGCACAGTTCTCTTCCATGAAACACACTCTACTTTAGAGCAAGAAGCACTCTATTTCTTTCTAAGTGTCTCTAATACAGCAGGAAACGTGACTGTGGTCAGAACAAAATAACGGTGTTTCCTACACATACGCACCATATCTAGGTCAACTCTTCTTCTGAAACTGATACAAACCACAGTTCTATTAACATGCAATGCTTTCAAGTTAAGAGCGAGAAACGTGTGAGCTTCCTGCACGGTGTAGCTTCCTTTGAGCTGAAAAGTGACTGAGTTTACTTGAAAAGAAGTCTTGCTTGTAGGAAGACAGAGAGCCTCGGATTTAACTCCATTTCTGAAGGGAAACACCCCACAGTTCTCTTCCATGAAAAACACTCTGCTTTAGAGCAAGAAGCATGCTCTTGCTTTCTAGAGTCTCTAAAAGAGCCTAAAACTTGAGGGTACTCAGAACCAAAGAACAGTGTTTCCTACACATACGGACCATATCTAGGTCAACTCTTCTTGTGAAACTGATACAAACCACAGTTCCATTAACATGCAGTGCTTTCACATTAAGAGCGAGAAACGTGTGAGCTTCGTGAACCATGTAGCTTCCTATGAGCTTAAAAGTGACTGAGTTTACTTGAAAAGATGTCTTGCTTGTAGGAAGACACAGAGCCTGGGATTTACTCCATTTCTGAAGGGAAACACACAGCACAGTTCTCATCCATGAAAAATACTCTGCTATAGAGCAAGAAGTATGCTCTTGCTTTCTAGAGTCTCTAAATGAGCAGGAAACTTGAGTGTGCTCAGAACAAAATAACGGTGTCTCCTATACATATAGACCATTGCTAGTTCAACTCTGCTTCTAAAACTGATACAAACCACAGGTCCTCTAACATCCAATGCTTTACTATTAAGAGCAAGAAACGGGTGAGCTTCGTGAACGATGTAGCTTCCTTTGAGCTGAAAAGTGACTGAGTTTACTTGAAAACATGTCTTGCTTGTAGGAAGACACGGAGCCTGGGATTTAACTCCATTTCTGAAGTGAAACACACAGCACAGTTCTCATCCATTAAAAACACTCTGCTTTAGAGCAAGAAGCAAGCTCTTGCTTTCTAAGTGTCTCTAATATAGCAGGAAACGTGACTGTGGTCACAACAAATAATGGTGTTTCCTACACATACGGATTATATCTAGGTCATCTCTTCTTCTGAAACTGATACAAACCACAGTTCCATTAACATGCAATGCTTTCAAGTTAAGAGCGAGCAACGTGTGAGTTTCGTGAACGATGTAGCTCCCTTTGAGCTGAAAAGTCACTGAGTTTACTTGAAAAGATGGCTTGCTTGTAGGAAGATACAGAGCCTGTGATTTAACTCCATTTCTGATGGGAAACACACAGCACAGTTCTCATCCATGAAACACACTCTGCTTTAGAGCACGAAACAATCTCTTGCTTTCCAGAGTCTCTAATAGAGCAGGAAACGTGAGTGAGCTCAGAATAAAATAACGGTGTTTCCTACACATACGGACAATATCTAGGTCAACTCTTTTTCTGCAACTGATACAAACCACAGGTCCTCTAACATCCAATGCTTTACACTTAAGAGCAAGTAATGTGTGAGCTTCGTGAACGATGTAGCTTTGTTTGAGCAGAAAGGTGCCTTAGTTTACGTGAAATGAAGTCTTGCTTGTAGGAATATACAAAGCCTGGGATTTAACTCCATTTCTGAAGGGAAATACACAGCACAGTTCTCATCCATGAAACACACTCTGCTTTAGAGCACGATTCATGCTCTTGCTTTCTAGTGTCTCTAATAGAGCAGGAACGAGAGTGAGCTCAGAACAAAATAACGGTGTGTCCTACACAAACGGACCATAGCTAGTTCAACTCTCCTTCTGAAACTGATACAAACCACAAGTCATCTAACATCCAATGCTTTTCTGTTAAGAGTGGGAAACGTGTGAGCTTCTTAAATGATTTATATTCATTTGAGCTGAAAAGTGACTGCGTTAACCTGAAATGATATCTTGCTTGTAGGAAGACACGGCGCTTGGAATTTAACTCCATTTCTGAAGAGGAACACACAGCACAGTTCTCTTCCATGAAACACACTCTACTTTAGAGCAAGAAGCACTCTATTTCTTTCTAAGTGTCTCTAATACAGCAGGAAACGTGACTGTGTTCAGAACAAAATAACGGTGTTTCCTACACATATGGACCATATCTAGGTCAACTCTTCTTCTGAAACTGATACAAACCACAGTTCCATTAACATGCAATGCTTTCAAGTTAAGAGTGAGAAACGTGTGAGCTTCCTGCACGGTGTAGCTTCCTTTGAGCTGAAAAGTGACTGAGTTTACTTGAAAAGACGTCTTGCTTGTAGGAAGACAGAGAGCCTCGGATTTAACTCCATTTCTGAAGGGAAACACCCCACAGTTCTCTTCCATGAAAAACACTCTGCTTTAGAGCAAGAAGCATGCTCTTGCTTTCTAGAGTCTCTAAAAGAGCCCAAAACTTGAGGGTACTCAGAACCAAAGAACAGTGTTTCCTACACATACGGACCACATCTAGGTCAACTCTTCTTGTGAAACTGATACAAACCACAGTTCCATTAACATGCAGTGCTTTCACATTAAGAGCGAGAAACGTGTGAGCTTCGTGAACCATGTAGCTTCCTATGAGCTTAAAAGTGACTGAGTTTACTTGAAAAGATGTCTTGCTTGTAGGAAGACACAGAGCCTGGGATTTACTCCATTTCTGAAGGGAAACACACAGCACAGTTCTCATCCATGAAAAATACTCTGCTATAGAGCAAGAAGTATGCTCTTGCTTTCTAGAGTCTCTAAATGAGCAGGAAACTTGAGTGTGCTCAGAACAAAATAACGGTGTCTCCTATACATATAGACCATTGCTAGTTCAACTCTGCTTCTAAAACTGATACAAACCACAGGTCCTCTAACATCCAATGCTTTACTATTAAGAGCAAGAAACGGGTGAGCTTCGTGAACGATGTAGCTTCCTTTGAGCTGAAAAGTGACTGAGTTTACTTGAAAACATGTCTTGCTTGTAGGAAGACACGGAGCCTGGGATTTAACTCCATTTCTGAAGTGAAACACACAGCACAGTTCTCATCCATTAAAAACACTCTGCTTTAGAGCAAGAAGCAAGCTCTTGCTTTCTAAGTGTCTCTAATATAGCAGGAAACGTGACTGTGGTCACAACAAATAATGGTGTTTCCTACACATACGGATTATATCTAGGTCATCTCTTCTTCTGAAACTGATACAAACCACAGTTCCATTAACATGCAATGCTTTCAAGTTAAGAGCGAGCAACGTGTGAGTTTCGTGAACGATGTAGCTCCCTTTGAGCTGAAAAGTCACTGAGTTTACTTGAAAAGATGGCTTGCTTGTAGGAAGATACAGAGCCTGTGATTTAACTCCATTTCTGATGGGAAACACACAGCACAGTTCTCATCCATGAAACACACTCTGCTTTAGAGCACGAAACAATCTCTTGCTTTCCAGAGTCTCTAATAGAGCAGGAAACGTGAGTGAGCTCAGAATAAAATAACGGTGTTTCCTACACATACGGACAATATCTAGGTCAACTCTTTTTCTGCAACTGATACAAACCACAGGTCCTCTAACATCCAATGCTTTACACTTAAGAGCAAGTAATGTGTGAGCTTCGTGAACGATGTAGCTTTGTTTGAGCAGAAAGGTGCCTTAGTTTACGTGAAATGAAGTCTTGCTTGTAGGAATATACAAAGCCTGGGATTTAACTCCATTTCTGAAGGGAAATACACAGCACAGTTCTCATCCATGAAACACACTCTGCTTTAGAGCACGATTCATGCTCTTGCTTTCTAGTGTCTCTAATAGAGCAGGAACGAGAGTGAGCTCAGAACAAAATAACGGTGTGTCCTACACAAACGGACCATAGCTAGTTCAACTCTCCTTCTGAAACTGATACAAACCACAAGTCATCTAACATCCAATGCTTTTCTGTTAAGAGTGGGAAACGTGTGAGCTTCTTAAATGATTTATATTCATTTGAGCTGAAAAGTGACTGCGTTAACCTGAAATGATATCTTGCTTGTAGGAAGACACGGCGCTTGGAATTTAACTCCATTTCTGAAGAGGAACACACAGCACAGTTCTCTTCCATGAAACACACTCTACTTTAGAGCAAGAAGCACTCTATTTCTTTCTAAGTGTCTCTAATACAGCAGGAAACGTGACTGTGTTCAGAACAAAATAACGGTGTTTCCTACACATATGGACCATATCTAGGTCAACTCTTCTTCTGAAACTGATACAAACCACAGTTCCATTAACATGCAATGCTTTCAAGTTAAGAGTGAGAAACGTGTGAGCTTCCTGCACGGTGTAGCTTCCTTTGAGCTGAAAAGTGACTGAGTTTACTTGAAAAGACGTCTTGCTTGTAGGAAGACAGAGAGCCTCGGATTTAACTCCATTTCTGAAGGGAAACACCCCACAGTTCTCTTCCATGAAAAACACTCTGCTTTAGAGCAAGAAGCATGCTCTTGCTTTCTAGAGTCTCTAAAAGAGCCCAAAACTTGAGGGTACTCAGAACCAAAGAACAGTGTTTCCTACACATACGGACCACATCTAGGTCAACTCTTCTTGTGAAACTGATACAAACCACAGTTCCATTAACATGCAGTGCTTTCACATTAAGAGCGAGAAACGTGTGAGCTTCGTGAACCATGTAGCTTCCTATGAGCTTAAAAGTGACTGAGTTTACTTGAAAAGATGTCTTGCTTGTAGGAAGACACAGAGCCTGGGATTTACTCCATTTCTGAAGGGAAACACACAGCACAGTTCTCATCCATGAAAAACACTCTGCTATAGAGCAAGAAGTATGCTCTTGCTTTCTAGAGTCTCTAAATGAGCAGGAAACTTGAGTGTGCTCAGAACAAAATAACGGTGTCTCCTATACATATAGACCATTGCTAGTTCAACTCTGCTTCTAAAACTGATACAAACCACAGGTCCTCTAACATCCAATGCTTTACTATTAAGAGCAAGAAACGGGTGAGCTTCGTGAACGATGTAGCTTCCTTTGAGCTGAAAAGTGACTGAGTTTACTTGAAAACATGTCTTGCTTGTAGGAAGACACGGAGCCTGGGATTTAACTCCATTTCTGAAGTGAAACACACAGCACAGTTCTCATCCATTAAAAACACTCTGCTTTAGAGCAAGAAGCAAGCTCTTGCTTTCTAAGTGTCTCTAATATAGCAGGAAACGTGACTGTGGTCACAACAAATAATGGTGTTTCCTACACATACGGATTATATCTAGGTCATCTCTTCTTCTGAAACTGATACAAACCACAGTTCCATTAACATGCAATGCTTTCAAGTTAAGAGCGAGCAACGTGTGAGTTTCGTGAACGATGTAGCTCCCTTTGAGCTGAAAAGTCACTGAGTTTACTTGAAAAGATGTCTTGCTTGTAGGAAGACACGGAGCCTGGGATTTAACTCCATTTCTGAAGGGAAACACAAGCCCATTTCTCACAACAAAACACACTCTGCGTTTAGGAAGAAGCACGCTCTTGTTTCTAGAGTCTCTAATAGAGCAGGATACTTGAGTGTGCTCAGAACAAAAGAACGGTGTTTCCTACACATACGGACCACTGCTAGTTCAACTCTGCTTCTGAAACTGATAAAAACCACAAGTCATCTAACATCCAATGCTTTTCATTTAAGAGTGAGAAACGTGTGATCTTCATAAACGATTTATATTCATTTAAGCTGAAAAGTAACTGCGCTTACCTGAAATGATGTCTTGCTTGTAGGAAGACACGGGGCCTGGAATTTAACTCCATTTCTGAAGGGAAACACACAGCACAGTTCTCATCCATGAAACACACTCTGCTTTAGAGCAAGAAGCACGCTCTTGCTTTCTAAGTTTCTCTAATACAGCTGGAAACATGACTGTGTTCAGAAAAAATAACGGTGTTTCCTACAAATACGGACCATATCTAGGTCAACTCTTTTTCTGCAACTGATACAAAGCACAGTTCAATTAACATGCAATGCTTTCAAGTTAAGAGCGAGAAACGTGTGAGCTTCGTGAACGATGTAGCTTCCTTTGAGCTGCAAAGTGACTGAGTTTACTTGAAAAGATGGCTTGCTTGTAGGAAGATACGGAGCCTGTGATTTAACTCCATTTCTGATGGGAAACACACAGCACAGTTCTCATCCATGAAACACACTCTGCTTTAGAGCACGAAGCAATCTCTTGCTTTCCAGAGTCTCTAATAGAGCAGGAAACGTGAGTGAGCTCAGAATAAAATAACGGTGTTTCCTACACATACGGACAATATCTAGGTCAACTCTTTTTCTGCAACTGATACAAACCACAGGTCCTCTAACATCCAATGCTTTACACTTAAGAGCAAGTAATGTGTGAGCTTCGTGAACGATGTGGCTTTGTTTGAGCAGAAAGGTGCCTTAGTTTACGTGAAATGAAGTCTTGCTTGTAGGAATATACAAAGCCTGGGATTTAACTCCATTTCTGAAGGGAAATACACAGCACAGTTCTCATCCATGAAACACACTCTGCTTTAGAGCACGATTCATGCTCTTGCTTTCTAGTGTCTCTAATAGAGCAGGAACGAGAGTGAGCTCAGAACAAAATAACGGTGTGTCCTACACAAACGGACCATAGCTAGTTCGACTCTCCTTCTGAAACTGATACAAACCACAAGTCATCTAACATCCAATGCTTTTCTGTTAAGAGCGGGAAACCTGTGAGCTTCTTAAATGATTTATATTCATTTGAGCTGAAAAGTGACTGCGTTAACCTGAAATGATATCTTGCTTGTAGGAAGACACGGCGCTTGGAATTTAACTCCATTTCTGAAGAGGAACACACAGCACAGTTCTCTTCCATGAAACACACTCTACTTTAGAGCAAGAAGCACTCTATTTCTTTCTAAGTGTCTCTAATACAGCAGGAAACGTGACTGTGGTCAGAACAAAATAACGGTGTTTCCTACACATATGGACCATATCTAGGTCAACTCTTCTTCTGAAACTGATACAAACCACAGTTCCATTAACATGCAATGCTTTCAAGTTAAGAGCGAGAAACGTGTGAGCTTCTTGCACGGTGTAGCTTCCTTTGAGCTGAAAAGTGACTGAGTTTACTTGAAAAGATGTCTTGCATGTAGGAAGACACAGAGCCTGGGATTTAACTCCATTTCTGAAGGGAAACACACAGCACAGTTCTCATCCATGAAAAACACTCTGCTTTAGAGCACGAAGCATACTCTTGCTTTCTAGAGTCTCTAATAGAGCAGGAAACGTGAGTGAGCTCAGAACAAAAGAACGGTGTATCCTACACATACGGACCATAGCTAGTTCAACTCTGCTTCTGAAACTGATACAAACCACAAGTCATCTAACATCCAATGATTTTCTGTTAAGAGCGAGAAACGTGTGAGCTTTGTAAACAATTTATATTCATTACAGCTGAAAAGTGACTGCGTTTACTTGAAATGATGTCTTGCTTGCAGGAAGACACGGGGCCTGGAATTTAACTCCATTTCTGAAGGGAAACACACAGCACAGTTCTCATCCATGAAACACACTCTACTTTGGAGCAAGAAGCAAGCTCTTGCTTTCTAAGTGTCTCTAATATAGCAGGAAACGTGACTGTGGTCACAACAAATAATGGTGTTTCCTACACATACGGATTATATCTAGGTCATCTCTTCTTCTGAAACTGATACAAACCACAGTTCCATTAACATGCAATGCTTTCTAGTTAAGAGCGAGCAACGTGTGAGTTTCGTGAACGATGTAGCTCCCTTTGAGCTGAAAAGTCACTGAGTTTACTTGAAAAGATGTCTTGCTTGTAGGAAGACACGGAGCCTGGGATTTAACTCCATTTCTGAAGGGAAACACAAGCCCATTTCTCACAACAAAACACACTCTGCGTTTAGGAAGAAGCACGCTCTTGTTTCTAGAGTCTCTAATAGAGCAGGATACTTGAGTGTGCTCAGAACAAAAGAACGGTGTTTCCTACACATACGGACCACTGCTAGTTCAACTCTGCTTCTGAAACTGATAAAAACCACAAGTCATCTAACATCCAATGCTTTTCATTTAAGAGTGAGAAACGTGTGATCTTCATAAACGATTTATATTCATTTAAGCTGAAAAGTAACTGCGCTTACCTGAAATGATGTCTTGCCTGTAGGAAGACACGGGGCCTGGAATTTAACTCCATTTCTGAGGGGAAACACACAGCACAGTTCTCATCCATGAAACACACTCTGCTTTAGAGCAAGAAGCACGCTCTTGCTTTCTAAGTTTCTCTAATACAGCTGGAAACATGACTGTGTTCAGAAAAAATAACGGTGTTTCCTACAAATACGGACCATATCTAGGTCAACTCTTTTTCTGCAACTGATACAAAGCACAGTTCCATTAACATGCAATGCTTTCAAGTTAAGAGCGAGAAACGTGTGAGCTTCGTGAACGATGTAGCTTCCTTTGAGCTGCAAAGTGACTGAGTTTACTTGAAAAGATGGCTTGCTTGTAGGAAGATACAGAGCCTGTGATTTAACTCCATTTCTGATGGGAAACACACAGCACAGTTCTCATCCATGAAACACACTCTGCTTTAGAGCACGAAGCAATCTCTTGCTTTCCAGAGTCTCTAATAGAGCAGGAAACGTGAGTGAGCTCAGAATAAAATAACGGTGTTTCCTACACATACGGACAATATCTAGGTCAACTCTTTTTCTGCAACTGATACAAACCACAGGTCCTCTAACATCCAATGCTTTACACTTAAGAGCAAGTAATGTGTGAGCTTCGTGAACGATGTAGCTTTGTTTGAGCAGAAAGGTGCCTTAGTTTACGTGAAATGAAGTCTTGCTTGTAGGAATATACAAAGCCTGGGATTTAACTCCATTTCTGAAGGGAAATACACAGCACAGTTCTCATCCATGAAACACACTCTGTTTTAGAGCACGATTCATGCTCTTGCTTTCTAGTGTCTCTAATAGAGCAGGAACGAGAGTGAGCTCAGAACAAAATAACGGTGTGTCCTACACAAACGGACCATAGCTAGTTCAACTCTCCTTCTGAAACTGATACAAACCACAAGTCATCTAACATCCAATGCTTTTCTGTTAAGAGCGGGAAACGTGTGAGCTTCTTAAATGATTTATATTCATTTGAGCTGAAAAGTGACTGCGTTAACCTGAAATGATATCTTGCTTGTAGGAAGACACGGCGCTTGGAATTTAACTCCATTTCTGAAGAGGAACACACAGCACAGTTCTCTTCCATGAAACACACTCTACTTTAGAGCAAGAAGCACTCTATTTCTTTCTAAGTGTCTCTAATACAGCAGGAAACGTGACTGTGGTCAGAACAAAATAACGGTGTTTCCTACACATATGGACCATATCTAGGTCAACTCTTCTTCTGAAACTGATACAAACCACAGTTCCATTAACATGCAATGCTTTCAAGTTAAGAGTGAGAAACGTGTGAGCTTCTTGCACGGTGTAGCTTCCTTTGTGCTGAAAAGTGACTGAGTTTACTTGAAAAGATGTCTTGCATGTAGAAAGACACAGAGCCTGGGATTTAACTCCATTTCTGAACGGAAACACACAGCACAGTTCTCATCCATGAAAAACACTCTGCTTTAGAGCACGAAGCATACTCTTGCTTTCTAGAGTCTCTAATAGAGCAGGAAACGTGAGTGAGCTCAGAACAAAAGAACGGTGTATCCTACACATACGGACCATAGCTAGTTCAACTCTGCTTCTGAAACTGATACAAACCACAAGTCATCTAACATCCAATGATTTTCTGTTAAGAGCGAGAAACGTGTGAGCTTTGTAAACAATTTATATTCATTACAGCTGAAAAGTGACTGCGTTTACCTGAAATGATGTCTTGCTTGCAGGAAGACACGGGGCCTGGAATTTAACTCCATTTCTGAAGGGAAACACACAGCACAGTTCTCATCCATGAAACACACTCTACTTTGGAGCAAGAAGCACGCTCTTGCTTTCTAAGTGTCTCTAATACAGCAGGAAACGTGACTGTGGTCAGAACAAAATAACGGTGTTTCCTACACATACGCACCATATCTAGGTCAACTCTTCTGCTCAAACTGATACAAACCACAGTTCCATTAACATGCAATGCTTTCAAGTTAAGAGCGAGAAAAGTGTGAGCTTTGTGAACAATGTAGCTTCCTTTGAGCTGAAAAGTGACTGAGTTTACTTGAAAAGACGTCTTGCTTGTAGGAAGACAGAGAGCCTCGGATTTAACTCCATTTCTGAAGGGAAACACCCCACAGTTCTCTTCCATGAAAAACACTCTGCTTTAGAGCAAGAAGCATGCTCTTGCTTTCTAGAGTCTCTAAAAGAGCCTAAAACTTGAGGGTACTCAGAACCAAAGAACAGTGTTTCCTACACATACGGACCATATCTAGGTCAACTCTTCTTGTGAAACTGATACAAACCACAGTTCCATTAACATGCAGTGCTTTCACATTAAGAGCGAGAAACGTGTGAGCTTCGTGAACCATGTAGCTTCCTATGAGCTTAAAAGTGACTGAGTTTACTTGAAAAGATGTCTTGCTTGTAGGAAGACACAGAGCCTGGGATTTACTCCATTTCTGAAGGGAAACACACAGCACAGTTCTCATCCATGAAAAACACTCTGCTATAGAGCAAGAAGTATGCTCTTGCTTTCTAGAGTCTCTAAATGAGCAGGAAACTTGAGTGTGCTCAGAACAAAATAACGGTGTCTCCTATACATATAGACCATTGCTAGTTCAACTCTGCTTCTAAAACTGATACAAACCACAGGTCCTCTAACATCCAATGCTTTACTATTAAGAGCAAGAAACGGGTGAGCTTCGTGAACGATGTAGCTTCCTTTGAGCTGAAAAGTGACTGAGTTTACTTGAAAACATGTCTTGCTTGTAGGAAGACACGGAGCCTGGGATTTAACTCCATTTCTGAAGTGAAACACACAGCACAGTTCTCATCCATTAAAAACACTCTGCTTTAGAGCAAGAAGCAAGCTCTTGCTTTCTAAGTGTCTCTAATATAGCAGGAAACGTGACTGTGGTCACAACAAATAATGGTGTTTCCTACACATACGGATTATATCTAGGTCATCTCTTCTTCTGAAACTGATACAAACCACAGTTCCATTAACATGCAATGCTTTCAAGTTAAGAGCGAGCAACGTGTGAGTTTCGTGAACGATGTAGCTCCCTTTGAGCTGAAAAGTCACTGAGTTTACTTGAAAAGATGTCTTGCTTGTAGGAAGACACAGAGCCTGGGATTTAACTCCATTTCTGAAGGGAAACACAAGCCCATTTCTCACAACAAAACACACTCTGCGTTTAGGAAGAAGCACGCTCTTGTTTCTAGAGTCTCTAATAGAGCAGGATACTTGAGTGTGCTCAGAACAAAAGAACGGTGTTTCCTACACATACGGACCACTGCTAGTTCAACTCTGCTTCTGAAACTGATAAAAACCACAAGTCATCTAACATCCAATGCTTTTCATTTAAGAGTGAGAAACGTGTGCTCTTCATAAACGATTTATATTCATTTAAGCTGAAAAGTAACTGCGCTTACCTGAAATGATGTCTTGCCTGTAGGAAGACACGGGGCCTGGAATTTAACTCCATTTCTGAAGGGAAACACACAGCACAGTTCTCATCCATGAAACACACTCTGCTTTAGAGCAAGAAGCACGCTCTTGCTTTCTAAGTTTCTCTAATACAGCTGGAAACATGACTGTGTTCCGAAAAAAAACGGTGTTTCCTACAAATACGGACCATATCTAGGTCAACTCTTTTTCTGCAACTGATACAAAGCACAGTTCCATTAACATGCAATGCTTTCAAGTTAAGAGCGAGAAACGTGTGAGCTTCGTGAACGATGTAGCTTCCTTTGAGCTGCAAAGTGACTGAGTTTACTTGAAAAGATGGCTTGCTTGTAGGAAGATACAGAGCCTGTGATTTAACTCCATTTCTGATGGGAAACACACAGCACAGTTCTCATCCATGAAACACACTCTGCTTTAGAGCACGAAGCAATCTCTTGCTTTCCAGAGTCTCTAATAGAGCAGGAAACGTGAGTGAGCTCAGAATAAAATAACGGTGTTTCCTACACATACGGACAATATCTAGGTCAACTCTTTTTCTGCAACTGATACAAACCACAGGTCCTCTAACATCCAATGCTTTACACTTAAGAGCAAGTAATGTGTGAGCTTCGTGAACGATGTAGCTTTGTTTGAGCAGAAAGGTGCCTTAGTTTATGTGAAATGAAGTCTTGCTTGTAGGAATATACAAAGCGTGGGATTTAACTCCATTTCTGAAGGGAAATACACAGCACAGTTCTCATCCATGAAACACACTCTGCTTTAGAGCACGATTCATGCTCTTGCTTTCTAGTGTCTCTAATAGAGCAGGAACGAGAGTGAGCTCAGAACAAAATAACGGTGTGTCCTACACAAACGGACCATAGCTAGTTCAACTCTCCTTCTGAAACTGATACAAACCACAAGTCATCTAACATCCAATGCTTTTCTGTTAAGAGCGGGAAACGTGTGAGCTTCTTAAATGATTTATATTCATTTGAGCTGAAAAGTGACTGCGTTAACCTGAAATGATATCTTGCTTGTAGGAAGACACGGCGCTTGGAATTTAACTCCATTTCTGAAGAGGAACACACAGCACAGTTCTCTTCCATGAAACACACTCTACTTTAGAGCAAGAAGCACTCTATTTCTTTCTAAGTGTCTCTAATACAGCAGGAAACGTGACTGTGGTCAGAACAAAATAACGGTGTTTCCTACACATATGGACCATATCTAGGTCAACTCTTCTTCTGAAACTGATACAAACCACAGTTCTATTAACATGCAATGCTTTCAAGTTAAGAGCGAGAAACGTGTGAGCTTCCTGCACGGTGTAGCTTCCTTTGAGCTGAAAAGTGACTGAGTTTACTTGAAAAGAAGTCTTGCTTGTAGGAAGACAGAGAGCCTCGGATTTAACTCCATTTCTGAAGGGAAACACCCCACAGTTCTCTTCCATGAAAAACACTCTGCTTTAGAGCAAGAAGCATGCTCTTGCTTTCCAGAGTCTCTAAAAGAGCCTAAAACTTGAGGGTACTCAGAACCAAAGAACAGTGTTTCCTACACATACGGACCATATCTAGGTCAACTCTTCTTGTGAAACTGATACAAACCACAGTTCCATTAACATGCAGTGCTTTCACATTAAGAGTGAGAAACGTGTGAGCTTCGTGAACCATGTAGCTTCCTATGAGCTTAAAAGTGACTGAGTTTACTTGAAAAGATGTCTTGCTTGTAGGAAGACACAGAGCCTGGGATTTACTCCATTTCTGAAGGGAAACACACAGCACAGTTCTCATCCATGAAAAATACTCTGCTATAGAGCAAGAAGTATGCTCTTGCTTTCTAGAGTCTCTAAATGAGCAGGAAACTTGAGTGTGCTCAGAACAAAATAACGGTGTCTCCTATACATATAGACCATTGCTAGTTCAACTCTGCTTCTAAAACTGATACAAACCACAGGTCCTCTAACATCCAATGCTTTACTATTAAGAGCAAGAAACGGGTGAGCTTCGTGAACGATGTAGCTTCCTTTGAGCTGAAAAGTGACTGAGTTTACTTGAAAACATGTCTTGCTTGTAGGAAGACACGGAGCCTGGGATTTAACTCCATTTCTGAAGTGAAACACACAGCACAGTTCTCATCCATTAAAAACACTCTGCTTTAGAGCAAGAAGCAAGCTCTTGCTTTCTAAGTGTCTCTAATATAGCAGGAAACGTGACTGTGGTCACAACAAATAATGGTGTTTCCTACACATACGGATTATATCTAGGTCATCTCTTCTTCTGAAACTGATACAAACCACAGTTCCATTAACATGCAATGCTTTCAAGTTAAGAGCGAGCAACGTGTGAGTTTCGTGAACGATGTAGCTCCCTTTGAGCTGAAAAGTCACTGAGTTTACTTGAAAAGATGTCTTGCTTGTAGGAAGACACGGAGCCTGGGATTTAACTCCATTTCTGAAGGGAAACACAAGCCCATTTCTCACAACAAAACACACTCTGCGTTTAGGAAGAAGCACGCTCTTGTTTCTAGAGTCTCTAATAGAGCAGGATACTTGAGTGTGCTCAGAACAAAAGAACGGTGTTTCCTACACATACGGACCACTGCTAGTTCAACTCTGCTTCTGAAACTGATAAAAACCACAAGTCATCTAACATCCAATGCTTTTCATTTAAGAGTGAGAAACGTGTGATCTTCATAAACGATTTATATTCATTTAAGCTGAAAAGTAACTGCGCTTACCTGAAATGATGTCTTGCTTGTAGGAAGACACGGGGCCTGGAATTTAACTCCATTTCTGAAGGGAAACACACAGCACAGTTCTCATCCATGAAACACACTCTGCTTTAGAGCAAGAAGCACGCTCTTGCTTTCTAAGTTTCTCTAATACAGCTGGAAACATGACTGTGTTCAGAAAAAATAACGGTGTTTCCTACAAATACGGACCATATCTAGGTCAACTCTTTTTCTGAAACTGATACAAAGCACAGTTCCATTAACATGCAATGCTTTCAAGTTAAGAGCGAGAAACGTGTGAGCTTCGTGAACGATGTAGCTTCCTTTGAGCTGCAAAGTGACTGAGTTTACTTGAAAAGATGGCTTGCTTGTAGGAAGATACAGAGCCTGTGATTTAACTCCATTTCTGATGGGAAACACACAGCACAGTTCTCATCCATGAAACACACTCTGCTTTAGAGCACGAAGCAATCTCTTGCTTTCCAGAGTCTCTAATAGAGCAGGAAACGTGAGTGAGCTCAGAATAAAATAACGGTGTTTCCTACACATACGGACAATATCTAGGTCAAATCTTTTTCTGCAACTGATACAAACCACAGGTCCTCTAACATCCAATGCTTTACACTTAAGAGCAAGTAATGTGTGAGCTTCGTGAACGATGTAGCTTTGTTTGAGCAGAAAGGTGCCTTAGTTTACGTGAAATGAAGTCTTGCTTGTAGGAATATACAAAGCCTGGGATTTAACTCCATTTCTGAAGGGAAATACACAGCACAGTTCTCATCCATGAAACACACTCTGCTTTAGAGCACGATTCATGCTCTTGCTTTCTAGTGTCTCTAATAGAGCAGGAACGAGAGTGAGCTCAGAACAAAATAACGGTGTGTCCTACACAAACGGACCATAGCTAGTTCAACTCTCCTTCTGAAACTGATACAAACCACAAGTCATCTAACATCCAATGCTTTTCTGTTAAGAGCGGGAAACGTGTGAGCTTCTTAAATGATTTATATTCATTTGAGCTGAAAAGTGACTGCGTTAACCTGAAATGATATCTTGCTTGTAGGAAGACACGGCGCTTGGAATTTAACTCCATTTCTGAAGAGGAACACACAGCACAGTTCTCTTCCATGAAACACACTCTACTTTAGAGCAAGAAGCACTCTATTTCTTTCTAAGTGTCTCTAATACAGCAGGAAACGTGACTGTGGTCAGAACAAAATAACGGTGTTTCCTACACATATGGACCATATCTAGGTCAACTCTTCTTCTGAAACTGATACAAACCACAGTTCCATTAACATGCAATGCTTTCAAGTTAAGAGTGAGAAACGTGTGAGCTTCTTGCACGGTGTAGCTTCCTTTGTGCTGAAAAGTGACTGAGTTTACTTGAAAAGATGTCTTGCATGTAGAAAGACACAGAGCCTGGGATTTAACTCCATTTCTGAACGGAAACACACAGCACAGTTCTCATCCATGAAAAACACTCTGCTTTAGAGCACGAAGCATACTCTTGCTTTCTAGAGTCTCTAATAGAGCAGGAAACGTGAGTGAGCTCAGAACAAAAGAACGGTGTATCCTACACATACGGACCATAGCTAGTTCAACTCTGCTTCTGAAACTGATACAAACCACAAGTCATCTAACATCCAATGATTTTCTGTTAAGAGCGAGAAACGTGTGAGCTTTGTAAACAATTTATATTCATTACAGCTGAAAAGTGACTGCGTTTACCTGAAATGATGTCTTGCTTGCAGGAAGACACGGGGCCTGGAATTTAACTCCATTTCTGAAGGGAAACACACAGCACAGTTCTCATCCATGAAACACACTCTACTTTGGAGCAAGAAGCACGCTCTTGCTTTCTAAGTGTCTCTAATACAGCAGGAAACGTGACTGTGGTCAGAACAAAATAACGGTGTTTCCTACACATACGCACCATATCTAGGTCAACTCTTCTGCTCAAACTGATACAAACCACAGTTCCATTAACATGCAATGCTTTCAAGTTAAGAGCGAGAAAAGTGTGAGCTTTGTGAACAATGTAGATTCCTTTGAGCTGAAAAGTGACTGAGTTTACTTGAAAAGACGTCTTGCTTGTAGGAAGACAGAGAGCCTCGGATTTAACTCCATTTCTGAAGGGAAACACCCCACAGTTCTCTTCCATGAAAAACACTCTGCTTTAGAGCAAGAAGCATGCTCTTGCTTTCTAGAGTCTCTAAAAGAGCCTAAAACTTGAGGGTACTCAGAACCAAAGAACAGTGTTTCCTACACATACGGACCATATCTAGGTCAACTCTTCTTGTGAAACTGATACAAACCACAGTTCCATTAACATGCAGTGCTTTCACATTAAGAGCGAGAAACGTGTGAGCTTCGTGAACCATGTAGCTTCCTATGAGCTTAAAAGTGACTGAGTTTACTTGAAAAGATGTCTTGCTTGTAGGAAGACACAGAGCCTGGGATTTACTCCATTTCTGAAGGGAAACACACAGTACAGTTCTCATCCATGAAAAACACTCTGCTATAGAGCAAGAAGTATGCTCTTGCTTTCTAGAGTCTCTAAATGAGCAGGAAACTTGAGTGTGCTCAGAACAAAATAACGGTGTCTCCTATACATATAGACCATTGCTAGTTCAACTCTGCTTCTAAAACTGATACAAACCACAGGTCCTCTAACATCCAATGCTTTACTATTAAGAGCAAGAAACGGGTGAGCTTCGTGAACGATGTAGCTTCCTTTGAGCTGAAAAGTGACTGAGTTTACTTGAAAACATGTCTTGCTTGTAGGAAGACACGGAGCCTGGGATTTAACTCCATTTCTGAAGTGAAACACACAGCACAGTTCTCATCCATTAAAAACACTCTGCTTTAGAGCAAGAAGCAAGCTCTTGCTTTCTAAGTGTCTCTAATATAGCAGGAAACATGACTGTAGTCAGAACAAAATAACGGTGTTTCCTACACATATGGACCATATCTAGGTCAACTCTTCTTCTGAAACTGATACAAACCACAGTTCCATTAACATGCAATGCTTTCAAGTTAAGAGCGAGCAAAGTGTGAGTTTCGTGAACGATGTAGCTCCCTTTGAGCTGAAAAGTCACTGAGTTTACTTGAAAAGATGTCTTGCTTGTAGGAAGACACGGAGCCTGGGATTTAACTCCATTTCTGAAGGGAAACACAAGCCCATTTCTCACAACAAAACACACTCTGCGTTTAGGAAGAAGCACGCTCTTGTTTCTAGAGTCTCTAATAGAGCAGGATACTTGAGTGTGCTCAGAACAAAAGAACGGTGTTTCCTACACATACGGACCACTGCTAGTTCAACTCTGCTTCTGAAACTGATAAAAACCACAAGTCATCTAACATCCAATGCTTTTCATTTAAGAGTGAGAAACGTGTGATCTTCATAAACGATTTATATTCATTTAAGCTGAAAAGTAACTGCGCTTACCTGAAATGATGTCTTGCTTGTAGGAAGACACGGGGCCTGGAATTTAACTCCATTTCTGAAGGGAAACACACAGCACAGTTCTCATCCATGAAACACACTCTGCTTTAGAGCAAGAAGCACGCTCTTGCTTTCTAAGTTTCTCTAATACAGCTGGAAACATGACTGTGTTCAGAAAAAATAACGGTGTTTCCTACAAATACGGACCATATCTAGGTCAACTCTTTTTCTGCAACTGATACAAAGCACAGTTCCATTAACATGCAATGCTTTCAAGTTAAGAGCGAGAAACGTGTGAGCTTCGTGAACGATGTAGCTTCCTTTGAGCTGCAAAGTGACTGAGTTTACTTGAAAATATGGCTTGCTTGTAGGAAGATACAGAGCCTGTGATTTAACTCCATTTCTGATGGGAAACACACAGCACAGTTCTCATCCATGAAACACACTCTGCTTTAGAGCACGAAGCAATCTCTTGCTTTCCAGAGTCTCTAATAGAGCAGGAAACGTGAGTGAGCTCAGAATAAAATAACGGTGTTTCCTACACATACAGACAATATCTAGGTCAACTCTTTTTCTGCAACTGATACAAACCACAGGTCCTCTAACATCCAATGCTTTACAGTTAAGAGCAAGAAACGTGTGAGCTTCGTGAATGATGTAGCATTGTTTGAGCAGAAAGGTGCCTGAGTTTACGTGAAATGAAGTCTTGCTTGTAGGAATATACAAAGCCTGGGATTTAACTCCATTTCTGAAGGGAAATACACAGCACAGTTCTCATCCATGAAACACACTCTGCTTTAGAGCACGATTCATGCTCTTGCTTTCTAGTGTCTCTAATAGAGCAGGAACGAGAGTGAGCTCAGAACAAAATAACGGTGTGTCCTACACATACGGACCATAGCTAGTTCAACTCTGCTTCTGAAACTGATACAAACCACAAGTCATCTAACATCCAATGCTTTTCTGTTAAGAGCGGGAAACGTGTGAGTTTCGTAAATGATTTATATTCATTTGAGCTGAAAAGTGACTGCATTTACCTGAAATGATATCTTGCTTGTAGGAAGACATGGCGCTTGGAATTTAACTCCATTTCTGAAGAGGAACACACAGCACAGTTCTCATCCATGAAACACACTCTACTTTAGAGCAAGAAGCACGCTATTTCTTTCTAAGTGTCTCTAATAGAGCAGAAAACGTGACTGTGGTCAGAACAAAATAACGGTGTTTCCTACACATACGGACCATATCTAGGTCAACTCTTCTTTTGAAACTGATACAAACCACAGTTCCATTAACATGCAATCCTTTCAATTTAAGAGCGAGAAACGTGTGAGCTTCGTGAACGATGTAGCTTTGTTTGTGCAGAAAGGTGACTGAGTTTACGTGAAATGAAGTCTTGCTTGTAGGAAGATACAGAGCCTGTGATTTAACTCCATTTCTGAAGGGAAACACACAGCCCATTTCTCACTACGAAACACACTCTGCGTTTAGGAAGAAACACGCTCTTGCTTTCTAGAGTCTCTAATAGAGCAGGAAACTTGAGTGTGCTCAGAACAAAAGAACGGTGTTTCCTACACTTACGAACCATTGCTAGTTCAACTCTGCTTCTGAATCTGATACAAACCACAAGTCATCTAACATCCAATGCTTTTCAGTTAAGAGTGAGAAACGTGTGATCTTCGTAAACAATTTATATTCATTTAAGCTGAAAAGTGAGTGCGTTTACCTGAAATGATGTCTTGCTTGTAGGAAGACACGGAGCCTGGAATTTAACTCCATTTCTGAAGGGAAACACACAGCACAGTTCTCATCCATGTAACACACACTGCTTTAGAGCAAGAAGCACGCTCTTGCTTTCTAAGAGTCTCTAATACAGCAGGAAACGTGACTGTGGTCAGAACAAAATAACGGTGTTTCCTACACGTACGGACCATATCTAGGTCAACTCTTCTTCTGAAACTGATACAAACCACAGTTCCTCTAACATGCAATGCTCTCCAGTTAAGAGCGAGAAACGTGTGAGCTTTTTGAACGATGTAGCTTCCTTTGAGCTGAAAAGTGACTGAGTTTACGTGAAACGAATTCTTGCTTGTAGGAAGATACAGAGATTATGATTTAACTCCATTTCTGAAAGGAAACACACAGTGCATTTCTCACGAGGAAACACACTCTGCGTTTAGGAAGAAGCACGCTCTTGCTTTCTCTCAGAAAAAAAGAACAGTGTTTCCTACACATACGGACCACTGCTAGTTCAACTCTGCTTCTGAAACTGATACAAACCACAAGTCATCTAACAACAATGCTTTTCAGTTAAGAGTGAGAAACGTGTGATCTTCATAAACGATTTATATTCATTTAAGCTGAAAAGGGACTGCGTTTACCTGAAATGATGTCTTGCTTGTAGGAAGACACGGAGCCTGGAATTTAACTCCATTTCTGAAGGGAAACACACAGCACAGTTCTCATCCATGAAACACACACTGCTTTAGAGCAAGAAGCACCCTCTTGCTTTCTAAGAGTCTCTAATACAGCAGGAAACGTGACTGTGGTCAGAACAAAATAACGGTGTTTCCTACACGTACGGACCATATCTAGGTCAACTCTTCTTCTGAAACTGATACAAACCACAGTTCCTCTAACATGCAATGCTTTCCAGTTAATAGCGAGAAACGTGTGAGCTTTGTGAACGATGTAGCTTCCTTTGAGCTGAAAAGTGACTGAGTTTACCCGAAAAGATGTCTTGCTTGTAGGAAAATACAGAGCCTGGGATTTAACTACATTTCTGAAGGGAAACACACAGCACAGTACTCATCCATGAAACACACTCTGCTTTAGAGCAAGAAGCATGCTCTTGCTTTCCAGAGTCTCTAATAGCGCCAGAAACTTGAGTGCACTCAGAACAAAAGAACGGTGTTTCCTACACATATGGACCATTGCTAGTTCAACTCTGATTCTGAAACTTATACAAACGACAAGTCATCTAACATCCAATGCTTTTCAGTTAAGAGCGAGAAACGTGTGAGCTTTGTAAACGATTTATATTCATTTGAGCTGAAAATTGACTGCGTTTACCTGAAAAGATTTCTTGCTTGTATGAAGACACGGGGCCTGGAATTTAACTCCATTTCTGAAGGGAAACACACAGCACCGTTCTCATCCATGAAACACACTCTACTTTAGAGCAAGAAGCATGCTCTTGCTTTCTAAGTGTCTCTAATACTGCAGGAAACGAGACTGTGGTCAGAACAAAATAACGGTGTTTCCTACACATACGGACCATATCTAGGTGTACTCTCCTTCTGAAACTGATTCAAAACACAGTTCCATTAACATGCAATGCTTTCAAGTTAAGAGGGAGAAACGTGTGAGCTTCGTGAACGATGTAGCTTCCTTTGTGCTGAAAAGTGACTGCGTTTACTTGAAATGATGTCTTGCTTGTAGGAAGACATGGAGCCTGGAATTTAACTCCATTTCTGAAGGGAAACACACAGCACAGTTCTGCTCCATGAAACACACTCTACTTTAGAGCAAGAAGCACGCTCTTGCTTTCTAAGTGTCTCTAATAGAGCAGGAAACGTGTCTGTTGTCAGAACAAAATAACGGTGTTTCCTACACATACAGAACATATCTAGGTCAACTCTTCTTCTGAAACTGATAGAAAGTTCAGTTCCATTAACATGCAATGCTTTCAAGTTAAGAGCGAGAAACGTGTGAGCTTCGTGAACGATGTAGCTTCCTTAGAGCTGAGAAGTTACTTAGTTTACCTGAAAACATGTCTTGCTTGTAGGAAGAGAAAGAGCCTGGGATTTAACTCCATTTCTGAAGGGAAACACACAGCACAGTTCTTATCCATGAAAAACACTCTGCTTTAGAGCAAGAAGCATGCTCTTGCTTTACAGAGTCTCTAAAAGAGCCAGAAACTTGAGGGTACTCCGAACAAAAGAACGGTGTTTCCTACACTTACAAACCATTGCTAGTTCAACTCTGCTTCTGAAACTGATACAAACCACAAGTCATCTAACATCCAATGCTTTTCAGTTAAGAGCGAGAAACGTGTGAGCTTCGTAAACGATTTATATTCATTTGAGCTGAAAAGTTACTGCGTTTACCCGAAAAGATGTCTTGCTTGTAGGAATATAGAAAGCCTGGGTTTTAACTCCATTTCTGAAGGGAAACGCACAGCACAGTTCTCATCCATGAAACACACTCTCCTTTAGAGCACAAAGCATGCTCTTGCTTTCTAGAGTCTCTAATAGAGCAGGAATGTGAGTGAGCTCAGAACAAAAGAACGGTGTTTCCTACACATACCGACCATAGCTAGTTCAACTGTGCTTCTGAAACTGATACAAACCACAAGTCATCTAACATCCAATGCTTTTCAGTTAAGAGTGAGAAACGTATGATCTTCGTGAACGATTTACATTCATTTAAGCTGAAAAGTGACTGTGTTTACCTGAAATGATGTCTTGCTTGTAGAAGACACAGACCTGGAATTGAACTCCATTTCTGAAGGGAAACAAACAGCACAGTTCTCATCCATGAAACACACTCTGCTTTAGAGCAAGAAGCATGCTCTTGCTTTCTAGAGTCTCTAAAAGAGCAGGAAACTTGAGTGTGCTCAGAACAAAAGAACGGTATTTCCTACATTTACGGACCATTGCTAGGTCAACTCTGCTTCTGAAACTGATACAAACCACAGTTCCATTAACATGCAATGCTTTCAAGTTAAGAGGGAGAAACGTGTGAGCTTCGTGAACGATGTAGCTTCCTTTGAGCTGAAAAGTGACTGAGTTTACTTGTAAAGACGTCTTGCTTGTAGGAAGACACAGAGCCTGTGATTTAACTCCATTTCTGAAGGGAAACACACAGCCCAGTTCTCTTCCATGAAACACACTCTGCTTTTGAGCAAGAAGCATGCTCTTGCTTTCTATAGTCTCTAATAGAGCAGGAAACTTTAGTGAGCTCCGAACAAAATAAGGGTGTTTCCTACACATACGGACCATAGCTAGTTCAACTCTGCTTCTGAAACTGATACAAACCACAAGTCATCTAACATCCAATGCTTTACAGTTAAGAGTGAGAAACGTGTGATCTTCGTAAACAATTTATATTCATTTAAGCTGAAAAATGAGTGCGTTTACCTGAAATGATATCTTGCTTGTAGAAGGCACAGACCTGGAATTGAACTCCATTTCTGAAGGGAAACAAACAGCACAGTTCTAATCCATGAAACACACTCTGCTTTAGAGCAAGAAGCATGCTCTTGCTTTCTATGTGTCTCTAATACAGCAGGAAACGTGACTGATGTCAGAACAAAATAACAGTGTTTCCTACACATACGGACCATATCTAGGTCTACTCTTCTTCTGAAACTGATACAAACCACAGTCCCATTAACATGCAATGCTTTCAAGTTAAGAGCGGGAAACGTGTGAGCTTCGTGAACGATGTAGCTTCCTTTGTGCTGAAAAGTGACTGAGTTTACTTGAAAACACGTCTTGCTTGTAGGAAGACACAGAGCCTGGGATTTAACTCCATTTCTGAAGGGAAACACACAGCACAGTTCTCATCCATGAAAAACACTCTGCTTTAGAGCAAGAAGCATGCTCTTGCTTTCTAGAATATCTAAAAGAGCCAAAAACTTGAGGGGACTCAGAACAAAAGAACGGTGTTTCCTACACATATGGACCATATCTAGGTCAACTCTTCCTCTGAAACTGATACAAACCACAGTTCCTCTAACATGCAATGCTTTCCAGTTAAGAGTGAGAAACTTGTGAGCTTCGAGAACGATGTAGCTTCCTTAGAGCAGAGAAGTGCCTTAGTTTACCTGAAAACATGCCTTGCATGTAGGAAGACACAGAGCCTGGGATTTACTCCATTTCTGAAGGGAAACACATACCACAGTCCTCATCCATGAAACACACTCTGCTTTAGAGCAAGAAGCACGCTCTTGCTTTCTAAGAGTCTCTAATACAGCAGGAAACGTGACTGTGGTCAGAACAAAATAACGGTGTTTCCTACACATCCGGACCAATGCTAGTTCAACTCTGCTTCTGAAACTGATACAAACCACAAGTCATCTTACATCCAATGCTTTTCAGTTTAGAGTGAGAAACGTGTGATCTTCGTAAACGATTTATATTCATTTAAGCTGAAAAGTGACTGCGTTTACCTGAAATGATGTCTTGCTTGTAGGAAGACACGGAGCCTGGAATTTATCTCAATTTCTGAAGGGAAACACACAGCATAGTTCTCATCCATGAAACACACACTGCTTTAGAGCAAGAAGCACGCTCTTGCTTTCTAAGAGTTTCTAATACAGCAGGAAACGTGACTGTGCTCAGAACAAAATAACGGTGTTTCCTACACGTTCGGACCATATCTAGGTCAACTCTTCTTCTAAAACTGATACAAACCACAGTTCCTCTAACATGCAATGCTTTCCAGTTAAGAGCGAGAAACGTGTGAGCTTCGTGAACGATGTAGCTTCGTTTGAACTGAAAAGTGACTGAATTTACCCGAAAAGATATCTTGCTTGTAGGAAGATACAGAGCCTGGGATTTAACTCCATTTCTGAAGGGAAAGACACAGCACAGTTCTCACCAATGAAACACACTCTGCTTTAGAGCACGAAGCATGCTCTTGCTTTCTAGTGTCTCTAATAGAGCAGGAACGTGAGTGAGCTCAGAAAAAAAGAACGGTGTTTCCTACACATACGGACCATAGCTAGTTCAACTCTGCTTCTGAAACTGATACAAACCACAAGTCATCTAACATCCAAGGGTTTTAAGTTAAGAGCGAGAAACGTGTGAGCTTTATTATCGATTTATATTCATTTGAGCTGAAAAGTGATTGCTTTTACCTGAAATTATTTCTTGCTTGTAGAAAGACACATGGCATGGAATTTAACTCCATTTCTGAAGGGAAACACACAGCACAGTTCTCATCCATGAAACACACACTGCTTTAGAGCAAGAAGCACGCTCTTGCTTTCTAAGAGTTTCTAATACAGCAGGAAACGTGACTGTGGTCAGAACAAAATAACGGTGTTTCCTATACGTACGGACCATATCTAGGTCAACTCTTCTTTTGAAACTGATACAAACCACAGTTCCTCTAACATGCAATGCTTTCCAGTTAAGAGCGAGAAACGTGTGAGCTTTGTGAACGATGTAGCTTCCTTTGAGCTGAAAAGTGACTGAGTTTACCCGAAAAGATGTCTTGCTTGTAGGAAAATACAGAGCCTGGGATTTAACTACATTTCTGAAGGGAAACACACAGCACAGTACTCATCCATGAAACACACTCTGCTTTAGAGCAAGAAGCATGCTCTTGCTTTCCAGAGTCTCTAATAGCGCCAGAAACTTGAGTGCACTCAGAACAAAAGAACGGTGTTTCCTACACATATGGACCATTGCTAGTTCAACTCTGATTCTGAAACTTATACAAACGACAAGTCATCTAACATCCAATGCTTTTCAGTTAAGAGCGAGAAACGTGTGAGCTTTGTAAACAATTTATATTCATTTGAGCTGAAAATTGACTGCATTTACCTGAAAAGATTTCTTGCTTGTATGAAGACACAGGGCCTGGAATTTAACTCCATTTCTGAAGGGAAACACACAGCACCGTTCTCATCCATGAAACACACTCTACTTTAGAGGAAGAAGCATGCTCTTGCTTTCGAAGTGTCTCTAATACTGCAGGAAACGAGACTGTGGTCAGAACAAAATAACGGTGTTTCCTACACATACGGACCATATCTAGGTGTACTCTCCTTCTGAAACTGATTCAAAACACAGTTCCATTAACATGCAATGCTTTCAAGTTAAGAGGGAGAAACGTGTGAGCTTCGTGAACGATGTAGCTTCCTTTGTGCTGAAAAGTGACTGCGTTTACTTGAAATGATGTCTTGCTTGTAGGAAGACATGGAGCCTGGAATTTAACTCCATTTCTGAAGGGAAACACACAGCACAGTTCTGCTCCATGAAACACACTCTACTTTAGAGCAAGAAGCACGCTCTTGCTTTCTAAGTGTCTCTAATAGAGCAGGAAACGTGTCTGTTGTCAGAACAAAATAACGGTGTTTCCTACACATACGGAACATATCTAGGTCAACTCTTCTTCTGAAACTGATAGAAAGTTCAGTTCCATTAACATGCAATGCTTTCAAGTTAAGAGCGAGAAACGTGTGAGCTTCGTGAACGATGTAGCTTCCTTAGAGCTGAGAAGTTACTTAGTTTACCTGAAAACATGTCTTGCTTGTAGGAAGAGAAAGAGCCTGGGATTTAACTCCATTTCTGAAGGGAAACACACAGCACAGTTCTCATCCATGAAACACACTGCTTTAGAGCAAGAAGCATGCTCTTGCTTTACAGAGTCTCTAAAAGAGCCAGAAACTTGAGGGTACTCCGAACAAAAGAACGGTGTTTCCTACACTTACAAACCATTGCTAGTTCAACTCTGCTTCTGAAACTGATACAAACCACAAGTCATCTAACATCCAATGCTTTTCAGTTAAGAGCGAGAAACGTGTGAGCTTCGTAAACGATTTATATTCATTTGAGCTGAAAAGTTACTGCGTTTACCCGAAAAGATGTCTTGCTTGTAGGAATATAGAAAGCCTGGGTTTTAACTCCATTTCTGAAGGGAAACGCACAGCACAGTTCTCATCCATGAAACACACTCTCCTTTAGAGCACAAAGCATGCTCTTGCTTTCTAGAGTCTCTAATAGAGCAGGAATGTGAGTGAGCTCAGAACAAAAGAACGGTGTTTCCTACACATACCGACCATAGCTAGTTCAACTCTGCTTCTGAAACTGATACAAACCACAAGTCATCTAACATCCAATGCTTTTCAGTTAAGAGTGAGAAACGTATGATCTTCGTGAACGATTTACATTCATTTAAGCTGAAAAGTGACTGTGTTTACCTGAAATGATGTCTTGCTTGTAGAAGACACAGACCTGGAATTGAACTCCATTTCTGAAGGGAAACAAACAGCACAGTTCTCATCCATGAAACACACTCTGCTTTAGAGCAAGAAGCATGCTCTTGCTTTCTAGAGTCTCTAAAAGAGCAGGAAACTTGAGTGTGCTCAGAACAAAAGAACGGTGTTTCCTACATTTACGGACCATTGCTAGGTCAACTCTGCTTCTGAAACTGATACAAACCACAGTTCCATTAACATGCAATGCTTTCAAGTTAAGAGGGAGAAACGTGTGAGCTTCGTGAACGATGTAGCTTCCTTTGAGCTGAAAAGTGACTGAGTTTACTTGAAAAGACGTCTTGCTTGTAGGAAGACACAGAGCCTGTGATTTAACTCCATTTCTGAAGGGAAACACACAGCCCAGTTCTCTTCCATGAAACACACTCTGCTTTAGAGCAAGAAGCATGCTCTTGCTTTCTATAGTCTCTAATAGAGCAGGAAACTTGAGTGAGCTCCGAACAAAATAAGGGTGTTTCCTACACATACGGACCATAGCTAGTTCAACTCTGCTTCTGAAACTGATACAAACCACAAGTCATCTAACATCCAATGCTTTACAGTTAAGAGTGAGAAACGTGTGATCTTCGTAAACAATTTATATTCATTTAGCTGAAAAATGAGTGCGTTTTCCTGAAATGATATCTTGCTTGTAGAAGGCACAGACCTGGAATTGAACTCCATTTCTGAAGGGAAACAAACAGCACAGTTCTAATCCATGAAACACACTCTGCTTTAGAGCAAGAAGCATGCTCTTGCTTTCTATGTGTCTCTAATACAGCAGGAAACGTGACTGATATCAGAACAAAATAACAGTGTTTCCTACACATACGGACCATATCTAGGTCTACTCTTCTTCTGAAACTGATACAAACCACAGTCCCATTAACATGCAATGCTTTCAAGTTAAGAGCGGGAAACGTGTGAGCTTCGTGAACGATGTAGCTTCCTTTGCTGAAAAGTGACTGAGTTTACTTGAAAACACGTCTTGCTTGTAGGAAGACACAGAGCCTGGGATTTAACTCCATTTCTGAAGGGAAACACACAGCACAGTTCTCATCCATGAAAAACACTCTGCTTTAGAGCAAGAAGCATGCTCTTGCTTTCTAGAATCTCTAAAAGAGCCAAAAACTTGAGGGGACTCAGAACAAAAGAACGGTGTTTCCTACACATATGGAACATATCTAGGTCAACTCTTCCTCTGAAACTGATACAAACCACAGTTCCTCTAACATGCAATGCTTTCCAGTTAAGAGTGAGAAACTTGTGAGCTTCGTGAACGATGTAGCTTCCTTAGAGCAGAGAAGTGCCTTAGTTTACCTGAAAACATGCCTTGCATGTAGGAAGACACAGAGCCTGGGATTTACTCCATTTCTGAAGGGAAACACATACCACAGTCCTCATCCATGAAACACACTCTGCTTTAGAGCAAGAAGCACGCTCTTGCTTTCTAAGAGTCTCTAATACAGCAGGAAACGTGACTGTGGTCAGAACAAAATAACGGTGTTTCCTACACATCCGGACCAATGCTAGTTCAACTCTGCTTCTGAATCTGATACAAACCACAAGTCATCTTACATCCAATGCTTTTCAGTTTAGAGTGAGAAACGTGTGATCTTCGTAAACGATTTATATTCATTTAAGCTGAAAAGTGACTGCGTTTACCTGAAATGATGTCTTGCTTGTAGGAAGACACGGAGCCTGGAATTTATCTCAATTTCTGAAGGGAAACACACAGCACAGTTCTGCTCCATGAAACACACTCTACTTTAGAGCAAGAAGCACGCTCTTGCTTTCTAAGTGTCTCTAATAGAGCAGGAAACGTGTCTGTTGTCAGAACAAAATAACGGTGTTTCCTACACATACGGAACATATCTAGGTCAACTCTTCTTCTGAAACTGATAGAAAGTTCAGTTCCATTAACATGCAATGCTTTCAAGTTAAGAGCGAGAAACGTGTGAGCTTCGTGAACGATGTAGCTTCCTTAGAGCTGAGAAGTTACTTAGTTTACCTGAAAACATGTCTTGCTTGTAGGAAGAGAAAGAGCCTGGGATTTAACTCCATTTCTGAAGGGAAACACACAGCACAGTTCTCATCCATGAAACACACTGCTTTAGAGCAAGAAGCATGCTCTTGCTTTACAGAGTCTCTAAAAGAGCCAGAAACTTGAGGGTACTCCGAACAAAAGAACGGTGTTTCCTACACTTACAAACCATTGCTAGTTCAACTCTGCTTCTGAAACTGATACAAACCACAAGTCATCTAACATCCAATGCTTTTCAGTTAAGAGCGAGAAACGTGTGAGCTTCGTAAACGATTTATATTCATTTGAGCTGAAAAGTTACTGCGTTTACCCGAAAAGATGTCTTGCTTGTAGGAATATAGAAAGCCTGGGTTTTAACTCCATTTCTGAAGGGAAACGCACAGCACAGTTCTCATCCATGAAACACACTCTCCTTTAGAGCACAAAGCATGCTCTTGCTTTCTAGAGTCTCTAATAGAGCAGGAATGTGAGTGAGCTCAGAACAAAAGAACGGTGTTTCCTACACATACCGACCATAGCTAGTTCAACTCTGCTTCTGAAACTGATACAAACCACAAGTCATCTAACATCCAATGCTTTTCAGTTAAGAGTGAGAAACGTATGATCTTCGTGAACGATTTACATTCATTTAAGCTGAAAAGTGACTGTGTTTACCTGAAATGATGTCTTGCTTGTAGAAGACACAGACCTGGAATTGAACTCCATTTCTGAAGGGAAACAAACAGCACAGTTCTCATCCATGAAACACACTCTGCTTTAGAGCAAGAAGCATGCTCTTGCTTTCTAGAGTCTCTAAAAGAGCAGGAAACTTGAGTGTGCTCAGAACAAAAGAACGGTGTTTCCTACATTTACGGACCATTGCTAGGTCAACTCTGCTTCTGAAACTGATACAAACCACAGTTCCATTAACATGCAATGCTTTCAAGTTAAGAGGGAGAAACGTGTGAGCTTCGTGAACGATGTAGCTTCCTTTGAGCTGAAAAGTGACTGAGTTTACTTGAAAAGACGTCTTGCTTGTAGGAAGACACAGAGCCTGTGATTTAACTCCATTTCTGAAGGGAAACACACAGCCCAGTTCTCTTCCATGAAACACACTCTGCTTTAGAGCAAGAAGCATGCTCTTGCTTTCTATAGTCTCTAATAGAGCAGGAAACTTGAGTGAGCTCCGAACAAAATAAGGGTGTTTCCTACACATACGGACCATAGCTAGTTCAACTCTGCTTCTGAAACTGATACAAACCACAAGTCATCTAACATCCAATGCTTTACAGTTAAGAGTGAGAAACGTGTGATCTTCGTAAACAATTTATATTCATTTAGCTGAAAAATGAGTGCGTTTTCCTGAAATGATATCTTGCTTGTAGAAGGCACAGACCTGGAATTGAACTCCATTTCTGAAGGGAAACAAACAGCACAGTTCTAATCCATGAAACACACTCTGCTTTAGAGCAAGAAGCATGCTCTTGCTTTCTATGTGTCTCTAATACAGCAGGAAACGTGACTGATATCAGAACAAAATAACAGTGTTTCCTACACATACGGACCATATCTAGGTCTACTCTTCTTCTGAAACTGATACAAACCACAGTCCCATTAACATGCAATGCTTTCAAGTTAAGAGCGGGAAACGTGTGAGCTTCGTGAACGATGTAGCTTCCTTTGCTGAAAAGTGACTGAGTTTACTTGAAAACACGTCTTGCTTGTAGGAAGACACAGAGCCTGGGATTTAACTCCATTTCTGAAGGGAAACACACAGCACAGTTCTCATCCATGAAAAACACTCTGCTTTAGAGCAAGAAGCATGCTCTTGCTTTCTAGAATCTCTAAAAGAGCCAAAAACTTGAGGGGACTCAGAACAAAAGAACGGTGTTTCCTACACATATGGAACATATCTAGGTCAACTCTTCCTCTGAAACTGATACAAACCACAGTTCCTCTAACATGCAATGCTTTCCAGTTAAGAGTGAGAAACTTGTGAGCTTCGTGAACGATGTAGCTTCCTTAGAGCAGAGAAGTGCCTTAGTTTACCTGAAAACATGCCTTGCATGTAGGAAGACACAGAACCTGGGATTTACTCCATTTCTGAAGGGAAACACATACCACAGTCCTCATCCATGAAACACACTCTGCTTTAGAGCAAGAAGCACGCTCTTGCTTTCTAAGAGTCTCTAATACAGCAGGAAACGTGACTGTGGTCAGAACAAAATAACGGTGTTTCCTACACATCCGGACCAATGCTAGTTCAACTCTGCTTCTGAATCTGATACAAACCACAAGTCATCTTACATCCAATGCTTTTCAGTTTAGAGTGAGAAACGTGTGATCTTCGTAAACGATTTATATTCATTTAAGCTGAAAAGTGACTGCGTTTACCTGAAATGATGTCTTGCTTGTAGGAAGACACGGAGCCTGGAATTTATCTCAATTTCTGAAGGGAAACACACAGCACAGTTCTCATCCATGAAACACACACTGCTTTAGAGCAAGAAGCACGCTCTTGCTTTCTAAGAGTTTCTAATACAGCAGGAAACGTGACTGTGCTCAGAACAAAATAACGGTGTTTCCTACACATACGGACCATATCTAGGTCAACTCTTCTTCTAAAACTGATACAAACCACAGTTCCTCTAACATGCAATGCTTTCCAGTTAAGAGCGAGAAACGTGTGAGCTTCGTGAACGATGTAGCTTCGTTTGAACTGAAAAGTGACTGAATTTACCTGAAAAGATATCTTGCTTGTAGGAAGATACAGAGCCTGGGATTTAACTCCATTTCTGAAGGGAAAGACACAGCACAGTTCTCACCAATGAAACACACTCTGCTTTAGAGCACGAAGCATGCTCTTGCTTTCTAGTGTCTCTAATAGAGCAGGAACGTGAGTGAGCTCAGAAAAAATGAACGGTGTTTCCTACACATACGGACCATAGCTAGTTCAACTCTACTTCTGAAACTGATACAAACCACAAGTCATCTAACATCCAAGGGTTTTAAGTTAAGAGCAAGAAACGTGTGAGCTTCATTATCAATTTATATTCATTTGAGCTGAAAAGTGATTGCTTTTACCTGAAATTATTTCTTGCTTGTAGAAAGACACATGGCATGGAATTTAACTCCATTTCTGAAGGGAAACACACAGCACAGTTCTCATCCATGAAACACACACTGCTTTAGAGCAAGAAGCACGCTCTTGCTTTCTAAGAGTTTCTAATACAGCAGGAAACGTGACTGTGGTCAGAACAAAATAACGGTGTTTCCTATACGTACGGACCATATCTAGGTCAACTCTTCTTTTGAAACTGATACAAACCACAGTTCCTCTAACATGCAATGCTTTCCAGTTAAGAGCGAGAAACTTGTGAGCTTTGTGAACGATGTAGCTTCCTTTGAGCTGAAAAGTGACTGAGTTTATCCAAAAAGATGTCTTGCTTGTAGGAAGATACAGAGCCTGTGATTTAACTCCATTTCTGAAGGGAAACACACAGCACAGTTCTCATCCATGAAACACACTCTGCTTTAGAGCACGAAGCATGCTCTTGCTTTCTAGAATCTCTAAAAGAGCAGGAAACTTGAGTGTGCTCAGAACAAAAGAACGTTGTTTCCTGCACATACGGACCATTGCTAGTTCAACTCTGCTTCTGAAACTGATACAAACCATAGGTCCTCTAACATCCAATGCTTTACAGTTAAGAGCAAGAAACGTGTGAGCTTCGTGAACGATGTAGCTTTGTGTGAACTGAAAGATGACTGAGTTTATGTGAAACGAAGTCTTGCTTGTAGGAAGATACAGAGCCTGTGATTTAACTCCATTTCTGAAGGGAAACAAACAGCACATTTCTCACGATGAAACACACTCTGCGTTTAGGAAGAAGCACGCTCTTGCTTTATAGAGACTCTAATAGAGCAGGAAACATGAGTGTGCTCAGAACAAAAGAACGGTGTTTCCTACACATCCGGAAAAATGCTAGTTCAACTCTGCTTCTGAATCTGATACAAACCACAAGCCATCTAACATCCAATGCTTTTCTGTTAAGAGCAAGAAACGTGTGAGCTTCGTGAACAATGTAGCTTCCTTAGAGCTGAAAAGTGACTTAGTTTACCTGAAAACATGTCTTGCCTGAAGGAAGACACAGAGCCTGGGATTTAACTCCATTTCTGAAGGGAAACCCACAGCACAGTTCTCATCCATGAAACACTCTGCTTTAGAGCAAGATGCACGCTCTTGCTTTCAAAGAGTCTCTAAACAGCAGGAAACGTGACTGTGGTCAGAACAAAATAACGGTGTTTCCTGCACATACGGACCATTGCTAGTTCAACTCTGCTTCTGAAACTGATACAAACCACAGGTCCTCTAATATCCAATGCTTTATACTTAAGAGCAAGAAACGTGTGAGCTTCGTGAACGATGTAGCTTTGTTTGAGCTGAATGGTGACTGAGTTTACGTGAAACGAATTCTTGCTTGTAGGAAGATACAGAGCCTGTGATTTAACTCCATTTCTGAAGGGAAACACAAGGCACATTTCTCAAGACCAAACACACTCTGCGTTTAGGAAGAAGCACGCTCTTGCTTTCTAGACTCTCTAATACAGCAGGAAACTTGAGTGTGCTCAGAACAAAAGAACAGTGTTTCCTACACATCCGGACCACTGCTAGTTCAACTCTGCTTCTGAATCTGATACAAACCACAAGTCATCTAACATCCAATGCTTTTCAGTTAAGAGTGAGAAACGTGTGATCTTCGTAAACGATTTATATTCATTTAAGCTGAAAAGTGACTGCGTTTACCTGAAATGATGTCTTGCTTGTAGGAAGACACGGAGCTGGAATTTATCTCAATTTCTGAAGAGAAACACACAGCACAGTTCTCATGCATGAAACACACACTGCTTTAGAGCAAGAAGCATGCTCTTGCTTTCTAAGAGTTTCTAATACAGCAGGAAACGTGACAGTGGTCAGAACAAAATAACGGTGTTTGCTACACGTACGGAACATATCTAGGTCAACTCTTCTTCTGAAACTGATACAAACCACAGTTCCTCTAACATGCAATGCTTTCCAGTTAAGAGCGAGAAACGTGTGAGCTTCGTGAACGATGTAGCTTCTTTTGAGCTGAAAAGTGACTTAGTTTACCTGAAAACATGTCTTGCCTGTAGGAAGACACAGAGCCTGGGATTTAACTCCATTTCAGAAGGGAAACCCACAGCACAGTTCTCATCCATGAAACACTCTGCTTTAGAGCAAGATGCACGCTCTTGCTTTCTAGAGTCTCTAATAGAGCCAGAAACATGAGGGTGCTCTGAACAAAATAACGGTGTTTCCTACATTTACGGACCATTGCTAGTTCAACTCTGCTTCTGAAACTGATCCAAACCACAAGTCATCTAACATACAATGCTTTTCAGTTAAGAGCAAGAAACCTGTGAGCTTCGTAAACGATTTATATTCATTTGAGCTGAAAAGTGACTGCGTTTACCTGAAATGATGTCTTACTTATAGGAAGACACAGAGCCTGGAATTTAACTCCATTTCTGAAGGGAAACACACAGCACAGTACTCATCCATGAAACACACTCTGCTTTAGAGCAAGAAGCATGCTCTTGCTTTTCAGAATCTCTAATAGAGCCAGAAACTTGAGGGTACTCAGAACAAAAGAACGGTGTTTCCTACACATACGGATCATTGCTAGTTCAACTCTGCTTCTGAAACTGAGACAAACCACAGGTCCTCTAACATCCAATGCTTTACAGTTAACAGCGAGAAACGTGTGAGCTTTGTGAACGATGTAGCTTCCTTTGAGCTGAAAAGTGAATGAGTTTATCCAAAAAGATATCTTGCTTGTAGGAAGATACAGAGCCTGTGATTTAACTCCATTTCTGAAGGGAAACACACAGCACAGTTCTCATCCATGAAACACACTCTGCTTTAGAGCACGAAGCATGCTCTTGCTTTCTAGAATCTCTAAAAGAGCAGGAAACTTGAGTGTGCTCAGAACAAAAGAACGTTGTTTCCTGCACATACGGACCATTGCTAGTTCAACTCTGCTTCTGAAACTGATACAAACCATAGGTCCTCTAACATCCAATGCTTTACAGTTAAGAGCAAGAAACGTGTGAGCTTCGTGAACGATGTAGCTTTGTTTGAACTGAAAGATGACTGAGTTTAGGTGAAACAAAGTCTTGTTTGTACGAAGATACAGAGCCTGTGATATAACTCCATTTCTGAAGGGAAACAAACAGCACATTTCTCACGAAGAAACACACTCTGCGTTTAGGAAGAAGCACGCTCTTGCTTTATAGAGACTCTAATAGAGCAGGAAACATGAGTGTGCTCAGAACAAAAGAACGGTGTTTCCTACACATCCGGACCAATGCTAGTTCAACTCTGCTTCTGAATCTGATACAAACCACAAGCCATCTAACATCCAATGCTTTTCAGTTAAGAGTGAGAAACATGTGATCGTCGTAAACGATTTATATTCATTTAAGCTGAAAAGTGACTGCGTTTACCTGAAATGATGTCTTGCTTGTAGGAAGACACGGAGCTGGAATTTATCTCAATTTCTGAAGGGAAACACACAGCACAGTTCTCATGCATGAAACACACGCTGCTTTAGAGCAAGAAGCATGCTCTTGCTTTCTAAGAGTTTCTAATACAGCAGGAAACGTGACAGTGGTCAGAACAAAATAACGTTGTTTCCTACACGTACGGAACATATCTAGGTCAACTCTTCTTCTGAAACTGATACAAACCACAGTTCCTCTAACATGCAATGCTTTCCAGTTAAGAGCGAGAAACGTGTGAGCTTCGTGAACGATGTAGCTACTTTTGAGCTGAAAAGTGACTTAGTTTACCTGAAAACATGTCTTGCCTGTAGGAAGACACAGAGCCTGGGATTTAACTCCATTTCAGAAGGGAAACCCACAGCACAGTTCTCATCCATGAAACACTCTGCTTTAGAGCAAGATGCACGCTCTTGCTTTCTAGAGTCTCTAATAGAGCCAGAAACATGAGGGTGCTCTGAACAAAATAACGGTGTTTCCTACATTTACGGACCATTGCTAGTTCAACTCTGCTTCTGAAACTGATCCAAACCACAAGTCATCTAACATACAATGCTTTTCAGTTAAGAGCAAGAAACCTGTGAGCTTCGTAAACGATTTATATTCATTTGAGCTGAAAAGTGACTGCGTTTACCTGAAATGATGTCTTACTTATAGGAAGACACAGAGCCTGGAATTTAACTCCATTTCTGAAGGGAAACACACAGCACAGTACTCATCCATGAAACACACTCTGCTTTAGAGCAAGAAGCATGCTCTTGCTTTTCAGAATCTCTAATAGAGCCAGAAACTTGAGGGTACTCAGAACAAAAGAACGGTGTTTCCTACACATACGGATCATTGCTAGTTCAACTCTGCTTCTGAAACTGAGACAAACCACAGGTCCTCTAACATCCAATGCTTTACAGTTAACAGCGAGAAACGTGTGAGCTTTGTGAACGATGTAGCTTCCTTTGAGCTGAAAAGTGAATGAGTTTATCCAAAAAGATATCTTGCTTGTAGGAAGATACAGAGCCTGTGATTTAACTCCATTTCTGAAGGGAAACACACAGCACAGTTCTCATCCATGAAACACACTCTGCTTTAGAGCACGAAGCATGCTCTTGCTTTCTAGAATCTCTAAAAGAGCAGGAAACTTGAGTGTGCTCAGAACAAAAGAACGTTGTTTCCTGCACATACGGACCATTGCTAGTTCAACTCTGCTTCTGAAACTGATACAAACCATAGGTCCTCTAACATCCAATGCTTTACAGTTAAGAGCAAGAAACGTGTGAGCTTCGTGAACGATGTAGCTTTGTTTGAACTGAAAGATGACTGAGTTTAGGTGAAACAAAGTCTTGTTTGTACGAAGATACAGAGCCTGTGATATAACTCCATTTCTGAAGGGAAACAAACAGCACATTTCTCACGAAGAAACACACTCTGCGTTTAGGAAGAAGCACGCTCTTGCTTTATAGAGACTCTAATAGAGCAGGAAACATGAGTGTGCTCAGAACAAAAGAACGGTGTTTCCTACACATCCGGACCAATGCTAGTTCAACTCTGCTTCTGAATCTGATACAAACCACAAGCCATCTAACATCCAATGCTTTTCAGTTAAGAGTGAGAAACATGTGATCGTCGTAAACGATTTATATTCATTTAAGCTGAAAAGTGACTGCGTTTACCTGAAATGATGTCTTGCTTGTAGGAAGACACGGAGCTGGAATTTATCTCAATTTCTGAAGGGAAACACACAGCACAGTTCTCATGCATGAAACACACGCTGCTTTAGAGCAAGAAGCATGCTCTTGCTTTCTAAGAGTTTCTAATACAGCAGGAAACGTGACAGTGGTCAGAACAAAATAACGTTGTTTCCTACACGTACGGAACATATCTAGGTCAACTCTTCTTCTGAAACTGATACAAACCACAGTTCCTCTAACATGCAATGCTTTCCAGTTAAGAGCGAGAAACGTGTGAGCTTCGTGAACGATGTAGCTACTTTTGAGCTGAAAAGTGACTTAGTTTACCTGAAAACATGTCTTGCCTGTAGGAAGACACAGAGCCTGGGATTTAACTCCATTTCTGAAGGGAAACCCACAGCACAGTTCTCATCCATGAAACACTCTGCTTTAGAGCAAGGTGCACGCTCTTGCTTTCTAGAGTCTCTAATAGAGCCAGAAACATGAGGGTGCTCTGAACAAAATAACCGTGTTTCCTACATTTACGGACCATTGCTAGTTCAACTCTGCTTCTGAAACTGATCCAAACCACAAGTCATCTAACATCCAATGCTTTTCAGTTAAGAGCAAGAAACCTGTGAGCTTCGTAAACGATTTATATTCATTTGAGCTGAAAAGTGACTGCGTTTACCTGAAATGATGTCTTACTTATAGGAAGACACAGAGCCTGGAATTTAACTCCATTTCTGAAGGGAAACACACAGCACAGTACTCTTCCATGAAACACACTCTGCTTTAGAGCAAGAAGCATGCTCTTGCTTTTCAGAATCTCTAACAGAGCCAGAAACTTGAGGGTACTCAGAACAAAAGAACGGTGTTTCCTACACATACGGATCATTGCTAGTTCAACTCTGCTTCTGAAACTGATACAAACCACAGGTCCTCTAACATCCAATGCTTTACAGTTAAGAGAGAATAACGTGTGAGCTTTGTGAACGATGTAGCTTCCTTTGAGCTGAAAAGTGAATGAGTGTATCCAAAAAGATGTCTTGCTTGTAGGAACATACAGAGCCTGTGATTTAACTCCATTTCTGAAGGGAAACACACAGCACAGTTCTCATCCATGAAACACACTCTGCTTTAGAGCACGAAGCATGCTCTTGCTTTCTAGAATCTCTAAAAGAGCAGGAAACTTGAGTGTGCTCAGAACAAAAGAACGTTGTTTCCTGCACATACGGACCATTGCTAGTTCAACTCTGCTTCTGAAACTGATACAAACCATAGGTCCTCTAACATCCAATGCTTTACAGTTAAGAGCAAGAAACGTGTGAGCTTCGTGAACGATGTAGCTTTGTTTGAACTGAAAGATGACTGAGTTTAGGTGAAACCAAGTCTTGTTTGTACGAAGATACAGAGCCTGTGATATAACTCCATTTCTGAAGGGAAGCAAACAGCACATTTCTCACGAAGAAACACACTCTGCGTTTAGGAAGAAGCACGCTCTTGCTTTATAGATAATCTAATAGAGCAGGAAACATGAGTGTGCTCAGAACAAAAGAACGGTGTTTCCTACACATACGGACCAATGCTAGTTCAACTCTGCTTCTGAGTCTGATACAAACCACAAGCCATCTAACATCCAATGCTTTTCAGTTAAGAGTGAGAAACATGTGATCGTCGTAAACGATTTATATTCACTTAAGCTGAAAAGTGACTGCGTTTACCTGAAATGATGTCTTGGTTGTGGGAAGACACGGAGCCTGGCATTTAACTCCATTTCTGAAGGGAAACACACAGCACAGTTCTCATCCATGAAACACACTCTGATTTAGAGCACAAAGCATGCTCTTGCTTTCTAGAGTCTCTAATAGAGCAGGAACGTGAGTGAGCTCAGAACAAAAGAGCGGTGTTTCCTACACATACGGACCATAGCTAGTTCAACTCTGCTTCTGAAACTGATACAAACCACAAGTCACCTAACTTCCAATGCTTTTCATTTAAGAGTGAGAAACGTGTGAGCTTCGTAAATGATTTATATTCATTTGAGGTGAAAAGTGACTGCGTTTACCTGAATTGATGTCTTGCTTGTAGGAAGACACGGAGCCTGGAATTTAACTCCATTTCTTAAGGGAAACACACAGCACAGTTTTCATCCATGAAACACACACTGCTTTAGAGCAAGAGGCACGCTCTTGCTTTCTAAGAATCTCTAATACAGCAGGAAATGTGACTGTGGTCAGAACAAAATAACGGTGTTTCCTACATGTACGGACCATATCTAGGTCAACTCTTCTTCTGAAACTGATACAAACCACAGTTCCTCTAACATGCAATGCTTTCCAGTTAAGAGCGAGAAACGTGTGAGCTTCGTGAACGATGTAGCTTCCTTTGAGCTGAAAAGTGACTTAGTTTACTTGAAAAGAAGTCTTGCATGTAGGAAGACACAGAGCATGGGATTTAACTCCATTTCTGAAGGGAAACACACAGCACAGTTCTCATCCATGAAACACACTCTGCTTTAGAGCACGAATCATGCTCTTGCTTTCTAGAGTCTCTAATAGAGCCAGAAACATGAGGGTGCTCTGAAAAAAATAACGGTGTTTCCTACATTTACGGACCATTGCTAGTTCAACTCTGCTTCTGAAACTGATACAAATCACAAGTCATCTAACATCCAATGCTTTTCAGTTAAGAGCAAGAAACGTGTGAGCTTCGTGAACGATGTAGCTTTGTTTGAGCTGAAAGATGACTGAGTTTACATGAAACAAAGTGTTGCTTTTTGGAAGATACAGAGCCTGTGATTTAATTCCATTTCTGAACGGATACACACAGCACATTTCTCACGATGAAACACACTCTGTACTTAGGAAGAAGCACGCTCTTGCTTTCTAGAGTCTCTAATAGAGCAGGAAACATGAGTATGCTCAGAACCAAAGAACGGTGTTTCCTACACATCCGGACCACTGCTAGTTCAACTCTGCTTCTGAATCTGATACAAACCACAAGTCATCTAACATCCAATGCTTTTCAGTTAAGAGTGAGAAACATGTGATCTTCGTAAACGATTTATATTCATTTAAGCTGAAAAGTGACTGCGTTTACCTGAAATGATGTCTTGCTGGTAGGAAGACACGGGGCCTGGAATTTAACTCCATTTCTGAAGGGAAACACACAGCACAGTTCTCATCCATGAAACACACACTGCTTTAGAGCAAGAAGCACGCTCTTGCTTTCTAAGAGTTTATAATACAGCACGAAACGTGACTGTGGTCAGAACAAAATAACGGTGTTTCCTATACGTATGGACCATATCTAGGTCAACTCTTCTTCTGAAACTGATACAAACCACAGTTCCTCGAACATGCAATGCTTTCCAGTTAAGAGCGAGAAACGTGTGCGCTTTGTGAACGATGTAGCTTCCTTTGACCTGAAAAGTGACTGAGTTTATCCAAAAAGATGTCTTGCTTGTAGGAAGATACAGAGCCTGTGATTTAACTCCATTTCTGAAGGGAAACACACAGCACAGTTCTCATCCGTGAAACACACTCTGCTTTAGAGCACAAAGCATGCTCTTGCTTTCCAGAATCTCTAAAAGAGCAGGAAACTTGAGTGTGCTCAGAACAAAAGAACGGTGTTTCCTGCACATACGGACCATTGCTAGTTCAACTCTGCTTCTGAAACTGATACAAACCATAGGTCCTCTAACATCCAATGCTTTACAGTTATGAGCAAGAAACGGGTTAGCTTCGTGAACGATGTAGCTTTGTTTGAACTGAAAGATGACTGAGTTTACGTGAAACGAAGTCTTGCTTGTAGGAATATACAGAGCCTTGGATTTAACTCCATTTCTGAAGGGAAACACACAGCACAGTTCTCTTCCATGAACCACACTCTGCTTTAGAGCACGAAGCATTCTCTTGCTTTCTAGAATCTCTACTAGAGCAGGAACGTGAGTGAGCTCAGAAAAAAAGAACAGCGTTTCCTACACATACGGACCACAGCTATTTCAACTCTGCTTCTGAAACTGATACAAACCACAAGTCATCTAACATCCAATTCTTTTCAGTTAAGAGCGAGAAACGTGTGAGCTTTGTAAATGATTTATATTCATTTGAGCTGAAAAGTGACTGTGTTTACCTGAAATGATTTCTTGCTTGTAGGAAGACAAGGGGCCTGGAATTTAACTCCATTTCTGAAGGGAAACACACAGCACTGTTCTCATCCAAGAAACACACTCTACTTTAGAGCAAGAAGCACGCTCTTGCTTTCTAAGTGTCTCTAATACAGCAGGAAACGTGACTGTGGTCAGAACAAAATAACGGTGTTTCCTACACATACGGAGCATATCTAGGTCTACTCTTCTTCTGAAACTGAGACAAACCACAGTTCCTCTAATATGCAATGCTTTCCAGTTAAGAGCGAGAAACGTGTGAGCTTCGTGAACGATGTAGCTTCCTTTGAGCTGAAAAGCTACTGAGTTTGCTTGAAAAGATGTCTTGGATGTAGGAAGATACAGAGCCTGGGATTTAACTCCATTTCTGAAGGGAAACACACAGCACAGTTCTCGTCCATGAAACACACTCTGCTTTAGAGCACGAAGCATTCTCTTGCTTTCTAGATTCTCTAATAGAGCAGGAACGTGAGTGAGCTCAGAACAAAGAACGGCGTTTCCTACACATAGGGACCATAGCTAGTTCAACTCTGCTTCTGAAACTGATACAAACCACAGTTCCATTAACATGCAATGCTTTCAAGTTAAGAGCGAGAAACATGTGAGCTTTGTAAACGATTTTTATTCATTTGAGCTGAAAAGTGACTGCGTTTTCCTGAAATGATTTATTGCTTGTAGGAAGACACAGGGTTTTGAATTTAACTCCATTTCTGAAGGGAACCACACAGCACAGTTCTCATCCATGACACACACTCTACTTTAGAGCAAGAAGCACGCTCTTGCTTTCTAAGTGTCTCTAATACAGCAGGAAACGTGACTGTGGTCAGAACAAAATAACGGTGTTTCCTACACATAGGGACCATATCTAGGTCAACTCTTCTTCTGAAACTGATACAAACCACAGTTCCTCTAACATGCAGTGCTTTCCAGTTAAGAGCGAGAAACGTGTGAGCGTCGTGAACGATGTAACATCCTTTTAGCTGAAAAGTGACTGAGTTTACCCGAAAAGATGTCTTGCTTGTAAGGAGATACAGAGCTTGTGATTTAACTCCTTTTCTGAAGGGAAACACACAGCACAGTTCTCATCCATGAAACACTATCTGCTTTAGAGCACGAAGCATGCTCTTGCTTTCTAGAGTATCTAAAAGAGCAGGAAACTTGAGTGTGCTCAGAAAAAAAGAACGGTGTTTCCTAAACATACAGACCATTGCTAGTTCAACTCTGCTTTTGAAACTGATACAAACCACAGGTCCTCTAAAATCCAATGCTTACAGTTAAGAGCAAGAAACGTGTGAGCTTCGTTAACGAAGTAGCTTTGTTTGAGCTGAAAAATGACTGAGTTTACGTGAAACGAAGGCTTGATTGTAGCAAGATACAGAGCCTGTGATTTAGCTCTAATTCTTAAGGGAAACACACAGCACATTTCTCACGACGAAACACACTATGCGTTTAGCAAGAAGCACGCTCTTGCTTTCTAGTGTCTCTTATAGAGCAGGAAACTTGAGTGTGCTCAGAACAAAAGAACGGTGTTTCCTACACATCTGGACCACTGCTAGTTCAACTCTGCTTCTGAATCTGATACAGACCACAAGTCATCTAACATCCCATTCTTTTCAGTTAAGAGTAAGAAACGTGTGATCTTTGTAAACGATTTATATTCATTTAAGCTGAAAAGGGACTGCGTTTACCTGAAATGATGTCTTGCTTGTAGGAAGACACGGAGCCTGGAATTTAACTCCATTTCTGAAGGGAAACATACAGCACAGTTCTCATCCATGAAACACACACTGCTTTAGAGCAAGAAGCACGCTCTTGCTTTCTAAGAGTTTCTAATACAGCAGGAAATGTGACTGTGGTCAGAACAAAATAACGGTGTTTCCTACATGTATGGACCATATCTAGGTCAACTCTTCTTCTGAAACTGATACAAACCACAGTTCCTCTAACATGCAATGCTTTCCAGTTAAGAGCGAGAAACGTGTGAGCTTCGTGAACGATGTAGCTTCCTTTGAGCAGAAAAGTGACTGAGTTTACCCGAAAAGATGTCTTGCTTGTAGGAATATACAGAGCCTGGGATTTAACTCCATTTCTGAAGGGAAACACACAGCACAGTTCTCTTCCATGAACCACACTCTGCTTTAGAGCACGAAGCATTCTCTTCCTTTCTAGAATCTATAATAGAGCAGGAACGTGAGTGAGCTCAGAAAAAAAGAACGGCGTTTCCTACACATACGGACCACAGCTATTTCAACTCTGCTTCTGAAACTGATACAAACCACAAGTCATCTAACATCCAATTCTTTTCAGTTAAGAGCGAGAAACGTGTGAGCTTTGTAAATGATTTATATTCATTTGAGCTGAAAAGTGACTGTGTTTACCTGAAATGATTTCTTGCTTGTAGGAAGACAAGGGGCCTGGAATTTAACTCCATTTCTGAAGGGAAGCACACAGCACTGTTCTCATCAAAGAAACACACTCTACTTTAGAGCAAGAAGCACGCTCTTGCTTTCTAAGTGTCTCTAATACAGCAGGAAACGTGACTGTGGTAAATACAAAATAACGGTGTTTCCTACACATACGGACCATATCTAGGTCTACTCTTCTTCTGAAACTGAGACAAACCACAGGTCCTCTAACATCCAATTCTTTACAGTTAAGAGCAAGAAACGTGTGAGCTTTGTGAACGATTCAGCTTTGTTTGAACTGAAAGATGACAGAGTTTACGTGAAACGATGTCTTGCTTGTAGGAAGATACAGAGCCTGTGATTTAACTCCATTTCTGAAGGGAAACACACAGCACAGTTCTCATCCATGAAACACACTCTGCTTTAGAGCACGAAGCATGCTCTTGCTTTCTAGAATCTCTAAAAGAGCAGGAAACTTGAGTGTGCTCAGAAAAAAAGAACGTTGTTTCCTGCACATACGGACAATTGCTAGTTCAACTCTGCTTCTGAAACTGATACAAACCATAGGTCCCCTAACATCCAATGCTTTACAGTTAAGAGCAAGAAACGTGTGAGCTTTGTGAACGATGTAGCTTTGTTTGAACTGAAAGATGACTGATTTTACGTGAAACGATGTCTTGCTTGTAGGAAGATACAGAGCCTGTCATTTAACTCCATTTCTCAAGGGAAACAAACAGCACATTTCTCACGATGAAACACACTCTGCGTTTAGGAAAAGGACGCTCTTGCTTTATAGAGACTCTAATAGAGCAGGAAACATGAGTGTGCTCAGAACAAAAGAACGGTGTTTCCTACACATCCGGACCAATGCTAGTTCAACTCTGCTTCTGAATCTGATACAAACCACAAGCCATCTAACATCCAATGCTTTTCAGTTAAGAGTGAGAAACATGTGATCTTCATAAACGATTTATATTCATTTAAGCTGAAACGTGACTGCGTTTACCTGAAATGATGTCTTGCTTGTAGGAAGACACGGAGCCTGGAATTTAACTCCATTTCTGAAGGGAAACACACAGCACAGTTCTCATCCATGAAACACACTCTGCTTTAGAGCACAAAGCATGCTCTTGCTTTCTAAGAGTCTCTAATACAGCAGGAAACGTGACTGTGGTCAGAACAAAATAACGGTGTTTCCTACATGTACGGACCATATCTAGGTTAACTCTTCTTCTGAAACCGATACAAACCACAGTTCCTCTAATATGCAATGCTTTCCAGTTAAGAGCGAGAAACGTGTGAGCTTCGTGAACGATGTAGCTTCCTTTGAGCTGAAAAGCTACTGAGTTTGCTTGAAAAGATGTCTTGGATGTAGGAAGATACAGAGCCTGGGATTTAACTCCATTTCTGAAGGGAAACACACAGCACAGTTCTCTTCCATGAAACACACTCTGCTTTAGAGCACGAAGCATTCTCTTGCTTTCTAGATTCTCTAATAGAGCAGGAACGTGAGTGAGCTCAGAACAAAGAACGGCGTTTCCTACACATAGGGACCATAGCTAGTTCAACTCTGATTCTGAAACTGATACAAACCACAGTTCCATTAACATGCAATGCTTTCAAGTTAAGAGCGAGAAACGTGTGAGCTTTGTAAACGATTTATATTCATTTGAGCTGAAAAGTGACTGCGTTTTCCTGAAATGATTTCTTGCTTGTAGGAAGACACAGGGATTTGAATTTAACTCCATTTCTGAAGGGAACCACACAGCACAGTTCTCATCCATGACACACACTCTACTTTAGAGCAAGAAGCACGCTCTTGCTTTCTAAGTGTCTCTAATACAGCAGGAAACGTGACTGTGGTCAGAACAAAATAACGGTGTTTCCTACACATACGGACCATATCTAGGTCAACTCTTCTTCTGAAACTGATTCAAACCACAGTTTCATTAATATGCAATGCTTTAAAGTTAAGAGCGAGAAACCTGTGAGCTTCATGAACGATGTAGCTTCCTTTGAGCTGAAAAGTGACTGAGTTTACTTGAAAAGATGTCTTGCTTGTAGGAAGACACAAAGCATGGGATTTAACTCCATTACTGAAGGGAAACACACAGCACAGTTCTTATTCATGAAACCTACTCTGCTTTAGAGCACAAAGCATGTTCTTGCTTTCTAGATTCTCTAATAGAGCGAGAAACATGAGGGTGCTCTGAACAAAATAATGGTGTTTCCTACATTTACGGACCATTGCTAGTTCAACTCTGCTTCTGAAACTGATACAAACCCCAAGTCATCTAACATCCAATGCTTTTCAGTTAAGAGTGAGAAACGTGTGAGCTTCGTAAATGATTTATATTCATTTGAGTTGAAAAGTGACTGCATTTACCTGAAATGATGTCTTGCTTGTAGGAAGACACGGAGCCTGGAATTTATCTCCATTTCTGAAGGGAAACACACAGCACAGTTCTCATCCATGAAACACACACTGCTTTAGAGCAAGAAGCACGCTCTTGTTTCTAAGAGTCTCTAATACAGCAGGAAACGTGACTGTGGTCAGAACAAAATAACGGTGTTTCCTACACATATGGACCATATCTAGGTCAACTCTTCTTCTGAAACTGATACAAACCACAGTTCCTCTAACATGCAATGCTTTCCAGTTAAGAGCGAGAAACATGTGAGCGTCGTGAACGATGTAGCTTCCTTTTAGCTGAAAAGTGACTGAGTTTACCCGAAAAGATGTCCTGCTTGTAGGGAGATACAGAGCCTGGGATTTAACTCCTTTTCTGAAGGGAAACACACAGCACAGTTCTCATCCGTGAAACACTACCTGCTTTAGAGCACGAAGCATGCTCTTGCTTTCTAGAGTCACTAAAAGAGCAGGAAACTTGAGTGTGCTCAGAAAAAAAGAACGGTGTTTCCTGCACATACGGAACATTACTAGTTCAAGTCTGCTTCTGAAACTGATACAAACCACAAGTCATCTAACATCCAATTCTTTTCAGTTAAGAGCAAGAAACCTGTGAGCTTCGTGAACGATGTAGCTTTGTTTGAACTGAAAGATGACTGAGTTTCATGAAACGAAGTCTTGCTTGTAGGAAGATACAGAGCCTGTGATTTAACTCCATTTCTGAAGGGAAACACACAGCACAGTTCTCATCCATGAAACACACTCTGCTTTAGAGCACGAAGCATGCTCTTGTTTTCTAGAGTCTCTAATAGAGCCAGGAACATGAGGGTGCTCTGAACAAAATAACAGTGTTTCCTACATTTACGGACTACTGCTAGTTCAACTCTGCTTCTGAAACGGATACAAACCACAAGTCATCTAACATCCAATGCTTTTCAGTTAAGAGCAAGAAACGTGTGAGCTTCATAAACTATTTATATTCATTTGAGCTGAAAAATGACTGCGTTTACCTGAAATGATGTCTTGCTTATAGGAAGAAACACAGCCTGGAATTTAACTCCATTTCTGAAGGGAAACACACAGCACAGTACTCATCCATGAAACACACTCTGCTTTAGAGCAAGAAGATTGCTCTTGCTTTTCAGAATCTCTTATAGAGCCAGAAACTTGAGGGTAAGCAGAACAAAAGAACGGTGTTTCCTACACATACGGATCATTGCTAGTTCAACTCTGCTTCTGAAACTGAGACAAACCACAGGTCCTCTAACAACCAATTCTTTACAGTTAAGAGCAAGAAACGTGTGAGCTTCGTGAACGATGTAGCTTTGTTTGAGCTGAAAGATGACTGAGTTTACGTGAAACGAAGTCTTGCTTGTAGGAAGATACAGAGCCTGTGATTTAACTCCATTTCTGAAGGGAAACACACAGCACATTTCTCACGATGAAACACACTCTGCGTTTAGGAAGAAGCACGCTCATGCTTTATAGAGACTCTTATAGAGCAGGAAATATGAGTGTGCCCAGAACAAAAGAACGGTGTTTCCTACACATCCGGACCAAAGCTAGTTCAACTCTGCTTCTGAATCTGATACAAACCACAAGCCATCTAACATCAAATGCTTTTCAGTTAAGAGGTTGTTTCTTGGATGAGAACACTGGTCTGAATTTTTATTCAGAAACGGAGTTAAACCAAAGTGTCTGTGTCTTCCTACAAACAAGAGTTCATATCCAGTAAACCCAGTGATTTTTCGGCTCAAATGAATTTACACAGATCACGAACCCAACATGTTTTTCACTATTAACTAAAGAGCATCTATGTAAGAGATGCTGGGGTTTGTTACAGTTTCATAAGCAGAGTTCAACTAGATATGGTCCGTATGAGTAGGAAACACAGTTCTTTTATTCTGGGCATGCTCATATTTCTTGCTGTATTGTAGACGCTGGAAAGAAGGCATGCTTCTTGCGTTAAAACAGAGTATGTTTCATGGATGAGAACACTGGTCTGAATTTTCCTTCAGAAATGCAGTTAATCCAAAGCCTCTGTGTCTTCCTACAAGCAAGAGTTCATTTAGGGTAAACCAAGGGGTTTTTCTGCTCAAATGAATTTACACAGTTCACGAAACAAAAACGATTTTCACTATTAACTAAAGAGCATCTATATAAGAGATGCTGTGGTTTGTTACAGTTTCATGAGCAGATTTCAACTAGATATGGTCCGTATGAGTAGGAAACACAGTTCATTTTTTCTGGACATGCTCATATTTCTTGCTGTATTGGAGACTCTTGACAGAAGAGGATGCTTCTTGCTTTAAAACAGAGGGTGTTTCATGGATGAGAACACTGGTCTGAATTTCACTTCACAAACGGAATTAAACCAAACCCTCTGTGTTTTCCTACAAGCAAGAGTTCATTTCTGGTAACCCCAGTGATTTTTTACGGCTCAAATGAATTTACACCCTTCACGATCCGAACACGATTTTCACTATTAACTAAAGAGCATCGATGTAAGAGATGCTGTGGTTTGTTACAGTTTCATAAGCAGATTCAACTAGATATGGTCCATATGAGTAAGAAACACAGTTCTTTTTTTCTAGGCATGCTCATGTTTCTTGCTGTATTGGAGACGCTAGAAAGAAGAGCATGCTTCTTGCGTTAAAACAGAGTATGTTTCTTGGATGAGAACACTGGTCTGAATTTTCCTTCAAAAACGGAGTAAAACCAAAGTCTCTGTGTCTTCCTACAAGCAAGAGTTCATTTCCGGTAAACCCAGGGGTTTTTCTGCTCAAATGAATTTACACAGTTCACGAAACAAACACGATTTTCACTGTTAACTAAAGAGCATCTATGTAAGAGATGCTGTGGTTTGTTACAGTTTCATAAGCAAATTCAACTAGATATGGTCCGTATGAGTAAGAAACACAGTTCTTTTTTTCTGGGCATGCTCATGTTTCTTGCTGTATTGGAGACGCTAGAAAGAAGAGCATGCTTCTTGCGTTAAAACAGAGTATGTTTCTTGGATGAGAACATTGGTCTGATTTTCCTTTAGAAACGGAGTAAAACCAAAGTCTCTGTGTCTTCCTACAAGCAAGAGTTCATATCCGGTAAACCCAGTGATTTTTCGGCTCAAATGAATTTACACAGATCACGAACCCAACATGTTTTTCACTATGAACTAAAGAGCATCAATGTAGGAGATGCTGTGGTTTGTTACAGTTTCATAAGCAGAGTTCAACTTGATATGGTACGTATGAATAGGAAACACAGATCTTTTCTTCTGGGCATGCTCATGTTTCTTGCTGTATTAGAGACGCTGGAAAGAAGAGCATGCTCTTTGTGGTAAAACAGAGTGTGGTTCATGGATGAGAACTCTGGTGTGAATTTCCCTTCACAAACGGAGGGAAACCAAAGCCTCTGAGTCTTCCTACAAGCAAGAGTTCATTTCCGGTAAACCCAGGGGTTTTTCTGCTCAAAAGAATTTACACAGTTCATGAACCCAACACGTTTTTCACTATTAACTAAAGAGCATCTATGTAAGAGATGCTGTGGTTTGTTACAGTTTCATGAGCAGAGTTCAACTAGATATGGTCCGTATGAGTAGGAAACACAGGTCTTTTTTTCTGGGAATGCTCACATTTCTTGCTGTATTGGAGACGCAGTAAAGAAGGCATGCTTCCTGCTTTAAAACAGAGTATGTTTCATGGATGAGAACACTGGTCTGAATTTCCCTTCACAAACGGAGTTAAACCAAAGTCTCTGTGTCTTCCTACAAGCAAGAGTTCATTTCTGGTAAACCCAGTGATTTTACGGCTCAAATGAATTTCATAGTTCACGAACCCAACACGTTTTTCACTATTAACTAAAGAGCATCCATGTACAGATTCTGTGGTTTGTTACAGTTTCATGAGCAGATTTCAACTAGATATGGTCCGTATGAGTAGAAAACACAGTTAATTTTTTCTGGACATGCTCATATTTCTTGCTGTATTGCAGACTCTGGACAGAAGAAGATGCATCTTGCGTTAAAACAGAGGGTGTTTCATGGATGAGAACACTGGTCTGAATTTCCCTTCACAAACGGAGTTAAACCAAAGCCTCTGTGTCTTCCTACAAGCAAGAGTTCATTTCCGGTAAACCCAGAGATTTTTACGGCACAAATGAATTTACACAGTTCACGAACCAAACACGATTTTCACTGTTAACTAAAGAGCATCTATGTAAGAGATGCTGTGGTTTGTTACAGTTTCATAAGCAGAGTTCAACTAGATATGGTCCGTATGAGTAGGAAACACAGTTCTTTTTTTCTGGGCATGCTCATATTTCTTGCTGTATTGTAGACGCTGGAAAGAAGGCATGCTTCTTGCGTTAAAACAGAGTATGTTTCATGGATGAGAACACTGGTCTGAATTTTCCTTCAGAAACGCAGTTAAACCAAAGCCTCTGTGTCTTCCTACAAGCAACAGTTCTTTTCCGGTAAACCAAGGGGTTTTTCTGCTCAAATGAATTTACACAGTTCACGAAACAAAAACGATTTTCACTGTTAACTAAAGAGCATCTATGTAAGAGATGCTGTGGTTTGTTACAGTTTCATAAGCAAATTCAACTAGATATGGTCCGTATGAGTAAGAAACACAGTTCTTTTCTTCTGGGCATGCTCATGTTTCTTGCTGTATTAGAGATGCTGGAAAGAAGAGCATGCTCTTTGTGGTAAAACAGAGTGTGGTTCATGGATGAGAACTCTGGTGTGAATTTCCCTTCACAAACGGAGGGAAACCAAAGCCTCTGAGTCTTCCTACAAGCAAGAGTTCATTTCCGGTAAACCCAGGGGTTTTTCTGCTGAAAAGAATTTACACAGTTCATGAACCCAACACGTTTTTCACTATTAACTAAAGAGCATCTATGTAAGAGATGCTGGGGTTTGTTACAGTTTCATGAGCAGAGTTCAACTAGATATGGTCCGTATGAGTAGGAAACACAGTTCTTTTTTTCCGGACATGCTCATATTTCTTGCTGTATTGGAGACTCTTGACAGAAGAGGATGCTTCTTGCTTTAAAACAGAGGGTGTTTCATGGATGAGAACACTGGTCTGAATTTCACTTCACAAACGGAATTAAACCAAAACCTCTGTGTTTTCCTACAAGCAAGAGTTCATTTCTGGTAACCCCAGTGATTTTTTACAGCTCAAATGAATTTACACCCTTCACGATCCCAACACGATTTTCACTATTAACTAAAGAGCATCGATGTAAGAGATGCTGTGGTTTGTTACAGTTTCATAAGCAGATTCAACTAGATATGGTCCGTATGAGTAAGAAACACAGTTCTTTTTTTCTAGGCATGCTCATGTTTCTTGCTGTATTGGAGACGCTAGAAAGAAGAGCATGGTTCTTGCGTTAAAACAGAGTATGTTTCTTGGATGAGAACACTGGTCTGAATTTTCCTTCAGAAACAGAGTAAAACCAAAGTCTCTGTGTCTTCCTACATGCAAGAGTTCATATCCGGTAAACACAGTGATTTTTCGGCTCAAATGAATTTACACAGATCACGAACCCAACATGTTTTTCACTATTAACTAAAGAGCATCTATGTAAGAGATGCTGTGGTTTGATACAGTTTCATAAGCAGAGTTCGACTATATGGTCCGTATGATTAGGAAACACAGTTCTTTTTTTCTGGGCATGCTCATGTTTCTTGCTGTATTAGAGACGCTGGAAAGAAGAGCATGCTCTTTGCGTTAAAACAGAGTGTGTTTCTTGGATGAGAACTCATGTGTGAATTTCCCTTCACAAACGGAGTGAAACCAAAGCCTCTGAGTCTTCCTACAAGCAAGAGTTCATTTCCGGTAAACCCAGGGGTTTTCCTGCTCAAATGAATTTGCACAGTTCATGAACCCAACACGTTTTTCACAATTAACTAAAGAGCATCTATGTAAGAGATGCTGGGGTTTGTTACAGTTTCATGAGCAGAGTTCAACTAGATATGGTCCGTATGAGTAAGAAACACAGTTCTTTTTTTCTAGGCATGCTCATGTTTCTTGCTGTATTGGAGACGCTAGAAAGAAGAGCATGCTTCTTGCGTTAAAACAGAGTATGTTTCTTGGATGAGAACACTGGTCTGAATTTTCCTTCAGAAACGGAGTTAAACCAAAGTCTCTGTGTCTTCCTACAAGCAACATTTCATATCCGGTAAACCCAGTGATTTTTCGGCTCAAATGAATTTACACAGATCACGAACCCATCATGTTTTTCACTATGAACTAAAGAGCATCAATGTAGGAGATGCTGTGGTTTGTTACAGTTTCATAAGCAGAGTTCAACTTGATATAGTACGTATAAATAGGAAACACAGATCTTTTCTTCTGTGCATGCTCATGTTTCTTGCTGTATTGGAGACGCTGGAAAGAAGAGCATGCTCTTTGTGGTAAAACAGAGTGTGGTTCATGGATGAGAACTCTGGTGTGAATTTCCCTTCACAAACGGAGGGAAACCAAAGCCTCTGAGTCTTCCTACAAGCAAGAGTTCATTTCCGGTAAACCCAGGGTTTTTTCTGCTCAAAAGAATTTACACAGTTCATGAACCCAACACGTTTTTCACTATTAACTAAAGAGCATCTATGTAAGAGATGCTGTGGTTTGTTACAGTTTCATGAGCAGAGTTCAACTAGATATGGTCCGTATGAGTAGGAAACACAGTTCTTTTTTTCTGGACATGCTCATATTTCTTGCTGTACTGCAGACTCTTGACAGAAGAGGATGCTTCTTGCTTTAAAACAGAGGGTGTTTCATGGATGAGAACACTGGTCTGAATTTCACTTCACAAACGGAATTAAACCAAACCCTCTGTGTTTCCTACAAGCAAGAGTTCATTTCCGGTAACCCCAGTGATTTTTTACGGCTCAAATGAATTTACACACTTCACGATCCCAACACGATTTTCACTATTAACTAAAGAGCATCGATGTAAGAGATGCTGTGGTTTGTTACAGTTTCATAAGCAGATTCAACTAGATATGGTCCGTATGAGTAAGAAACACAGTTCTTTTTTTCTAGGCATGCTCATGTTTCTTGCTGTATTGGAGACGCTAGAAAGAAGAGCATGCTTCTTGCGTTAAAACAGAGTATGTTTCTTGGATGAGAACACTGGTCTGAATTTTCCTTCAAAAACGGAGTAAAACCAAAGTCTCTGTGTCTTCCTACAAGCAAGAGTTCATTTCCGGTAAACCCAGGGGTTTTTCTGCTCAAATGAATTTACACAGTTCACGAAACAAACACGATTTTCACTGTTAACTAAAGAGCATCTATGTAAGAGATGCTGTGGTTTGTTACAGTTTCATAAGCAAATTCAACTAGATATGGTCCGTATGAGTAAGAAACACAGTTCTTTTTTTCTGGGCATGCTCATGTTTCTTGCTGTATTGGAGACGCTAGAAAGAAGAGCATGCTTCTTGCGTTAAAACAGAGTATGTTTCTTGGATGAGAACATTGGTCTGATTTTCCTTTAGAAACGGAGTAAAACCAAAGTCTCTGTGTCTTCCTACAAGCAAGAGTTCATATCCGGTAAACCCAGTGTTTTTTCGGCTCAAATGAATTTACACAGATCACGAACCCAACATGTTTTTCACTATGAACTAAAGAGCATCAATGTAGGAGATGCTGTGGTTTGTTACAGTTTCATAAGCAGAGTTCAACTTGATATGGTACGTATGAATAGGAAACACAGATCTTTTCTTCTGGGCATGCTCATGTTTCTTGCTGTATTAGAGACGCTGGAAAGAAGAGCATGCTCTTTGTGGTAAAACAGAGTGTGGTTCATGGATGAGAACTCTGGTGTGAATTTCCCTTCACAAACGGAGGGAAACCAAAGCCTCTGAGTCTTCCTACAAGCAAGAGTTCATTTCCGGTAAACCCAGGGGTTTTTCTGCTCAAAAGAATTTACACAGTTCATGAACCCAACACGTTTTTCACTATTAACTAAAGAGCATCTATGTAAGAGATGCTGTGGTTTGTTACAGTTTCATGAGCAGAGTTCAACTAGATATGGTCCGTATGAGTAGGAAACACAGGTCTTTTTTTCTGGGAATGCTCACATTTCTTGCTGTATTGGAGACGCAGTAAAGAAGGCATGCTTCCTGCTTTAAAACAGAGTATGTTTCATGGATGAGAACACTGGTCTGAATTTCCCTTCACAAACGGAGTTAAACCAAAGTCTCTGTGTCTTCCTACAAGCAAGAGTTCATTTCTGGTAAACCCAGTGATTTTACGGCTCAAATGAATTTCATAGTTCACGAACCCAACACGTTTTTCACTATTAACTAAAGAGCATCCATGTACAGATTCTGTGGTTTGTTACAGTTTCATGAGCAGATTTCAACTAGATATGGTCCGTATGAGTAGAAAACACAGTTAATTTTTTCTGGACATGCTCATATTTCTTGCTGTATTGCAGACTCTGGACAGAAGAAGATGCATCTTGCGTTAAAACAGAGGGTGTTTCATGGATGAGAACACTGGTCTGAATTTCCCTTCACAAACGGAGTTAAACCAAAGCCTCTGTGTCTTCCTACAAGCAAGAGTTCATTTCCGGTAAACCCAGAGATTTTTACGGCACAAATGAATTTACACAGTTCACGAACCAAACACGATTTTCACTGTTAACTAAAGAGCATCTATGTAAGAGATGCTGTGGTTTGTTACAGTTTCATAAGCAGAGTTCAACTAGATATGGTCCGTATGAGTAGGAAACACAGTTCTTTTTTTCTGGGCATGCTCATATTTCTTGCTGTATTGTAGACGCTGGAAAGAAGGCATGCTTCTTGCGTTAAAACAGAGTATGTTTCATGGATGAGAACACTGGTCTGAATTTTCCTTCAGAAACGCAGTTAAACCAAAGCCTCTGTGTCTTCCTACAAGCAACAGTTCTTTTCCGGTAAACCAAGGGGTTTTTCTGCTCAAATGAATTTACACAGTTCACGAAACAAAAACGATTTTCACTGTTAACTAAAGAGCATCTATGTAAGAGATGCTGTGGTTTGTTACAGTTTCATAAGCAAATTCAACTAGATATGGTCCGTATGAGTAAGAAACACAGTTCTTTTCTTCTGGGCATGCTCATGTTTCTTGCTGTATTAGAGATGCTGGAAAGAAGAGCATGCTCTTTGTGGTAAAACAGAGTGTGGTTCATGGATGAGAACTCTGGTGTGAATTTCCCTTCACAAACGGAGGGAAACCAAAGCCTCTGAGTCTTCCTACAAGCAAGAGTTCATTTCCGGTAAACCCAGGGGTTTTTCTGCTCAAAAGAATTTACACAGTTCATGAACCCAACACGTTTTTCACTATTAACTAAAGAGCATCTATGTAAGAGATGCTGGGGTTTGTTACAGTTTCATGAGCAGAGTTCAACTAGATATGGTCCGTATGAGTAGGAAACACAGTTCTTTTTTTCCGGACATGCTCATATTTCTTGCTGTATTGGAGACTCTTGACAGAAGAGGATGCTTCTTGCTTTAAAACAGAGGGTGTTTCATGGATGAGAACACTGGTCTGAATTTCACTTCACAAACGGAATTAAACCAAAACCTCTGTGTTTTCCTACAAGCAAGAGTTCATTTCTGGTAACCCCAGTGATTTTTTACAGCTCAAATGAATTTACACCCTTCACGATCCCAACACGATTTTCACTATTAACTAAAGAGCATCGATGTAAGAGATGCTGTGGTTTGTTACAGTTTCATAAGCAGATTCAACTAGATATGGTCCGTATGAGTAAGAAACACAGTTCTTTTTTTCTAGGCATGCTCATGTTTCTTGCTGTATTGGAGACGCTAGAAAGAAGAGCATGGTTCTTGCGTTAAAACAGAGTATGTTTCTTGGATGAGAACACTGGTCTGAATTTTCCTTCAGAAACAGAGTAAAACCAAAGTCTCTGTGTCTTCCTACATGCAAGAGTTCATATCCGGTAAACACAGTGATTTTTCGGCTCAAATGAATTTACACAGATCACGAACCCAACATGTTTTTCACTATTAACTAAAGAGCATCTATGTAAGAGATGCTGTGGTTTGATACAGTTTCATAAGCAGAGTTCGACTATATGGTCCGTATGATTAGGAAACACAGTTCTTTTTTTCTGGGCATGCTCATGTTTCTTGCTGTATTAGAGACGCTGGAAAGAAGAGCATGCTCTTTGCGTTAAAACAGAGTGTGTTTCTTGGATGAGAACTCATGTGTGAATTTCCCTTCACAAACGGAGTGAAACCAAAGCCTCTGAGTCTTCCTACAAGCAAGAGTTCATTTCCGGTAAACCCAGGGGTTTTCCTGCTCAAATGAATTTGCACAGTTCATGAACCCAACACGTTTTTCACAATTAACTAAAGAGCATCTATGTAAGAGATGCTGGGGTTTGTTACAGTTTCATGAGCAGAGTTCAACTAGATATGGTCCGTATGAGTAAGAAACACAGTTCTTTTTTTCTAGGCATGCTCATGTTTCTTGCTGTATTGGAGACGCTAGAAAGAAGAGCATGCTTCTTGCGTTAAAACAGAGTATGTTTCTTGGATGAGAACACTGGTCTGAATTTTCCTTCAGAAACGGAGTTAAACCAAAGTCTCTGTGTCTTCCTACAAGCAACATTTCATATCCGGTAAACCCAGTGATTTTTCGGCTCAAATGAATTTACACAGATCACGAACCCATCATGTTTTTCACTATGAACTAAAGAGCATCAATGTAGGAGATGCTGTGGTTTGTTACAGTTTCATAAGCAGAGTTCAACTTGATATAGTACGTATAAATAGGAAACACAGATCTTTTCTTCTGTGCATGCTCATGTTTCTTGCTGTATTGGAGACGCTGGAAAGAAGAGCATGCTCTTTGTGGTAAAACAGAGTGTGGTTCATGGATGAGAACTCTGGTGTGAATTTCCCTTCACAAACGGAGGGAAACCAAAGCCTCTGAGTCTTCCTACAAGCAAGAGTTCATTTCCGGTAAACCCAGGGTTTTTTCTGCTCAAAAGAATTTACACAGTTCATGAACCCAACACGTTTTTCACTATTAACTAAAGAGCATCTATGTAAGAGATGCTGTGGTTTGTTACAGTTTCATGAGCAGAGTTCAACTAGATATGGTCCGTATGAGTAGGAAACACAGTTCTTTTTTTCTGGACATGCTCATATTTCTTGCTGTACTGCAGACTCTTGACAGAAGAGGATGCTTCTTGCTTTAAAACAGAGGGTGTTTCATGGATGAGAACACTGGTCTGAATTTCACTTCACAAACGGAATTAAACCAAACCCTCTGTGTTTCCTACAAGCAAGAGTTCATTTCCGGTAACCCCAGTGATTTTTTACGGCTCAAATGAATTTACACACTTCACGATCCCAACACGATTTTCACTATTAACTAAAGAGCATCGATGTAAGAGATGCTGTGGTTTGTTACAGTTTCATAAGCAGATTCAACTAGATATGGTCCGTATGAGTAAGAAACACAGTTCTTTTTTTCTAGGCATGCTCATGTTTCTTGCTGTATTGGAGACGCTAGAAAGAAGAGCATGCTTCTTGCGTTAAAACAGAGTATGTTTCTTGGATGAGAACACTGGTCTGAATTTTCCTTCAAAAACGGAGTAAAACCAAAGTCTCTGTGTCTTCCTACAAGCAAGAGTTCATTTCCGGTAAACCCAGGGGTTTTTCTGCTCAAATGAATTTACACAGTTCACGAAACAAACACGATTTTCACTGTTAACTAAAGAGCATCTATGTAAGAGATGCTGTGGTTTGTTACAGTTTCATAAGCAAATTCAACTAGATATGGTCCGTATGAGTAAGAAACACAGTTCTTTTTTTCTGGGCATGCTCATGTTTCTTGCTGTATTGGAGACGCTAGAAAGAAGAGCATGCTTCTTGCGTTAAAACAGAGTATGTTTCTTGGATGAGAACATTGGTCTGATTTTCCTTTAGAAACGGAGTAAAACCAAAGTCTCTGTGTCTTCCTACAAGCAAGAGTTCATATCCGGTAAACCCAGTGTTTTTTCGGCTCAAATGAATTTACACAGATCACGAACCCAACATGTTTTTCACTATGAACTAAAGAGCATCAATGTAGGAGATGCTGTGGTTTGTTACAGTTTCATAAGCAGAGTTCAACTTGATATGGTACGTATGAATAGGAAACACAGATCTTTTCTTCTGGGCATGCTCATGTTTCTTGCTGTATTAGAGACGCTGGAAAGAAGAGCATGCTCTTTGTGGTAAAACAGAGTGTGGTTCATGGATGAGAACTCTGGTGTGAATTTCCCTTCACAAACGGAGGGAAACCAAAGCCTCTGAGTCTTCCTACAAGCAAGAGTTCATTTCCGGTAAACCCAGGGGTTTTTCTGCTCAAAAGAATTTACACAGTTCATGAACCCAACACGTTTTTCACTATTAACTAAAGAGCATCTATGTAAGAGATGCTGTGGTTTGTTACAGTTTCATGAGCAGAGTTCAACTAGATATGGTCCGTATGAGTAGGAAACACAGGTCTTTTTTTCTGGGAATGCTCACATTTCTTGCTGTATTGGAGACGCAGTAAAGAAGGCATGCTTCCTGCTTTAAAACAGAGTATGTTTCATGGATGAGAACACTGGTCTGAATTTCCCTTCACAAACGGAGTTAAACCAAAGTCTCTGTGTCTTCCTACAAGCAAGAGTTCATTTCTGGTAAACCCAGTGATTTTACGGCTCAAATGAATTTCATAGTTCACGAACCCAACACGTTTTTCACTATTAACTAAAGAGCATCCATGTACAGATTCTGTGGTTTGTTACAGTTTCATGAGCAGATTTCAACTAGATATGGTCCGTATGAGTAGAAAACACAGTTAATTTTTTCTGGACATGCTCATATTTCTTGCTGTATTGCAGACTCTGGACAGAAGAAGATGCATCTTGCGTTAAAACAGAGGGTGTTTCATGGATGAGAACACTGGTCTGAATTTCCCTTCACAAACGGAGTTAAACCAAAGCCTCTGTGTCTTCCTACAAGCAAGAGTTCATTTCCGGTAAACCCAGAGATTTTTACGGCACAAATGAATTTACACAGTTCACGAACCAAACACGATTTTCACTGTTAACTAAAGAGCATCTATGTAAGAGATGCTGTGGTTTGTTACAGTTTCATAAGCAGAGTTCAACTAGATATGGTCCGTATGAGTAGGAAACACAGTTCTTTTTTTCTGGGCATGCTCATATTTCTTGCTGTATTGTAGACGCTGGAAAGAAGGCATGCTTCTTGCGTTAAAACAGAGTATGTTTCATGGATGAGAACACTGGTCTGAATTTTCCTTCAGAAACGCAGTTAAACCAAAGCCTCTGTGTCTTCCTACAAGCAACAGTTCTTTTCCGGTAAACCAAGGGGTTTTTCTGCTCAAATGAATTTACACAGTTCACGAAACAAAAACGATTTTCACTGTTAACTAAAGAGCATCTATGTAAGAGATGCTGTGGTTTGTTACAGTTTCATAAGCAAATTCAACTAGATATGGTCCGTATGAGTAAGAAACACAGTTCTTTTCTTCTGGGCATGCTCATGTTTCTTGCTGTATTAGAGATGCTGGAAAGAAGAGCATGCTCTTTGTGGTAAAACAGAGTGTGGTTCATGGATGAGAACTCTGGTGTGAATTTCCCTTCACAAACGGAGGGAAACCAAAGCCTCTGAGTCTTCCTACAAGCAAGAGTTCATTTCCGGTAAACCCAGGGGTTTTTCTGCTCAAAAGAATTTACACAGTTCATGAACCCAACACGTTTTTCACTATTAACTAAAGAGCATCTATGTAAGAGATGCTGGGGTTTGTTACAGTTTCATGAGCAGAGTTCAACTAGATATGGTCCGTATGAGTAGGAAACACAGTTCTTTTTTTCCGGACATGCTCATATTTCTTGCTGTATTGGAGACTCTTGACAGAAGAGGATGCTTCTTGCTTTAAAACAGAGGGTGTTTCATGGATGAGAACACTGGTCTGAATTTCACTTCACAAACGGAATTAAACCAAAACCTCTGTGTTTTCCTACAAGCAAGAGTTCATTTCTGGTAACCCCAGTGATTTTTTACAGCTCAAATGAATTTACACCCTTCACGATCCCAACACGATTTTCACTATTAACTAAAGAGCATCGATGTAAGAGATGCTGTGGTTTGTTACAGTTTCATAAGCAGATTCAACTAGATATGGTCCGTATGAGTAAGAAACACAGTTCTTTTTTTCTAGGCATGCTCATGTTTCTTGCTGTATTGGAGACGCTAGAAAGAAGAGCATGGTTCTTGCGTTAAAACAGAGTATGTTTCTTGGATGAGAACACTGGTCTGAATTTTCCTTCAGAAACAGAGTAAAACCAAAGTCTCTGTGTCTTCCTACATGCAAGAGTTCATATCCGGTAAACACAGTGATTTTTCGGCTCAAATGAATTTACACAGATCACGAACCCAACATGTTTTTCACTATTAACTAAAGAGCATCTATGTAAGAGATGCTGTGGTTTGATACAGTTTCATAAGCAGAGTTCGACTATATGGTCCGTATGATTAGGAAACACAGTTCTTTTTTTCTGGGCATGCTCATGTTTCTTGCTGTATTAGAGACGCTGGAAAGAAGAGCATGCTCTTTGCGTTAAAACAGAGTGTGTTTCTTGGATGAGAACTCATGTGTGAATTTCCCTTCACAAACGGAGTGAAACCAAAGCCTCTGAGTCTTCCTACAAGCAAGAGTTCATTTCCGGTAAACCCAGGGGTTTTCCTGCTCAAATGAATTTGCACAGTTCATGAACCCAACACGTTTTTCACAATTAACTAAAGAGCATCTATGTAAGAGATGCTGGGGTTTGTTACAGTTTCATGAGCAGAGTTCAACTAGATATGGTCCGTATGAGTAAGAAACACAGTTCTTTTTTTCTAGGCATGCTCATGTTTCTTGCTGTATTGGAGACGCTAGAAAGAAGAGCATGCTTCTTGCGTTAAAACAGAGTATGTTTCTTGGATGAGAACACTGGTCTGAATTTTCCTTCAGAAACGGAGTTAAACCAAAGTCTCTGTGTCTTCCTACAAGCAACATTTCATATCCGGTAAACCCAGTGATTTTTCGGCTCAAATGAATTTACACAGATCACGAACCCATCATGTTTTTCACTATGAACTAAAGAGCATCAATGTAGGAGATGCTGTGGTTTGTTACAGTTTCATAAGCAGAGTTCAACTTGATATAGTACGTATAAATAGGAAACACAGATCTTTTCTTCTGTGCATGCTCATGTTTCTTGCTGTATTGGAGACGCTGGAAAGAAGAGCATGCTCTTTGTGGTAAAACAGAGTGTGGTTCATGGATGAGAACTCTGGTGTGAATTTCCCTTCACAAACGGAGGGAAACCAAAGCCTCTGAGTCTTCCTACAAGCAAGAGTTCATTTCCGGTAAACCCAGGGTTTTTTCTGCTCAAAAGAATTTACACAGTTCATGAACCCAACACGTTTTTCACTATTAACTAAAGAGCATCTATGTAAGAGATGCTGTGGTTTGTTACAGTTTCATGAGCAGAGTTCAACTAGATATGGTCCGTATGAGTAGGAAACACAGTTCTTTTTTTCTGGACATGCTCATATTTCTTGCTGTACTGCAGACTCTTGACAGAAGAGGATGCTTCTTGCTTTAAAACAGAGGGTGTTTCATGGATGAGAACACTGGTCTGAATTTCACTTCACAAACGGAATTAAACCAAACCCTCTGTGTTTCCTACAAGCAAGAGTTCATTTCCGGTAACCCCAGTGATTTTTTACGGCTCAAATGAATTTACACACTTCACGATCCCAACACGATTTTCACTATTAACTAAAGAGCATCGATGTAAGAGATGCTGTGGTTTGTTACAGTTTCATAAGCAGATTCAACTAGATATGGTCCGTATGAGTAAGAAACACAGTTCTTTTTTTCTAGGCATGCTCATGTTTCTTGCTGTATTGGAGACGCTAGAAAGAAGAGCATGCTTCTTGCGTTAAAACAGAGTATGTTTCTTGGATGAGAACACTGGTCTGAATTTTCCTTCAGAAACGGAGTAAAACCAAAGTCTCTGTGTCTTCCTACAAGCAAGAGTTCATATCCGGTAAACCCAGTGATTTTTCGGCTCAAATGAATTTACACAGATCACGAAGCCAACATGTTTTTCACTATTAACTAAAGAGCATCTATGTAGGAGATGCTGTGGTTTGTTACAGTTTCATAAGCAGAGTTCAACTAGATATGGTACGTATGAATAGGAAACACAGTTCTTTTCTTCTGGGCATGCTCATGTTTCTTGCTGTATTAGAGACGCTGGAAAGAAGAGCATGCTCTTTGTGTTAAAACAGAGTGTGGTTCATGGATGAGAACTCTGGTGTGAATTTCCCTTCACAAACGGAGGGAAACCAAAGCCTCTGAGTCTTCCTACAAGCAAGAGTTCATTTCCGGTAAACCCAGGGGTTTTTCTGCTCAAATGAATTTACACAGTTCACGAAACAAACACGATTTTCACTGTTAACTAAAGAGCATCTATGTAAGAGATGCTGTGGTTTGTTACAGTTTCATAAGCAAATTCAACTAGATATGGTCCATATGTGTAAGAAACACAGTTCTTTTTTTCTGGGCATGCTCATGTTTCTTGCTGTATTGGAGACGCTAGAAAGAAGAGCATGCTTCTTGCGTTAAAACAGAGTATGTTTCTTGGATGAGAACACTGGTCTGATTTTCCTTCAGAAACGGAGTAAAACAAAAGTCTCTGTGTCTTCCTACAAGCAAGAGTTCATATCCGGTAAACCCAGTGATTTTTTGGCTCAAATGAATTTACACAGATCACCAACCCAACATGTTTTTCACTATTAACTAAAGAGCATCTATGTAAGAGATGCTGTGGTTTGATACAGTTTCATAAGCAGAGTTCAACTAGATATGGTACGTATGAGTAGGAAACACAGTTCATTTTTCTGGGCATGCTCATGTTTCTTGCTGTATTGGAGACGCTGGAAAGAAGAGCATCCTTCTTGGGTTAAAACAGAGTATGATTCATGGAAGAGAACACTGGTCGGAATTTTCCTTCAGAAACGGAGTTAAACCAAAGTCTCTGTGTCTTCCTACAAGCAAGAGTTCATTTCCGGTAAACCCAGTGATTTTTCGGCTCAAATGAATTTACACAGGTCACGAACCCAACATGTTTTTCACTATTAACTAAAGAGCATCTATGTAAGAGATGCTGTGGTTTGATACAGTTTCATAAGCAGAGTTCTACTAGATATGGTCTGTATGAGTAGGAAACACAGTTCTTTTTTTCTGGGCATGCTCATGTTTCTTGCTGTATTAGAGACGCTGGAAAGAAGAGCATGCTCTTTGTGTTAAAACAGAGTATGTTTCTTGGATGAGGACTCTGGTGTGAATTTCCCTTCACAAACGGAGTGAAACCAAAGCCTCTGAGTCTTCCTACAAGCAAGAGTTCATTTCCGGTAAACCCAGAGGTTTTCCTGCTCAAATGAATTTACACAGTTCATGCACCCAACACGTTTTTCACTATTAACTAAAGAGCATTTATGTAAGAGATGCTGGGGTTTGTTACAGTTTCATGAGCAGAGTTCAACTAGATATGGTCCGTATGAGTAGGAAACACAGTTCTTTTTTTCTGGGCATGCTCATGTTTCTTGCTGTATTGGATACGCTGGAAAGAAGAGCATCCTTCTTGGGTTAAAACAGAGTATGATTCATGGAAGAGAACACTGGTCGGAATTTTCCTTCAGAAACGGAGTTAAACCAAAGTCTCTGTGTCTTCCTACTAGCAAGAGTTCATTTCCGGTAAACCCAGTGATTTTTCGGCTCAAATGAATTTACACAGTTCACGAACCAAACACGATTTTCACTGTTAACTAAAGAGCATCTATGTAAGAGATGCTGTGGTTTGATACAGTTTCATAAGCAGTGTTCGACTAGATATGGTCCGTATGAGTAGGAAACACAGTTCTTTTTTTCTGGGCATGCTCATGTTTCTTGCTGTATTAGAGACGCTGGAAAGAAGAGCATGCTCTTTGCGTTAAAACAGAGTGTGTTTCTTGGATGAGAACTCTTGTGTGAATTTCCCTTCACAAACGGAGTGAAACCAAAGCCTCTGAGTCTTCCTACAAGCAAGAGTTCATTTCCGGTAAACCCAGGGGTTTTCCTGCTCAAATGAATTTACACAGTTCATGAACCCAACACGTTTTTCACTATTAACTAAAGAGCATCTATGTAAGAGATGCTGTGGTTCGTTACAGTTTCATAAGCAGAGTTCAACTAGATATGGTACATATGAGTAGGAAACACAGTTCTTTCTTTCTGGGCATGCTCATGTTTCTTGCTGTATTGGAGACGCTGGAAAGAAGATCATGCTTCTTGCGTTGAAACAGAGTATGTTTCATGGAAGAGAACACTGGTCTGAAATTTCCTTCAGAAACGGAGTTAAACCAAAGTCTCTGTGTCTTCCTACAAGCAAGAGTTCATTTCCGGTAACCCCAGTGATTTTTTATGGCTCAAATGAATTTACACAGTTCACGATCCCAACACGATTTTCACTATTAACTAAAGAGCATCTCTGTAAGAGATGCTGTGGTTTGTTACAGTTTCATAAGCAGATTCAAGAAGATATGGTCCGTATGAGTAAGAAACGCAGTTCTTTTTTTATAGGCATGCTCATGTTTCTTGCTGTATTGGAGACGCTGGAAAGAAGAGCATGCTCTTTGCGTTAAAACAGAGTGTGTTTCTTGGATGAGAACTCTTGTGTGAATTTCCCTTCACAAACGGAGTGAAACCAAAGCCTCTGAGTCTTCCTACAATCAAGAGTTCATTTCCGGTAAACCCAGGAGTTTTCCTGCTCAAATGAATTTACACAGTTCATGAACCCAACACGTTTTTCACAATTAACTAAAGAGCATCTATGTTAGAGATGCTGGGGTTTGTTACAGTTTCATGAGAAGAGTTCAACTGGATATGGTCCGTATGAGTAGGAAACACAGTTCTTTTTTTCTGGACATGCTCATATTTCTTGCTGTACAGCAGACTCTTGACAGAAGAGGATGCTTCTTGCATTAAAATAGAGGGTGTTTCATGGATGAGAACACTGGTGTGAATTTCACTTCACAAACGGAATTAAACCAAACCCTCTGTGTTTTCCTACAAGCAAGAGTTCATTTCCGGTAAACCCAGTGATTTTTCGGCTCAAATGAATTTACACAGTTCACGAAACAAACACGATTTTCACTGTTAACTAAAGAGCATCTATGTAAGAGATGCTGTGGTTTGTTACAGTTTCATAAGCAGATTCAACTAGATATGGTCCGTATGAGTAAGAAACACAGTTCTTTTTTTTTGGGCATGCTCATGTTTCTTGCTGTATTGGAGACGCTAGAAAGAAGAGCATGCTTCTTGCGTTAAAACAGAGTATGTTTCTTGGATGAGAACTCTGGTGTGAATTTCCCTTCACATACGGAGTGAAACCAAAGCCTCTGAGTCTTCCTACAAGCAAGAGTTCATTTCCTGTAAACCCAGGGGTTTTCCTGCTCAAATGAATTTACACAGTTCATGAACCCAACACGTTTTTCACTATTAACTAAAGAGCATCTATGTAAGAGATGCTGTGGTTTGTTACAGTTTCATAAGCAGAGTTCAACGAGATATGGTACGTATGAGTAGGAAACACAGTTCTTTTTTTCTGGGCATGCTCATGTTTCTTGCTGTATTGGAGACGCTGGAAAGAAGAGCATGCTTCGTGCGTTGAAACAGAGTATGTTTCATGGAAGAGAACACTGGTCGGAATTTTCCTTCAGAAACGGAGTTAAACCAAAGTCTCTGTGTCTTCCTACAAGCAAGAGTTCATTTCCGGTAAACCCAGTGATTTTTTGGCTCAAATGAATATATACAGTTCAAGAACCCAACACGTTTTTCACTATTAACTAAAGAGCATCTATGTAAGAGATGCTGTGGTTTGTTACAGTTTCATGAGCAGAGTTCAACTAGATATGGTACGTATGAATAGGAAATACAGTTCTTTTCTTCTGGGCATGCTCATGTTTCTTGCTGTATTAGAGACGCTGGAAAGAAGAGCATGCTCTTTGTGTTAAAACAGAGTGTGGTTCATGGATGAGAACTCTGGTTGAATTTCCCTTCACAAACGGAGGGAAACCAAAGCCTCTGAGTCTTCCTACAAGCAAGAGTTCATTTCCGGTAAACCCAGGGGTTTTTCTGCTCAAATGAATTTACACAGTTCACGAAACAAACACGATTTTCACTGTTAACTAAAGAGCATCTATGTAAGAGATGCTGTGGTTTGTTACAGTTTCATAAGCAAATTCAACTAGATTTGGTCCGTATGAGTAAGAAACACAGTTCTTTTTTTCTGGGCATGCTCATGTTTCTTGCTGTATTGGAGACACTAGAAAGAAGAGAATGCTTCTTGCGTTAAAACAGAGTATGTTTCTTGGATGAGAACACTGGTCTGATTTTCCTTCAGAAACGGAGTAAAACCAAAGTCTCTGTGTCTTCCTACAAGCAAGAGTTCATATCCGGTAAACCCAGTGATTTTTTGGCTCAAATGAATTTACACAGATCACCAACCCAACATGTTTTTCACTATTAACTAAAGAGCATCTATGTAAGAGATGCTGTGGTTTGATACAGTTTCATAAGCAGAGTTCGATTACATATGGTCCATATGAGTAGGAAACACAGTTCTTTTTTTCTGGGCATGCTCATGTTTCTTGCTGTATTAGAGACGCTGGAAAGAAGAGCATGCTCTTTGCGTTAAAACAGAGTATGTTTCTTGGATGAGAACTCTTGTGTGAATTTCCCTTCACATACGGAGTGAAACCAAAGCCTCTGAGTCTTCCTACAAGCAAGAGTTCATTTCCGGTAAACCCAGGGGTTTTCCTGCTCAAATGAATTTACACAGTTCATGAACCCAACACGTTTTTCACTACTAACTAAAGAGCATCTATGTAAGAGATGCTGTGGTTTGTTACAGTTTCATAAGCAGAGTTCAACTAGATATGGTACGTATGAGTAGGAAACACAGTTCTTTTTTTCTGGGCATGCTCATGTTTCTTGCTGTATTGGAGACGCTGGAAAGAAGAGCATGCTTCGTGCGTTGAAACAGAGTATGTTTCATGGAAGAGAACACTGGTCTGAATTTTCCTTCAGAAACGGAGTTAAACCAAAGTCTCTGTGTCTTCCTACAAGCAAGAGTTCATTTCCGGTAAACTCAGTGATTTTTTGGCTCAAATGAATTTATACAGTTCACGAACCCAACACGTTTTACACTATTAACTAAAGAGCATCTATGTAAGAGATGCTGTGGTTTGTTACAGTTTCATGAGCAGAGTTCAACTAGATATGGTACGTATGAATAGGAAATACAGTTCTTTTCTTCTGGGCATGCTCATGTTTCTTGCTGTATTAGAGACGCTGGAAAGAAGAGCATGCTCTTTGTGTTAAAACAGAGTGTGGTTCATGGATGAGAACTCTGGTTGAATTTCCCTTCACAAACGGAGGGAAACCAAAGCCTCTGAGTCTTCCTACAAGCAAGAGTTCATTTCCGGTAAACCCAGGGGTTTTTCTGCTCAAGTGAATTTACACAGTTCACGAAACAAACACGATTTTCACTGTTAACTAAAGAGCATCTATGTAAGAGATGCTGTGGTTTGTTACAGTTTCATAAGCAAATTCAACTAGATTTGGTCCGTATGAGTAAGAAACACAGTTCTTTTTTTCTGGGCATGCTCATGTTTCTTGCTGTATTGGAGACACTAGAAAGAAGAGAATGCTTCTTGCGTTAAAACAGAGTATGTTTCTTGGATGAGAACACTGGTCTGATTTTCCTTCAGAAACGGAGTAAAACCAAAGTCTCTGTGTCTTCCTACAAGCAAGAGTTCATATCCGGTAAACCCAGTGATTTTTTGGCTCAAATGAATTTACACAGATCACCAACCCAACATGTTTTTCACTATTAACTAAAGAGCATCTATGTAAGAGATGCTGTGGTTTGATACAGTTTCATAAGCAGAGTTCGATTACATATGGTCCATATGAGTAGGAAACACAGTTCTTTTTTTCTGGGCATGCTCATGTTTCTTGCTGTATTAGAGACGCTGGAAAGAAGAGCATGCTCTTTGCGTTAAAACAGAGTATGTTTCTTGGATGAGAACTCTGGTGTGAATTTCCCTTCACAAACGCAGTGAAACCAAAGCCTCTGAGTCTTCCTACAAGCAAGAGTTCATTTCCGGTAAACCCAGGGGTTTTCCTGCTCAAATGAATTTACACAGTTCATGAACCCAACACGTTTTTCACTATTAACTAAAGAGCATCTATGTAAGAGATGCTGTGGTTTGTTACAGTTTCATAAGCAGAGTTCAACTAGATATGGTACATATGAGTAGGAAACACAGTTCTTTCTTTCTGGGCATGCTCATGTTTCTTGCTGTATTGGAGACGCTGGAAAGAAGATCATGCTCTTTGTGTTAAAACAGAGTGTGGTTCATGGATGAGAACTCTGGTTGAATTTCCCTTCACAAACGGAGGGAAACCAAAGCCTCTGAGTCTTCCTACAAGCAAGAGTTCATTTCCGGTAAACCCAGGGGTTTTCCTGCTCAAATGAATTTACACAGTTCATGAACCCAACACGTTTTTCACTATTAACTAAAGAGCATCTATGTAAGAGATGCTGTGGTTTGTTACAGTTTCATGAGCAGAGTTCAACTAGATATGGTACGTATGAATAGGAAATACAGTTCTTTTCTTCTGGGCATGCTCATGTTTCTTGCTGTATTAGAGACGCTGGAAAGAAGAGCATGCTCTTTGTGTTAAAACAGAGTGTGGTTCATGGATGAGAACTCTGGTTGAATTTCCCTTCACAAACGGAGGGAAACCAAAGCCTCTGAGTCTTCCTACAAGCAAGAGTTCATTTCCGGTAAACCCAGGGGTTTTCTGCTCAAATGAATTTACACAGTTCACGAAACAAACACGATTTTCACTGTTAACTAAAGAGCATCTATGTAAGAGATGCTGTGGTTTGTTACAGTTTCATAAGCAGATTCAACTAGATATGGTCCGTATGAGTAAGAAACACAGTTCTTTTTTTCTAGGCATGCTCATGTTTCTTGCTGTATTGGAGACGCTAGAAAGAAGAGCATGGTTCTTGCGTTAAAACAGAGTATGTTTCTTGGATGAGAACACTGGTCTGAATTTTCCTTCAGAAACAGAGTAAAACCAAAGTCTCTGTGTCTTCCTACATGCAAGAGTTCATATCCGGTAAACACAGTGATTTTTCGGCTCAAATGAATTTACACAGATCACGAACCCAACATGTTTTTCACTATTAACTAAAGAGCATCTATGTAAGAGATGCTGTGGTTTGATACAGTTTCATAAGCAGAGTTCGACTATATGGTCCGTATGATTAGGAAACACAGTTCTGTTTTTCTGGGCATGCTCATGTTTCTTGCTGTATTAGAGACGCTGGAAAGAAGAGCATGCTCTTTGCGTTAAAACAGAGTGTGTTTCTTGGATGAGAACTCATGTGTGAATTTCCCTTCACAAACGGAGTGAAACCAAAGCCTCTGAGTCTTCCTACAAGCAAGAGTTCATTTCCGGTAAACCCAGGGGTTTTCCTGCTCAAATGAATTTGCACAGTTCATGAACCCAACACGTTTTTCACAATTAACTAAAGAGCATCTATGTAAGAGATGCTGGGGTTTGTTACAGTTTCATGAGCAGAGTTCAACTAGATATGGTCCGTATGAGTAAGAAACACAGTTCTTTTTTTCTAGGCATGCTCATGTTTCTTGCTGTATTGGAGACGCTAGAAAGAAGAGCATGCTTCTTGCGTTAAAACAGAGTATGTTTCTTGGATGAGAACACTGGTCTGAATTTTCCTTCAGAAACGGAGTTAAACCAAAGTCTCTGTGTCTTCCTACAAGCAACATTTCATATCCGGTAAACCCAGTGATTTTTCGGCTCAAATGAATTTACACAGATCACGAACCCATCATGTTTTTCACTATGAACTAAAGAGCATCAATGTAGGAGATGCTGTGGTTTGTTACAGTTTCATAAGCAGAGTTCAACTTGATATAGTACGTATAAATAGGAAACACAGATCTTTTCTTCTGTGCATGCTCATGTTTCTTGCTGTATTGGAGACGCTGGAAAGAAGAGCATGCTCTTTGTGGTAAAACAGAGTGTGGTTCATGGATGAGAACTCTGGTGTGAATTTCCCTTCACAAACGGAGGGAAACCAAAGCCTCTGAGTCTTCCTACAAGCAAGAGTTCATTTCCGGTAAACCCAGGGGTTTTTCTGCTCAAATGAATTTACACAGTTCACGAAACAAACACGATTTTCACTGTTAACTAAAGAGCATCTATGTAAGAGATGCTGTGGTTTGTTACAGTTTCATAAGCAAATTCAACTAGATATGGTCCATATGTGTAAGAAACACAGTTCTTTTTTTCTGGGCATGCTCATGTTTCTTGCTGTATTGGAGACGCTAGAAAGAAGAGCATGCTTCTTGCGTTAAAACAGAGTATGTTTCTTGGATGAGAACACTGGTCTGATTTTCCTTCAGAAACGGAGTAAAACAAAAGTCTCTGTGTCTTCCTACAAGCAAGAGTTCATATCCGGTAAACCCAGTGATTTTTTGGCTCAAATGAATTTACACAGATCACCAACCCAACATGTTTTTCACTATTAACTAAAGAGCATCTATGTAAGAGATGCTGTGGTTTGATACAGTTTCATAAGCAGAGTTCAACTAGATATGGTACGTATGAGTAGGAAACACAGTTCTTTTTTTCTGGGCATGCTCATGTTTCTTGCTGTATTGGAGACGCTGGAAAGAAGAGCATCCTTCTTGGGTTAAAACAGAGTATGATTCATGGAAGAGAACACTGGTCGGAATTTTCCTTCAGAAACGGAGTTAAACCAAAGTCTCTGTGTCTTCCTACAAGCAAGAGTTCATTTCCGGTAAACCCAGTGATTTTTCGGCTCAAATGAATTTACACAGGTCACGAACCCAACATGTTTTTCAATATTAACTAAAGAGCATCTATGTAAGAGATGCTGTGGTTTGATACAGTTTCATAAGCAGAGTTCTACTAGATATGGTCTGTATGAGTAGGAAACACAGTTCTTTTTTTCTGGGCATGCTCATGTTTCTTGCTGTATTAGAGACGCTGGAAAGAAGAGCATGCTCTTTGCGTTAAAACAGAGTATGTTTCTTGGATGAGGACTCTGGTGTGAATTTCCCTTCACAAACGGAGTGAAACCAAAGCCTCTGAGTCTTCCTACAAGCAAGAGTTCATTTCCGGTAAACCCAGGGGTTTTCCTGCTCAAATGAATTTACACAGTTCATGCACACAACACGTTTTTCACTATTAACTAAAGAGCATCTATGTAAGAGATGCTGGGGTTTGTTACAGTTTCATGAGCAGAGTTCAACTAGATATGTTCCGTATGAGTAGGAAACACAGTTCTTTTTTTCTGGGCATGCTCATGTTTCTTGCTGTATTGGATACGCTGGAAAGAAGAGCATCCTTCTTGGGTTAAAACAGAGTATGATTCATGGAAGAGAACACTGGTCGGAATTTTCCTTCAGAAACGGAGTTAAACCAAAGTCTCTGTGTCTTCCTACTAGCAAGAGTTCATTTCCGGTAAACCCAGTGATTTTTCGGCTCAAATGAATTTACACAGTTCACGAACCAAACACGATTTTCACTGTTAACTAAAGAGCATCTATGTAAGAGATGCTGTGGTTTGATACAGTTTCATAAGCAGTGTTCGACTAGATATGGTCCGTATGAGTAGGAAACACAGTTCTTTTTTTCTGGGCATGCTCATGTTTCTTGCTGTATTAGAGACGCTGGAAAGAAGAGCATGCTCTTTGCGTTAAAACAGAGTGTGTTTCTTGGATGAGAACTCTTGTGTGAATTTCCCTTCACAAACGGAGTGAAACCAAAGCCTCTGAGTCTTCCTACAAGCAAGAGTTCATTTCCGGTAAACCCAGGGGTTTTCCTGCTCAAATGAATTTACACAGTTCATGAACCCAACACGTTTTTCACTACTAACTAAAGAGCATCTATGTAAGAGATGCTGTGGTTTGTTACAGTTTCATAAGCAGAGTTCAACTAGATATGGTACGTATGAGTAGGAAACACAGTTCTTTTTTTCTGGGCATGCTCATGTTTCTTGCTGTATTGGAGACGCTGGAAAGAAGAGCATGCTTCGTGCGTTGAAACAGAGTATGTTTCATGGAAGAGAACACTGGTCTGAATTTTCCTTCAGAAACGGAGTTAAACCAAAGTCTCTGTGTCTTCCTACAAGCAAGAGTTCATTTCCGGTAAACCCAGTGATTTTTTGGCTCAAATGAATTTATACAGTTCACGAACCCAACACGTTTTACACTATTAACTAAAGAGCATCTATGTAAGAGATGCTGTGGTTTGTTACAGTTTCATGAGCAGAGTTCAACTAGATATGGTACGTATGAATAGGAAATACAGTTCTTTTCTTCTGGGCATGCTCATGTTTCTTGCTGTATTAGAGACGCTGGAAAGAAGAGCATGCTCTTTGTGTTAAAACAGAGTGTGGTTCATGGATGAGAACTCTGGTTGAATTTCCCTTCACAAACGGAGGGAAACCAAAGCCTCTGAGTCTTCCTACAAGCAAGAGTTCATTTCCGGTAAACCCAGGGGTTTTTCTGCTCAAATGAATTTACACAGTTCACGAAACAAACACGATTTTCACTGTTAACTAAAGAGCATCTATGTAAGAGATGCTGTGGTTTGTTACAGTTTCATAAGCAAATTCAACTAGATTTGGTCCGTATGAGTAAGAAACACAGTTCTTTTTTTCTGGGCATGCTCATGTTTCTTGCTGTATTGGAGACACTAGAAAGAAGAGAATGCTTCTTGCGTTAAAACAGAGTATGTTTCTTGGATGAGAACACTGGTCTGATTTTCCTTCAGAAACGGAGTAAAACCAAAGTCTCTGTGTCTTCCTACAAGCAAGAGTTCATATCCGGTAAACCCAGTGATTTTTTGGCTCAAATGAATTTACACAGATCACCAACCCAACATGTTTTTCACTATTAACTAAAGAGCATCTATGTAAGAGATGCTGTGGTTTGATACAGTTTCATAAGCAGAGTTCGATTACATATGGTCCATATGAGTAGGAAACACAGTTCTTTTTTTCTGGGCATGCTCATGTTTCTTGCTGTATTAGAGACGCTGGAAAGAAGAGCATGCTCTTTGCGTTAAAACAGAGTATGTTTCTTGGATGAGAACTCTGGTGTGAATTTCCCTTCACAAACGCAGTGAAACCAAAGCCTCTGAGTCTTCCTACAAGCAAGAGTTCATTTCCGGTAAACCCAGGGGTTTTCCTGCTCAAATGAATTTACACAGTTCATGAACCCAACACGTTTTTCACTATTAACTAAAGAGCATCTATGTAAGAGATGCTGTGGTTTGTTACAGTTTCATAAGCAGAGTTCAACTAGATATGGTACATATGAGTAGGAAACACAGTTCTTTCTTTCTGGGCATGCTCATGTTTCTTGCTGTATTGGAGACGCTGGAAAGAAGATCATGCTCTTTGTGTTAAAACAGAGTGTGGTTCATGGATGAGAACTCTGGTTGAATTTCCCTTCACAAACGGAGGGAAACCAAAGCCTCTGAGTCTTCCTACAAGCAAGAGTTCATTTCCGGTAAACCCAGGGGTTTTCCTGCTCAAATGAATTTACACAGTTCATGAACCCAACACGTTTTTCACTATTAACTAAAGAGCATCTATGTAAGAGATGCTGTGGTTTGTTACAGTTTCATGAGCAGAGTTCAACTAGATATGGTACGTATGAATAGGAAATACAGTTCTTTTCTTCTGGGCATGCTCATGTTTCTTGCTGTATTAGAGACGCTGGAAAGAAGAGCATGCTCTTTGTGTTAAAACAGAGTGTGGTTCATGGATGAGAACTCTGATTGAATTTCCCTTCACAAACGGAGGGAAACCAAAGCCTCTGAGTCTTCCTACAAGCAAGAGTTCATTTCCGGTAAACCCAGGGGTTTTTCTGCTCAAATGAATTTACACAGTTCACGAAACAAACACGATTTTCACTGTTAACTAAAGAGCATCTATGTAAGAGATGCTGTGGTTTGTTACAGTTTCATAAGCAAATTCAACTAGATTTGGTCCGTATGAGTAAGAAACACAGTTCTTTTTTTCTGGGCATGCTCATGTTTCTTGCTGTATTGGAGACACTAGAAAGAAGAGAATGCTTCTTGCGTTAAAACAGAGTATGTTTCTTGGATGAGAACACTGGTCTGATTTTCCTTCAGAAACGGAGTAAAACCAAAATCTCTGTGTCTTCCTACAAGCAAGAGTTCATATCCGGTAAACCCAGTGATTTTTTGGCTCAAATGAATTTACACAGATCACCAACCCAACATGTTTTTCACTATTAACTAAAGAGCATCTATGTAAGAGATGCTGTGGTTTGATACAGTTTCATAAGCAGAGTTCGATTACATATGGTCCATATGAGTAGGAAACACAGTTCTGTTTTTCTGGGCATGCTCATGTTTCTTGCTGTATTAGAGACGCTGGAAAGAAGAGCATGCTCTTTGCGTTAAAACAGAGTGTGTTTCTTGGATGAGAACTCATGTGTGAATTTCCCTTCACAAACGGAGTGAAACCAAAGCCTCTGAGTCTTCCTACAAGCAAGAGTTCATTTCCGGTAAACCCAGGGGTTTTCCTGCTCAAATGAATTTGCACAGTTCATGAACCCAACACGTTTTTCACAATTAACTAAAGAGCATCTATGTAAGAGATGCTGGGGTTTGTTACAGTTTCATGAGCAGAGTTCAACTAGATATGGTCCGTATGAGTAAGAAACACAGTTCTTTTTTTCTAGGCATGCTCATGTTTCTTGCTGTATTGGAGACGCTAGAAAGAAGAGCATGCTTCTTGCGTTAAAACAGAGTATGTTTCTTGGATGAGAACACTGGTCTGAATTTTCCTTCAGAAACGGAGTTAAACCAAAGTCTCTGTGTCTTCCTACAAGCAACATTTCATATCCGGTAAACCCAGTGATTTTTCGGCTCAAATGAATTTACACAGATCACGAACCCATCATGTTTTTCACTATGAACTAAAGAGCATCAATGTAGGAGATGCTGTGGTTTGTTACAGTTTCATAAGCAGAGTTCAACTTGATATAGTACGTATAAATAGGAAACACAGATCTTTTCTTCTGTGCATGCTCATGTTTCTTGCTGTATTGGAGACGCTGGAAAGAAGAGCATGCTCTTTGTGGTAAAACAGAGTGTGGTTCATGGATGAGAACTCTGGTGTGAATTTCCCTTCACAAACGGAGGGAAACCAAAGCCTCTGAGTCTTCCTACAAGCAAGAGTTCATTTCCGGTAAACCCAGGGGTTTTTCTGCTCAAATGAATTTACACAGTTCACGAAACAAACACGATTTTCACTGTTAACTAAAGAGCATCTATGTAAGAGATGCTGTGGTTTGTTACAGTTTCATAAGCAAATTCAACTAGATATGGTCCATATGTGTAAGAAACACAGTTCTTTTTTTCTGGGCATGCTCATGTTTCTTGCTGTATTGGAGACGCTAGAAAGAAGAGCATGCTTCTTGCGTTAAAACAGAGTATGTTTCTTGGATGAGAACACTGGTCTGATTTTCCTTCAGAAACGGAGTAAAACAAAAGTCTCTGTGTCTTCCTACAAGCAAGAGTTCATATCCGGTAAACCCAGTGATTTTTTGGCTCAAATGAATTTACACAGATCACCAACCCAACATGTTTTTCACTATTAACTAAAGAGCATCTATGTAAGAGATGCTGTGGTTTGATACAGTTTCATAAGCAGAGTTCAACTAGATATGGTACGTATGAGTAGGAAACACAGTTCTTTTTTTCTGGGCATGCTCATGTTTCTTGCTGTATTGGAGACGCTGGAAAGAAGAGCATCCTTCTTGGGTTAAAACAGAGTATGATTCATGGAAGAGAACACTGGTCGGAATTTTCCTTCAGAAACGGAGTTAAACCAAAGTCTCTGTGTCTTCCTACAAGCAAGAGTTCATTTCCGGTAAACCCAGTGATTTTTCGGCTCAAATGAATTTACACAGGTCACGAACCCAACATGTTTTTCACTATTAACTAAAGAGCATCTATGTAAGAGATGCTGTGGTTTGATACAGTTTCATAAGCAGAGTTCTACTAGATATGGTCTGTATGAGTAGGAAACACAGTTCTTTTTTTCTGGGCATGCTCATGTTTCTTGCTGTATTAGAGACGCTGGAAAGAAGAGCATGCTCTTTGCGTTAAAACAGAGTATGTTTCTTGGATGAGGACTCTGGTGTGAATTTCCCTTCACAAACGGAGTGAAACCAAAGCCTCTGAGTCTTCCTACAAGCAAGAGTTCATTTCCGGTAAACCCAGGGGTTTTCCTGCTCAAATGAATTTACACAGTTCATGCACACAACACGTTTTTCACTATTAACTAAAGAGCATCTATGTAAGAGATGCTGGGGTTTGTTACAGTTTCATGAGCAGAGTTCAACTAGATATGTTCCGTATGAGTAGGAAACACAGTTCTTTTTTTCTGGGCATGCTCATGTTTCTTGCTGTATTGGATACGCTGGAAAGAAGAGCATCCTTCTTGGGTTAAAACAGAGTATGATTCATGGAAGAGAACACTGGTCGGAATTTTCCTTCAGAAACGGAGTTAAACCAAAGTCTCTGTGTCTTCCTACTAGCAAGAGTTCATTTCCGGTAAACCCAGTGATTTTTCGGCTCAAATGAATTTACACAGTTCACGAACCAAACACGATTTTCACTGTTAACTAAAGAGCATCTATGTAAGAGATGCTGTGGTTTGATACAGTTTCATAAGCAGTGTTCGACTAGATATGGTCCGTATGAGTAGGAAACACAGTTCTTTTTTTCTGGGCATGCTCATGTTTCTTGCTGTATTAGAGACGCTGGAAAGAAGAGCATGCTCTTTGCGTTAAAACAGAGTGTGTTTCTTGGATGAGAACTCTTGTGTGAATTTCCCTTCACAAACGGAGTGAAACCAAAGCCTCTGAGTCTTCCTACAAGCAAGAGTTCATTTCCGGTAAACCCAGGGGTTTTCCTGCTCAAATGAATTTACACAGTTCATGAACCCAACACGTTTTTCACTACTAACTAAAGAGCATCTATGTAAGAGATGCTGTGGTTTGTTACAGTTTCATAAGCAGAGTTCAACTAGATATGGTACGTATGAGTAGGAAACACAGTTCTTTTTTTCTGGGCATGCTCATGTTTCTTGCTGTATTGGAGACGCTGGAAAGAAGAGCATGCTTCGTGCGTTGAAACAGAGTATGTTTCATGGAAGAGAACACTGGTCTGAATTTTCCTTCAGAAACGGAGTTAAACCAAAGTCTCTGTGTCTTCCTACAAGCAAGAGTTCATTTCCGGTAAACCCAGTGATTTTTTGGCTCAAATGAATTTATACAGTTCACGAACCCAACACGTTTTACACTATTAACTAAAGAGCATCTATGTAAGAGATGCTGTGGTTTGTTACAGTTTCATGAGCAGAGTTCAACTAGATATGGTACGTATGAATAGGAAATACAGTTCTTTTCTTCTGGGCATGCTCATGTTTCTTGCTGTATTAGAGACGCTGGAAAGAAGAGCATGCTCTTTGTGTTAAAACAGAGTGTGGTTCATGGATGAGAACTCTGGTTGAATTTCCCTTCACAAACGGAGGGAAACCAAAGCCTCTGAGTCTTCCTACAAGCAAGAGTTCATTTCCGGTAAACCCAGGGGTTTTTCTGCTCAAATGAATTTACACAGTTCACGAAACAAACACGATTTTCACTGTTAACTAAAGAGCATCTATGTAAGAGATGCTGTGGTTTGTTACAGTTTCATAAGCAAATTCAACTAGATTTGGTCCGTATGAGTAAGAAACACAGTTCTTTTTTTCTGGGCATGCTCATGTTTCTTGCTGTATTGGAGACACTAGAAAGAAGAGAATGCTTCTTGCGTTAAAACAGAGTATGTTTCTTGGATGAGAACACTGGTCTGATTTTCCTTCAGAAACGGAGTAAAACCAAAGTCTCTGTGTCTTCCTACAAGCAAGAGTTCATATCCGGTAAACCCAGTGATTTTTTGGCTCAAATGAATTTACACAGATCACCAACCCAACATGTTTTTCACTATTAACTAAAGAGCATCTATGTAAGAGATGCTGTGGTTTGATACAGTTTCATAAGCAGAGTTCGATTACATATGGTCCATATGAGTAGGAAACACAGTTCTTTTTTTCTGGGCATGCTCATGTTTCTTGCTGTATTAGAGACGCTGGAAAGAAGAGCATGCTCTTTGCGTTAAAACAGAGTATGTTTCTTGGATGAGAACTCTGGTGTGAATTTCCCTTCACAAACGCAGTGAAACCAAAGCCTCTGAGTCTTCCTACAAGCAAGAGTTCATTTCCGGTAAACCCAGGGGTTTTCCTGCTCAAATGAATTTACACAGTTCATGAACCCAACACGTTTTTCACTATTAACTAAAGAGCATCTATGTAAGAGATGCTGTGGTTTGTTACAGTTTCATAAGCAGAGTTCAACTAGATATGGTACATATGAGTAGGAAACACAGTTCTTTCTTTCTGGGCATGCTCATGTTTCTTGCTGTATTGGAGACGCTGGAAAGAAGATCATTCTCTTTGTGTTAAAACAGAGTGTGGTTCATGGATGAGAACTCTGGTTGAATTTCCCTTCACAAACGGAGGGAAACCAAAGCCTCTGAGTCTTCCTACAAGCAAGAGTTCATTTCCGGTAAACCCAGGGGTTTTCCTGCTCAAATGAATTTACACAGTTCATGAACCCAACACGTTTTTCACTATTAACTAAAGAGCATCTATGTAAGAGATGCTGTGGTTTGTTACAGTTTCATGAGCAGAGTTCAACTAGATATGGTACGTATGAATAGGAAATACAGTTCTTTTCTTCTGGGCATGCTCATGTTTCTTGCTGTATTAGAGACGCTGGAAAGAAGAGCATGCTCTTTGTGTTAAAACAGAGTGTGGTTCATGGATGAGAACTCTGATTGAATTTCCCTTCACAAACGGAGGGAAACCAAAGCCTCTGAGTCTTCCTACAAGCAAGAGTTCATTTCCGGTAAACCCAGGGGTTTTTCTGCTCAAATGAATTTACACAGTTCACGAAACAAACACGATTTTCACTGTTAACTAAAGAGCATCTATGTAAGAGATGCTGTGGTTTGTTACAGTTTCATAAGCAAATTCAACTAGATTTGGTCCGTATGAGTAAGAAACACAGTTCTTTTTTTCTGGGCATGCTCATGTTTCTTGCTGTATTGGAGACACTAGAAAGAAGAGAATGCTTCTTGCGTTAAAACAGAGTATGTTTCTTGGATGAGAACACTGGTCTGATTTTCCTTCAGAAACGGAGTAAAACCAAAGTCTCTGTGTCTTCCTACAAGCAAGAGTTCATATCCGGTAAACCCAGTGATTTTTTGGCTCAAATGAATTTACACAGATCACGAACCAAACATGTTTTTCACTATGAACTAAAGAGCATCAATGTAGGAGATGCTGTGGTTTGTTACAGTTTCATAAGCAGAGTTCAACTTGATATGGTACGTATGAATAGGAAACACAGTTCTTTTTTTCTGGGCATGCTCATGTTTCTTGCTGTATTGGAGACGCTGGAAAGAACAGCATGCTTCTTGGGTTAAAACAGAGTATGATTCATGGAAGAGAACACTGGTCGGAATTTTCCTTCAGAAACGGAGTTAAACCAAAGTCTCTGTGTCTTCCTACAAGCAAGAGTTCATTTCCGGTAAACCCAGTGATTTTTCGGCTCAAATGAATTTACACAGTTCACGAACCAAACACGATTTTCACTGTTAACTAAAGAGCATCTATGTAAGAGATGCTGTGGTTTGTTACAGTTTCATATGCAGATTCAACTAGATATGGTCCGTATGTGTAAGAAACACAGTTCTTTTTTTCTGGGCATGCTCATGTTTCTTGCTGTATTAGAGACGCTGGAAAGAAGAGCATGCTCTTTGCGTTAAAACAGTGTGTGTTTCTTGGATGAGAACTCTTGTGTGAATTTCCCTTCACAAACGGAGTGAAACCAAAGCCTCTGAGTCTTCCTACAAGCAAGAGTTCATTTCCGGTAAACCCAGGGGTTTTCCTGCTCAAATGAATTTACACAGTTCATGAACCCAACACGTTTTTCACAATTAACTAAAGAGCATCTATGTAAGAGATGCTGGGGTTTGTTACAGTTTCATGAGCAGAGTTCAACTAGATATGGTCCGTATGAGTAGGAAACACAGTTCTTTTTTTCTGGACATGCTCATATTTCTTGCTGTACTGCAGACTCTTGACAGAAGAGGATGCTTCTTGCTTTAAAACAGAGGGTGTTTCATGGATGAGAACACTGGTCTGAATTTCACTTCACAAACGGAATTAAACCAAACCCTCTGTGTTTTCCTACAAGCAAGAGTTCATTTCCAGTAACCCCAGTGATTTTTTACGGCTCAAATGAATTTACACAGTTCACGATCCCAACACGATTTTCACTATTAACTAAAGAGCATCTATGTAAGAGATGCTGTGGTTTGTTACACTTTCATAAGCAGATTCAACTAGATATGGTCCCTATGAGTAAGAAACACAGTTCTTTTTTTCTGGGCATGCTCATGTTTCTTACTGTATTAGAGACGCTGGAAAGAAGAGCATGCTCTTTGTGTTAAAACAGAGTGTGGTTCATGGATGAGAACTCTGGTGTGAATTTCCCTTCACAAACGGAGGGAAACCAAAGCCTCTGAGTCTTCCTACAAGCAAGAGTTCATTTCCGGTAAACCCAGGGGTTTTTCTGCTCAAAAGAATTTACACAGTTCATGAACCCAACACGTTTTTCACTATTAACTAAAGAGCATCTATGTAAGAGATGCTGTGGTTTGTTATGGTTTCATAAGCAGAGTTCAACTATATATGGTCCGTATGAGTAGGAAACACAGTTCTTTTTTTCTGGGCATGCTCATGTTTCTTGCTGTATTGGAGACGCTAGAAAGAAGAGCATGCTTCTTGCGTTAAAACAGAGTATGTTTCTTGGATGAGAACACTGGTCTGAATTTTCCTTCAGAAACGGAGTTAAACCAAAGTCTCTGTGTCTTCCTACAAGCAACATTTCATATCCGGTAAACCCAGTGATTTTTCGGCTCAAATGAATTTACACAGATCACGAACACAACATGTTTTTCACTATGAACTAAAGAGCATCAATGTAGGAGATGCTGTGGTTTGTTACAGTTTCATAAGCAGAGTTCAACTTGATATGGTACGTATGAATAGGAAACACAGATCTTTTCTTCTGGGCATGCTCATGTTTCTTGCTGTATTAGAGACGGTGGAAAGAAGAGCATGATCTTTGTGTTAAACCAGAGTGTGGTTCATGGATGAGAACTCTGGTGTGAATTTCCCTTCACAAACGGAGGGAAACCAAAGCCTCTGAGTCTTCCTACAAGCAAGAGTTCATTTCCGGTAAACCCAGGGGTTTTTCTGCTCAAAGAATTTACACAGTTCATGAACCCAACACGTTTTTCACTATTAACTAAAGAGCATCTATGTAAGAGATGCTGTGGTTTGTAACAGTTTCATAAGCAGAGTTCAACTAGATATGGTACGTATGAGTAGGAAACACAGTTCTTTTTTTCTGGGCATGCTCATGTTTCTTGCTGTATTGGAGACGCTGGAAAGAAGAGCATGCTTCTTGCGTTAAAACAGAGTATGATTCATGGAAGAGAACACTGGTCGGAATTTTCCTTCAGAAACGGAGTTAAACCAAAGTCTCTGTGTCTTCCTACAAGCAAGAATTCATTTCCGGTAAACCCAGTGATTTTTCGGCTCAAATGAATTTACACAGTTCACGAACCAAACACGATTTTCACTGTTAACTAAAGAGCATCTATGTAAGAGATGCTGTGGTTTGTTACAGTTTCATAAGCAGATTCAACTAGATATGGTCCTTATGAGTAAGAAACACAGTTCTTTTTTTCTGGGCATGCTCATGTTTCTTGCTGTATTGGAGACGCTAGAAAGAAGAGCATGCTTCTTGCGTTAAAACAGAGTATGTTTCTTGGATGAGAACACTGGTCTGAATTTTCCTTCAGAAACGGAGTAAAACCAAAGTCTCTGTGTCTTCCTACAAGCAAGAGTTCATATCCGGTAAACCCAGTGATTTTTCGGCTCAAATGAATTTACACAGATCACGAACCCAACATGTTTTTCACTATTAACTAAAGAGCATCTATGTAAGAGATGCTGTGGTTTGATACAGTTTCATAAGCAGAGTTCTACTAGATATGGTCCGTATGAGTAGGAAACACAGTTCTTTTTTTCTGGGCATGCTCATGTTTCTTGCTGTATTAGAGACGCTGGAAAGAAGAGCATGCTCTTTGCGTTAAAACAGAGTATGTTTCTTGGATGAGAACTCTGGTGTGAATTTCCCTTCACATACGGAGTGAAACCAAAGCCTCTGAGTCCTCCTACAAGCAAGAGTTCATTTCCGGTAAACCCAGGGGTTTTCCTGCTCAAATGAATTTACACAGTTCATGAACCCAACACGTTTTTCACTATTAACTAAAGAGCATCTATGTAAGAGATGCTGTGGTTTGTTACAATTTCATAAGCAGAGTTCAACTAGATATGGTACGTATGAGTAGGAAACACAGTTCTTTTTTCTGGGCATGCTCATTTTTCTTGCTGTATTGGAGACGCTGGAAAGAAGAGCATCCTTCTTGGGTTAAAACAGAGTATGATTCATGGAAGAGAACACTGGTCGGAATTTTCCTTCAGAAACGGAGTTAAACCAAAGTCTCTGTGTCTTCCTACAAGCAAGAGTTCATTTCCGGTAAACCCAGTGATTTTTCGGCTCAAATGAATTTACACAGTTCACGAACCAAACACGATTTTCACTGTTAACTAAAGAGCATCTATATAAGAGATGCTGTGGTTTGATACAGTTTCATAAGCAGTGTTCGACTAGATATGGTCCGTATGAGTAGGAAACACAGTTCTTTTTTTCTGGGCATGCTCATGTTTCTTGCTGTATTGGAGACACTAGAAAGAAGAGAATGCTTCTTGCGTTAAAACAGAGTATGTTTCTTGGATGAGAACACTGGTCTGATTTTCCTTCAGAAACGGAGTAAAACCAAAATCTCTGTGTCTTCCTACAAGCAAGAGTTCATATTCGGTAAACCCATTGATTTTTTGGCTCAAATGAATTTACACAGATCACCAACCCAACATGTTTTTCACTATTAACTAAAGAGCATCTATGTAAGAGATGCTGTGGTTTGATACAGTTTCATAAGCAGAGTTCGATTACATATGGTCCATATGAGTAGGAAACACAGTTCTTTTTTTATGGGCATGCTCATGTTTCTTGCTGTATTAGAGACGCTGGAAAGAAGAGCATGCTCTTTGCGTTAAAACAGAGTATGTTTCTTGGATGAGAACTCTGGTGTGAATTTCCCTTCACATACGGAGTGAAACCAAAGCCTCTGAGTCTTCCGACAAGCAAGAGTTCATTTCCGGTAAACCCAGGGGTTTTCCTGCTAAAATGAATTTACACAGTTCATGAACCCAACACGTTTTTCACTATTAACTAAAGAGCATCTATGTAAGAGATGCTGTGGTTTGTTACAGTTTCATAAGCAGAGTTCAACTAGATATGGTACGTATGAGTAGGAAACACAGTTCTTTTTTTCTGGGCATGCTCATGTTTCTTGCTGTATTGGAGACGCTGGAAAGAAGAGCATGCTTCGTGCGTTGAAACAGAGTATGTTTCATGGAAGAGAACACTGGTCTGAATTTTCCTTCAGAAACGGAGTTAAACCAAAGTCTCTGTGTCTTCCTACAAGCAAGAGTTCATTTCCGGTAAACCCAGTGATTTTTTGGCTCAAATGAATTTATACAGTTCACGAACCAAACACGTTTTACACTATTAACTAAAGAGCATCTATGTAAGAGATGCTGTGGTTTGTTACAGTTTCATGAGCAGAGTTCAACTAGATATGGTACGTATGAATAGGAAATACAGTTCTTTTCTTCTGGGCATGCTCATGTTTCTTGCTGTATTAGAGACGCTGGAAAGAAGAGCATGCTCTTTGTGTTAAAACAGAGTGTGGTTCATGGATGAGAACTCTGGTTGAATTTCCCTTCACAAACGGAGGGAAACCAAAGCCTCTGAGTCTTCCTACAAGCAAGAGTTCATTTCCGGTAAACCCAGGGGTTTTTCTGCTCAAATGAATTTACACAGTTCACGAAACAAACACGATTTTCACTGTTAACTAAAGAGCATCTATGTAAGAGATGCTGTGGTTTGTTACAGTTTCATAAGCAAATTCAACTAGATTTGGTCCGTATGAGTAAGAAACACAGTTCTTTTTTTCTGGGCATGCTCATGTTTCTTGCTGTATTGGAGACACTAGAAAGAAGAGAATGCTTCTTACGTTAAAACAGAGTATGTTTCTTGGATGAGAACACTGGTCTGATTTTCCTTCAGAAACGGAGTAAAACCAAAGTCTCTGTGTCTTCCTACAAGCAAGAGTTCATATCCGGTAAACCCAGTGAATTTTTGGCTCAAATGAATTTACACAGATCACGAACCAAACATGTTTTTCACTATGAACTAAAGAGCATCAATGTAGGAGATGCTGTGGTTTGTTACAGTTTCATAAGCAGAGTTCAACTTGATATGGTACGTATGAATAGGAAACACAGTTCTTTTTTTCTGGGCATGCTCATGTTTCTTGCTGTATTGGAGACGCTGGAAAGAACAGCATGCTTCTTGGGTTAAAACAGAGTATGATTCATGGAAGAGAACACTGGTCGGAATTTTCCTTCAGAAACGGAGTTAAACCAAAGTCTCTGTGTCTTCCTACAAGCAAGAGTTCATTTCCGGTAAACCCAGTGATTTTTCGGCTCAAATGAATTTACACAGTTCACGAACCAAACACGATTTTCACTGTTAACTAAAGAGCATCTATGTAAGAGATGCTGTGGTTTGTTACAGTTTCATATGCAGATTCAACTAGATATGGTCCGTATGTGTAAGAAACACAGTTCTTTTTTTCTGGGCATGCTCATGTTTCTTGCTGTATTAGAGACGCTGGAAAGAAGAGCATGCTCTTTGCGTTAAAACAGTGTGTGTTTCTTGGATGAGAACTCTTGTGTGAATTTCCCTTCACAAACGGAGTGAAACCAAAGTCTCTGTGTCTTCCTACAAGCAAGAGTTCATTTCCGGTAAACCCAGGGGTTTTCCTGCTCAAATGAATTTACACAGTTCATGAACCCAACACGTTTTTCACAATTAACTAAAGAGCATCTATGTAAGAGATGCTGGGGTTTGTTACAGTTTCATGAGCAGAGTTCAACTAGATATGGTCCGTATGAGTAGGAAACACAGTTCTTTTTTTCTGGACATGCTCATATTTCTTGCTGTACTGCAGACTCTTGACAGAAGAGGATGCTTCTTGCTTTAAAACAGAGGGTGTTTCATGGATGAGAACACTGGTCTGAATTTCACTTCACAAACGGAATTAAACCAAACCCTCTGTGTTTTCCTACAAGCAAGAGTTCATTTCCAGTAACCCCAGTGATTTTTTACGGCTCAAATGAATTTACACAGTTCACGATCCCAACACGATTTTCACTATTAACTAAAGAGCATCTATGTAAGAGATGCTGTGGTTTGTTACAGTTTCATAAGCAGATTCAACTAGATATGGTCCCTATGAGTAAGAAACACAGTTCTTTTTTTCTGGGCATGCTCATGTTTCTTACTGTATTAGAGACGCTGGAAAGAAGAGCATGCTCTTTGTGTTAAAACAGAGTGTGGTTCATGGATGAGAACTCTGGTGTGAATTTCCCTTCACAAACGGAGGGAAACCAAAGCCTCTGAGTCTTCCTACAAGCAAGAGTTCATTTCCGGTAAACCCAGGGGTTTTTCTGCTCAAAAGAATTTACACAGTTCATGAACCCAACACGTTTTTCACTATTAACTAAAGAGCATCTATGTAAGAGATGCTGTGGTTTGTTATAGTTTCATAAGCAGAGTTCAACTATATATGGTCCGTATGAGTAGGAAACACAGTTCTTTTTTTCTGGGCATGCTCATGTTTCTTGCTGTATTGGAGACGCTAGAAAGAAGAGCATGCTTCTTGCGTTAAAACAGAGTATGTTTCTTGGATGAGAACACTGGTCTGAATTTTCCTTCAGAAACGGAGTTAAACCAAAGTCTCTGTGTCTTCCTACAAGCAACATTTCATATCCGGTAAACCCAGTGATTTTTCGGCTCAAATGAATTTACACAGATCACGAACACAACATGTTTTTCACTATGAACTAAAGAGCATCAATGTAGGAGATGCTGTGGTTTGTTACAGTTTCATAAGCAGAGTTCAACTTGATATGGTACGTATGAATAGGAAACACAAATCTTTTCTTCTGGGCATGCTCATGTTTCTTGCTGTATTAGAGACGGTGGAAAGAAGAGCATGCTCTTTGTGTTAAACCAGAGTGTGGTTCATGGATGAGAACTCTGGTGTGAATTTCCCTTCACAAACGGAGGGAAACCAAAGCCTCTGAGTCTTCCTACAAGCAAGAGTTCATTTCCGGTAAACCCAGGGGTTTTTCTGCTCAAAGAATTTACACAGTTCATGAACCCAACACGTTTTTCACTATTAACTAAAGAGCATCTATGTAAGAGATGCTGTGGTTTGTAACAGTTTCATAAGCAGAGTTCAACTAGATATGGTACGTATGAGTAGGAAACACAGTTCTTTTTTTCTGGGCATGCTCATGTTTCTTGCTGTATTGGAGACGCTGGAAAGAAGAGCATGCTTCTTGCGTTAAAACAGAGTATGATTCATGGAAGAGAACACTGGTCGGAATTTTCCTTCAGAAACGGAGTTAAACCAAAGTCTCTGTGTCTTCCTACAAGCAAGAATTCATTTCCGGTAAACCCAGTGATTTTTCGGCTCAAATGAATTTACACAGTTCACGAACCAAACACGATTTTCACTGTTAACTAAAGAGCATCTATGTAAGAGATGCTGTGGTTTGTTACAGTTTCATAAGCAGATTCAACTAGATATGGTCCTTATGAGTAAGAAACACAGTTCTTTTTTTCTGGGCATGCTCATGTTTCTTGCTGTATTGGAGACGCTAGAAAGAAGAGCATGCTTCTTGCGTTAAAACAGAGTATGTTTCTTGGATGAGAACACTGGTCTGAATTTTCCTTCAGAAACGGAGTAAAACCAAAGTCTCTGTGTCTTCCTACAAGCAAGAGTTCATATCCGGTAAACCCAGTGATTTTTCGGCTCAAATGAATTTACACAGATCACGAACCCAACATGTTTTTCACTATTAACTAAAGAGCATCTATGTAAGAGATGCTGTGGTTTGATACAGTTTCATAAGCAGAGTTCTACTAGATATGGTCCGTATGAGTAGGAAACACAGTTCTTTTTTTCTGGGCATGCTCATGTTTCTTGCTGTATTAGAGACGCTGGAAAGAAGAGCATGCTCTTTGCGTTAAAACAGAGTATGTTTCTTGGATGAGAACTCTGGTGTGAATTTCCCTTCACATACGGAGTGAAACCAAAGCCTCTGAGTCCTCCTACAAGCAAGAGTTCATTTCCGGTAAACCCAGGGGTTTTCCTGCTCAAATGAATTTACACAGTTCATGAACCCAACACGTTTTTCACTATTAACTAAAGAGCATCTATGTAAGAGATGCTGTGGTTTGTTACAATTTCATAAGCAGAGTTCAACTAGATATGGTACGTATGAGTAGGAAACACAGTTCTTTTTTCTGGGCATGCTCATTTTTCTTGCTGTATTGGAGACGCTGGAAAGAAGAGCATCCTTCTTGGGTTAAAACAGAGTATGATTCATGGAAGAGAACACTGGTCGGAATTTTCCTTCAGAAACGGAGTTAAACCAAAGTCTCTGTGTCTTCCTACAAGCAAGAGTTCATTTCCGGTAAACCCAGTGATTTTTCGGCTCAAATGAATTTACACAGTTCACGAACCAAACACGATTTTCACTGTTAACTAAAGAGCATCTATATAAGAGATGCTGTGGTTTGATACAGTTTCATAAGCAGTGTTCGACTAGATATGGTCCGTATGAGTAGGAAACACAGTTCTTTTTTTCTGGGCATGCTCATGTTTCTTGCTGTATTAGAGACGCTGGAAAGAAGAGCATGCTCTTTGCGTTAAAACAGTGTGTGTTTCTTGGATGAGAACTCTTGTGTGAATTTCCCTTCACAAACGGAGTGAAACCAAAGCCTCTGAGTCTTCCTACAAGCAAGAGTTCATTTCCGGTAAACCCAGGGGTTTTCCTGCTCAAATGAATTTACACAGTTCATGAACCCAACACGTTTTTCACAATTAACTAAAGAGCATCTATGTAAGAGATGCTGGGGTTTGTTACAGTTTCATGAGCAGAGTTCAACTAGATATGGTCCGTATGAGTAGGAAACACAGTTCTTTTTTTCTGGACATGCTCATATTTCTTGCTGTACTGCAGACTCTTGACAGAAGAGGATGCTTCTTGCTTTAAAACAGAGGGTGTTTCATGGATGAGAACACTGGTCTGAATTTCACTTCACAAACGGAATTAAACCAAACCCTCTGTGTTTTCCTACAAGCAAGAGTTCATTTCCAGTAACCCCAGTGATTTTTTACGGCTCAAATGAATTTACACAGTTCACGATCCCAACACGATTTTCACTATTAACTAAAGAGCATCTATGTAAGAGATGCTGTGGTTTGTTACACTTTCATAAGCAGATTCAACTAGATATGGTCCCTATGAGTAAGAAACACAGTTCTTTTTTTCTGGGCATGCTCATGTTTCTTACTGTATTAGAGACGCTGGAAAGAAGAGCATGCTCTTTGTGTTAAAACAGAGTGTGGTTCATGGATGAGAACTCTGGTGTGAATTTCCCTTCACAAACGGAGGGAAACCAAAGCCTCTGAGTCTTCCTACAAGCAAGAGTTCATTTCCGGTAAACCCAGGGGTTTTTCTGCTCAAAAGAATTTACACAGTTCATGAACCCAACACGTTTTTCACTATTAACTAAAGAGCATCTATGTAAGAGATGCTGTGGTTTGTTATAGTTTCATAAGCAGAGTTCAACTATATATGGTCCGTATGAGTAGGAAACACAGTTCTTTTTTTCTGGGCATGCTCATGTTTCTTGCTGTATTGGAGACGCTAGAAAGAAGAGCATGCTTCTTGCGTTAAAACAGAGTATGTTTCTTGGATGAGAACACTGGTCTGAATTTTCCTTCAGAAACGGAGTTAAACCAAAGTCTCTGTGTCTTCCTACAAGCAACATTTCATATCCGGTAAACCCAGTGATTTTTCGGCTCAAATGAATTTACACAGATCACGAACACAACATGTTTTTCACTATGAACTAAAGAGCATCAATGTAGGAGATGCTGTGGTTTGTTACAGTTTCATAAGCAGAGTTCAACTTGATATGGTACGTATGAATAGGAAACACAGATCTTTTCTTCTGGGCATGCTCATGTTTCTTGCTGTATTAGAGACGGTGGAAAGAAGAGCATGCTCTTTGTGTTAAACCAGAGTGTGGTTCATGGATGAGAACTCTGGTGTGAATTTCCCTTCACAAACGGAGGGAAACCAAAGCCTCTGAGTCTTCCTACAAGCAAGAGTTCATTTCCGGTAAACCCAGGGGTTTTTCTGCTCAAAGAATTTACACAGTTCATGAACCCAACACGTTTTTCACTATTAACTAAAGAGCATCTATGTAAGAGATGCTGTGGTTTGTAACAGTTTCATAAGCAGAGTTCAACTAGATATGGTACGTATGAGTAGGAAACACAGTTCTTTTTTTCTGGGCATGCTCATGTTTCTTGCTGTATTGGAGACGCTGGAAAGAAGAGCATGCTTCTTGCGTTAAAACAGAGTATGATTCATGGAAGAGAACACTGGTCGGAATTTTCCTTCAGAAACGGAGTTAAACCAAAGTCTCTGTGTCTTCCTACAAGCAAGAATTCATTTCCGGTAAACCCAGTGATTTTTCGGCTCAAATGAATTTACACAGTTCACGAACCAAACACGATTTTCACTGTTAACTAAAGAGCATCTATGTAAGAGATGCTGTGGTTTGTTACAGTTTCATAAGCAGATTCAACTAGATATGGTCCTTATGAGTAAGAAACACAGTTCTTTTTTTCTGGGCATGCTCATGTTTCTTGCTGTATTGGAGACGCTAGAAAGAAGAGCATGCTTCTTGCGTTAAAACAGAGTATGTTTCTTGGATGAGAACACTGGTCTGAATTTTCCTTCAGAAACGGAGTAAAACCAAAGTCTCTGTGTCTTCCTACAAGCAAGAGTTCATATCCGGTAAACCCAGTGATTTTTCGGCTCAAATGAATTTACACAGATCACGAACCCAACATGTTTTTCACTATTAACTAAAGAGCATCTATGTAAGAGATGCTGTGGTTTGATACAGTTTCATAAGCAGAGTTCTACTAGATATGGTCCGTATGAGTAGGAAACACAGTTCTTTTTTTCTGGGCATGCTCATGTTTCTTGCTGTATTAGAGACGCTGGAAAGAAGAGCATGCTCTTTGCGTTAAAACAGAGTATGTTTCTTGGATGAGAACTCTGGTGTGAATTTCCCTTCACATACGGAGTGAAACCAAAGCCTCTGAGTCCTCCTACAAGCAAGAGTTCATTTCCGGTAAACCCAGGGGTTTTCCTGCTCAAATGAATTTACACAGTTCATGAACCCAACACGTTTTTCACTATTAACTAAAGAGCATCTATGTAAGAGATGCTGTGGTTTGTTACAATTTCATAAGCAGAGTTCAACTAGATATGGTACGTATGAGTAGGAAACACAGTTCTTTTTTCTGGGCATGCTCATTTTTCTTGCTGTATTGGAGACGCTGGAAAGAAGAGCATCCTTCTTGGGTTAAAACAGAGTATGATTCATGGAAGAGAACACTGGTCGGAATTTTCCTTCAGAAACGGAGTTAAACCAAAGTCTCTGTGTCTTCCTACAAGCAAGAGTTCATTTCCGGTAAACCCAGTGATTTTTCGGCTCAAATGAATTTACAGAGTTCACGAACCAAACACGATTTTCACTGTTAACTAAAGAGCATCTATATAAGAGATGCTGTGGTTTGATACAGTTTCATAAGCAGTGTTCGACTAGATATGGTCCGTATGAGTAGGAAACACAGTTCTTTTTTTCTGGGCATGCTCATGATTCTTGCTGTATTGGAGACACTAGAAAGAAGAGAATGCTTCTTGCGTTAAAACAGAGTATGTTTCTTGGATGAGAACACTGGTCTGATTTTCCTTCAGAAACGGAGTAAAACCAAAATCTCTGTGTCTTCCTACAAGCAAGAGTTCATATCCGGTAAACCCAGTGATTTTTTGGCTCAAATGAATTTACACAGATCACCAACCCAACATGTTTTTCACTATTAACTAAAGAGCATCTATGTAAGAGATGCTGTGGTTTGATACAGTTTCATAAGCAGAGTTCGATTACATATGGTCCATATGAGTAGGAAACACAGTTCTTTTTTTCTGGGCATGCTCATGTTTCTTGCTGTATTAGAGACGCTGGAAAGAAGAGCATGCTCTTTGCGTTAAAACAGAGTATGTTTCTTGGATGAGAACTCTGGTGTGAATTTCCCTTCACATACGGAGTGAAACCAAAGCCTCTGAGTCTTCCGACAAGCAAGAGTTCATTTCCGGTAAACCCAGGGGTTTTCCTGCTAAAATGAATTTACACAGTTCATGAACCCAACACGTTTTTCACTATTAACTAAAGAGCATCTATGTAAGAGATGCTGTGGTTTGTTACAGTTTCATAAGCAGAGTTCAACTAGATATGGTACGTATGAGTAGGAAACACAGTTCTTTTTTTCTGGGCATGCTCATGTTTCTTGCTGTATTGGAGACGCTGGAAAGAAGAGCATGCTTCGTGCGTTGAAACAGAGTATGTTTCATGGAAGAGAACACTGGTCTGAATTTTCCTTCAGAAACGGAGTTAAACCAAAGTCTCTGTGTCTTCCTACAAGCAAGAGTTCATTTCCGGTAAACCCAGTGATTTTTTGGCTCAAATGAATTTATACAGTTCACGAACCAAACACGTTTTACACTATTAACTAAAGAGCATCTATGTAAGAGATGCTGTGGTTTGTTACAGTTTCATGAGCAGAGTTCAACTAGATATGGTACGTATGAATAGGAAATACAGTTCTTTTCTTCTGGGCATGCTCATGTTTCTTGCTGTATTAGAGACGCTGGAAAGAAGAGCATGCTCTTTGTGTTAAAACAGAGTGTGGTTCATGGATGAGAACTCTGGTTGAATTTCCCTTCACAAACGGAGGGAAACCAAAGCCTCTGAGTCTTCCTACAAGCAAGAGTTCATTTCCGGTAAACCCAGGGGTTTTTCTGCTCAAATGAATTTACACAGTTCACGAAACAAACACGATTTTCACTGTTAACTAAAGAGCATCTATGTAAGAGATGCTGTGGTTTGTTACAGTTTCATAAGCAAATTCAACTAGATTTGGTCCGTATGAGTAAGAAACACAGTTCTTTTTTTCTGGGCATGCTCATGTTTCTTGCTGTATTGGAGACGCTAGAAAGAAGAGCATGCTTCTTGCGTTAAAACAGAGTATGTTTCTTGGATGAGAACACTGGTCTGAATTTTCCTTCAGAAACGGAGTTAAACCAAAGTCTCTGTGTCTTCCTACAAGCAACATTTCATATCCGGTAAACCCAGTGATTTTTCGGCTCAAATGAATTTACACAGATCACGAACACAACATGTTTTTCACTATGAACTAAAGAGCATCAATGTAGGAGATGCTGTGGTTTGTTACAGTTTCATAAGCAGAGTTCAACTTGATATGGTACGTATGAATAGGAAACACAGATCTTTTCTTCTGGGCATGCTCATGTTTCTTGCTGTATTAGAGACGGTGGAAAGAAGAGCATGCTCTTTGTGTTAAACCAGAGTGTGGTTCATGGATGAGAACTCTGGTGTGAATTTCCCTTCACAAACGGAGGGAAACCAAAGCCTCTGAGTCTTCCTACAAGCAAGAGTTCATTTCCGGTAAACCCAGGGGTTTTTCTGCTCAAAGAATTTACACAGTTCATGAACCCAACACGTTTTTCACTATTAACTAAAGAGCATCTATGTAAGAGATGCTGTGGTTTGTAACAGTTTCATAAGCAGAGTTCAACTAGATATGGTACGTATGAGTAGGAAACACAGTTCTTTTTTTCTGGGCATGCTCATGTTTCTTGCTGTATTGGAGACGCTGGAAAGAAGAGCATGCTTCTTGCGTTAAAACAGAGTATGATTCATGGAAGAGAACACTGGTCGGAATTTTCCTTCAGAAACGGAGTTAAACCAAAGTCTCTGTGTCTTCCTACAAGCAAGAATTCATTTCCGGTAAACCCAGTGATTTTTCGGCTCAAATGAATTTACACAGTTCACGAACCAAACACGATTTTCACTGTTAACTAAAGAGCATCTATGTAAGAGATGCTGTGGTTTGTTACAGTTTCATAAGCAGATTCAACTAGATATGGTCCTTATGAGTAAGAAACACAGTTCTTTTTTTCTGGGCATGCTCATGTTTCTTGCTGTATTGGAGACGCTAGAAAGAAGAGCATGCTTCTTGCGTTAAAACAGAGTATGTTTCTTGGATGAGAACACTGGTCTGAATTTTCCTTCAGAAACGGAGTAAAACCAAAGTCTCTGTGTCTTCCTACAAGCAAGAGTTCATATCCGGTAAACCCAGTGATTTTTCGGCTCAAATGAATTTACACAGATCACGAACCCAACATGTTTTTCACTATTAACTAAAGAGCATCTATGTAAGAGATGCTGTGGTTTGATACAGTTTCATAAGCAGAGTTCTACTAGATATGGTCCGTATGAGTAGGAAACACAGTTCTTTTTTTCTGGGCATGCTCATGTTTCTTGCTGTATTAGAGACGCTGGAAAGAAGAGCATGCTCTTTGCGTTAAAACAGAGTATGTTTCTTGGATGAGAACTCTGGTGTGAATTTCCCTTCACATACGGAGTGAAACCAAAGCCTCTGAGTCCTCCTACAAGCAAGAGTTCATTTCCGGTAAACCCAGGGGTTTTCCTGCTCAAATGAATTTACACAGTTCATGAACCCAACACGTTTTTCACTATTAACTAAAGAGCATCTATGTAAGAGATGCTGTGGTTTGTTACAATTTCATAAGCAGAGTTCAACTAGATATGGTACGTATGAGTAGGAAACACAGTTCTTTTTTCTGGGCATGCTCATTTTTCTTGCTGTATTGGAGACGCTGGAAAGAAGAGCATCCTTCTTGGGTTAAAACAGAGTATGATTCATGGAAGAGAACACTGGTCGGAATTTTCCTTCAGAAACGGAGTTAAACCAAAGTCTCTGTGTCTTCCTACAAGCAAGAGTTCATTTCCGGTAAACCCAGTGATTTTTCGGCTCAAATGAATTTACAGAGTTCACGAACCAAACACGATTTTCACTGTTAACTAAAGAGCATCTATATAAGAGATGCTGTGGTTTGATACAGTTTCATAAGCAGTGTTCGACTAGATATGGTCCGTATGAGTAGGAAACACAGTTCTTTTTTTCTGGGCATGCTCATGTTTCTTGCTGTATTGGAGACACTAGAAAGAAGAGAATGCTTCTTGCGTTAAAACAGAGTATGTTTCTTGGATGAGAACACTGGTCTGATTTTCCTTCAGAAACGGAGTAAAACCAAAATCTCTGTGTCTTCCTACAAGCAAGAGTTCATATCCGGTAAACCCAGTGATTTTTTGGCTCAAATGAATTTACACAGATCACCAACCCAACATGTTTTTCACTATTAACTAAAGAGCATCTATGTAAGAGATGCTGTGGTTTGATACAGTTTCATAAGCAGAGTTCGATTACATATGGTCCATATGAGTAGGAAACACAGTTCTTTTTTTCTGGGCATGCTCATGTTTCTTGCTGTATTAGAGACGCTGGAAAGAAGAGCATGCTCTTTGCGTTAAAACAGAGTATGTTTCTTGGATGAGAACTCTGGTGTGAATTTCCCTTCACATACGGAGTGAAACCAAAGCCTCTGAGTCTTCCGACAAGCAAGAGTTCATTTCCGGTAAACCCAGGGGTTTTCCTGCTAAAATGAATTTACACAGTTCATGAACCCAACACGTTTTTCACTATTAACTAAAGAGCATCTATGTAAGAGATGCTGTGGTTTGTTACAGTTTCATAAGCAGAGTTCAACTAGATATGGTACGTATGAGTAGGAAACACAGTTCTTTTTTTCTGGGCATGCTCATGTTTCTTGCTGTATTGGAGACGCTGGAAAGAAGAGCATGCTTCGTGCGTTGAAACAGAGTATGTTTCATGGAAGAGAACACTGGTCTGAATTTTCCTTCAGAAACGGAGTTAAACCAAAGTCTCTGTGTCTTCCTACAAGCAAGAGTTCATTTCCGGTAAACCCAGTGATTTTTTGGCTCAAATGAATTTATACAGTTCACGAACCAAACACGTTTTACACTATTAACTAAAGAGCATCTATGTAAGAGATGCTGTGGTTTGTTACAGTTTCATGAGCAGAGTTCAACTAGATATGGTACGTATGAATAGGAAATACAGTTCTTTTCTTCTGGGCATGCTCATGTTTCTTGCTGTATTAGAGACGCTGGAAAGAAGAGCATGCTCTTTGTGTTAAAACAGAGTGTGGTTCATGGATGAGAACTCTGGTTGAATTTCCCTTCACAAACGGAGGGAAACCAAAGCCTCTGAGTCTTCCTACAAGCAAGAGTTCATTTCCGGTAAACCCAGGGGTTTTTCTGCTCAAATGAATTTACACAGTTCACGAAACAAACACGATTTTCACTGTTAACTAAAGAGCATCTATGTAAGAGATGCTGTGGTTTGTTACAGTTTCATAAGCAAATTCAACTAGATTTGGTCCGTATGAGTAAGAAACACAGTTCTTTTTTTCTGGGCATGCTCATGTTTCTTGCTGTATTGGAGACACTAGAAAGAAGAGAATGCTTCTTGCGTTAAAACAGAGTATGTTTCTTGGATGAGAACACTGGTCTGATTTTCCTTCAGAAACGGAGTAAAACCAAAGTCTCTGTGTCTTCCTACAAGCAAGAGTTCATATCCGGTAAACCCAGTGATTTTTTGGCTCAAATGAATTTACACAGATCACGAACCAAACATGTTTTTCACTATGAACTAAAGAGCATCAATGTAGGAGATGCTGTGGTTTGTTACAGTTTCATAAGCAGAGTTCAACTTGATATGGTACGTATGAATAGGAAACACAGTTCTTTTTTTCTGGGCATGCTCATGTTTCTTGCTGTATTGGAGACGCTGGAAAGAACAGCATGCTTCTTGGGTTAAAACAGAGTATGATTCATGGAAGAGAACACTGGTCGGAATTTTCCTTCAGAAACGGAGTTAAACCAAAGTCTCTGTGTCTTCCTACAAGCAAGAGTTCATTTCCGGTAAACCCAGTGATTTTTCGGCTCAAATGAATTTACACAGTTCACGAACCAAACACGATTTTCACTGTTAACTAAAGAGCATCTATGTAAGAGATGCTGTGGTTTGTTACAGTTTCATATGCAGATTCAACTAGATATGGTCCGTATGTGTAAGAAACACAGTTCTTTTTTTCTGGGCATGCTCATGTTTCTTGCTGTATTAGAGACGCTGGAAAGAAGAGCATGCTCTTTGCGTTAAAACAGTGTGTGTTTCTTGGATGAGAACTCTTGTGTGAATTTCCCTTCACAAACGGAGTGAAACCAAAGTCTCTGTGTCTTCCTACAAGCAAGAGTTCATTTCCGGTAAACCCAGGGGTTTTCCTGCTCAAATGAATTTACACAGTTCATGAACCCAACACGTTTTTCACAATTAACTAAAGAGCATCTATGTAAGAGATGCTGGGGTTTGTTACAGTTTCATGAGCAGAGTTCAACTAGATATGGTCCGTATGAGTAGGAAACACAGTTCTTTTTTTCTGGACATGCTCATATTTCTTGCTGTACTGCAGACTCTTGACAGAAGAGGATGCTTCTTGCTTTAAAACAGAGGGTGTTTCATGGATGAGAACACTGGTCTGAATTTCACTTCACAAACGGAATTAAACCAAACCCTCTGTGTTTTCCTACAAGCAAGAGTTCATTTCCAGTAACCCCAGTGATTTTTTACGGCTCAAATGAATTTACACAGTTCACGATCCCAACACGATTTTCACTATTAACTAAAGAGCATCTATGTAAGAGATGCTGTGGTTTGTTACAGTTTCATAAGCAGAGTTCAACTATATATGGTCCGTATGAGTAGGAAACACAGTTCTTTTTTTCTGGGCATGCTCATGTTTCTTGCTGTATTGGAGACGCTAGAAAGAAGAGCATGCTTCTTGCGTTAAAACAGAGTATGTTTCTTGGATGAGAACACTGGTCTGAATTTTCCTTCAGAAACGGAGTTAAACCAAAGTCTCTGTGTCTTCCTACAAGCAACATTTCATATCCGGTAAACCCAGTGATTTTTCGGCTCAAATGAATTTACACAGATCACGAACACAACATGTTTTTCACTATGAACTAAAGAGCATCAATGTAGGAGATGCTGTGGTTTGTTACAGTTTCATAAGCAGAGTTCAACTTGATATGGTACGTATGAATAGGAAACACATATCTTTTCTTCTGGGCATGCTCATGTTTCTTGCTGTATTAGAGACGGTGGAAAGAAGAGCATGCTCTTTGTGTTAAACCAGAGTGTGGTTCATGGATGAGAACTCTGGTGTGAATTTCCCTTCACAAACGGAGGGAAACCAAAGCCTCTGAGTCTTCCTACAAGCAAGAGTTCATTTCCGGTAAACCCAGGGGTTTTTCTGCTCAAAGAATTTACACAGTTCATGAACCCAACACGTTTTTCACTATTAACTAAAGAGCATCTATGTAAGAGATGCTGTGGTTTGTAACAGTTTCATAAGCAGAGTTCAACTAGATATGGTACGTATGAGTAGGAAACACAGTTCTTTTTTTCTGGGCATGCTCATGTTTCTTGCTGTATTGGAGACGCTGGAAAGAAGAGCATGCTTCTTGCGTTAAAACAGAGTATGATTCATGGAAGAGAACACTGGTCGGAATTTTCCTTCAGAAACGGAGTTAAACCAAAGTCTCTGTGTCTTCCTACAAGCAAGAATTCATTTCCGGTAAACCCAGTGATTTTTCGGCTCAAATGAATTTACACAGTTCACGAACCAAACACGATTTTCACTGTTAACTAAAGAGCATCTATGTAAGAGATGCTGTGGTTTGTTACAGTTTCATAAGCAGATTCAACTAGATATGGTCCTTATGAGTAAGAAACACAGTTCTTTTTTTCTGGGCATGCTCATGTTTCTTGCTGTATTGGAGACGCTAGAAAGAAGAGCATGCTTCTTGCGTTAAAACAGAGTATGTTTCTTGGATGAGAACACTGGTCTGAATTTTCCTTCAGAAACGGAGTAAAACCAAAGTCTCTGTGTCTTCCTACAAGCAAGAGTTCATATCCGGTAAACCCAGTGATTTTTCGGCTCAAATGAATTTACACAGATCACGAACCCAACATGTTTTTCACTATTAACTAAAGAGCATCTATGTAAGAGATGCTGTGGTTTGATACAGTTTCATAAGCAGAGTTCTACTAGATATGGTCCGTATGAGTAGGAAACACAGTTCTTTTTTTCTGGGCATGCTCATGTTTCTTGCTGTATTAGAGACGCTGGAAAGAAGAGCATGCTCTTTGCGTTAAAACAGAGTATGTTTCTTGGATGAGAACTCTGGTGTGAATTTCCCTTCACATACGGAGTGAAACCAAAGCCTCTGAGTCCTCCTACAAGCAAGAGTTCATTTCCGGTAAACCCAGGGGTTTTCCTGCTCAAATGAATTTACACAGTTCATGAACCCAACACGTTTTTCACTATTAACTAAAGAGCATCTATGTAAGAGATGCTGTGGTTTGTTACAATTTCATAAGCAGAGTTCAACTAGATATGGTACGTATGAGTAGGAAACACAGTTCTTTTTTCTGGGCATGCTCATTTTTCTTGCTGTATTGGAGACGCTGGAAAGAAGAGCATCCTTCTTGGGTTAAAACAGAGTATGATTCATGGAAGAGAACACTGGTCGGAATTTTCCTTCAGAAACGGAGTTAAACCAAAGTCTCTGTGTCTTCCTACAAGCAAGAGTTCATTTCCGGTAAACCCAGTGATTTTTCGGCTCAAATGAATTTACACAGTTCACGAACCAAACACGATTTTCACTGTTAACTAAAGAGCATCTATATAAGAGATGCTGTGGTTTGATACAGTTTCATAAGCAGTGTTCGACTAGATATGGTCCGTATGAGTAGGAAACACAGTTCTTTTTTTCTGGGCATGCTCATGTTTCTTGCTGTATTAGAGACGCTGGAAAGAAGAGCATGCTCTTTGCGTTAAAACAGTGTGTGTTTCTTGGATGAGAACTCTTGTGTGAATTTCCCTTCACAAACGGAGTGAAACCAAAGCCTCTGAGTCTTCCTACAAGCAAGAGTTCATTTCCGGTAAACCCAGGGGTTTTCCTGCTCAAATGAATTTACACAGTTCATGAACCCAACACGTTTTTCACAATTAACTAAAGAGCATCTATGTAAGAGATGCTGGGGTTTGTTACAGTTTCATGAGCAGAGTTCAACTAGATATGGTCCGTATGAGTAGGAAACACAGTTCTTTTTTTCTGGACATGCTCATATTTCTTGCTGTACTGCAGACTCTTGACAGAAGAGGATGCTTCTTGCTTTAAAACAGAGGGTGTTTCATGGATGAGAACACTGGTCTGAATTTCACTTCACAAACGGAATTAAACCAAACCCTCTGTGTTTTCCTACAAGCAAGAGTTCATTTCCAGTAACCCCAGTGATTTTTTACGGCTCAAATGAATTTACACAGTTCACGATCCCAACACGATTTTCACTATTAACTAAAGAGCATCTATGTAAGAGATGCTGTGGTTTGTTACAGTTTCATAAGCAGATTCAACTAGATATGGTCCCTATGAGTAAGAAACACAGTTCTTTTTTTCTGGGCATGCTCATGTTTCTTACTGTATTAGAGACGCTGGAAAGAAGAGCATGCTCTTTGTGTTAAAACAGAGTGTGGTTCATGGATGAGAACTCTGGTGTGAATTTCCCTTCACAAACGGAGGGAAACCAAAGCCTCTGAGTCTTCCTACAACCAAGAGTTCATTTCCGGTAAACCCAGGGGTTTTTCTGCTCAAAAGAATTTACACAGTTCATGAACCCAACACGTTTTTCACTATTAACTAAAGAGCTTCTATGTAAGAGATGCTGTGGTTTGTTATAGTTTCATAAGCAGAGTTCAACTAGATATGGTCCGTATG
>CATKUP010000379.1:0-252000 GCA_949786385.1 Onychomys leucogaster
AGGAAACACATTTCTTTTTTTCTGAGCACAGTCACGTTTCCCTCTATATTAGAGACTCTAGAAAGCAAGAGCGTGCTTCTTGCTCTAAAGCAGAGTGTGTTTCATGGATTAGAACTGTGCCGTGTGTTTTCCATCAGAAAAGGAGTTAAATGCAACGCTCTGTGTCTTTCTTCAAGCAAGACTTGGTTTCAGGTAAACGCAGTCACTTTTCAGCTCAAACAAAGCTACATTGTTCACAAAGCACACACGTTTTTTGCTCTTAACTGAAAAGCATTGGATGTTAGAGGACCTGTGGTTTGTATCAGTTTCAGAAACAGAGTTGAACTAGATATGGTCCGTGTGTGTAGGAAACACAGTTTTTTTGTTCTGAGCACACTCACGTTTCCCTCTGTATTAGAGATTCTAGAATGCAAGAGCGTGCTTCTTGCTCTAAAGCAGAATGTGTTTCATGGATGAGAACTGTGCCGTGTGTTTCCCTACAGAAACGGAGTTAAATGCCAGGCTCTGTGTCTTCCTTCAAGCAAGATTTGATTTCAAGTAAACGCAGTCACTTTTCAGCTCAAACGAGCTACATTGTTCACAAAGCTCACACGTTTCTCGCTCTTAACGGAAAAGAATTGGATGTTAGTGGACCTGAGGTTTGTATCAGTTTCAGAAACAGAGTTGAACAAATATGGTCCGTGTGTGTAGGAAACACAGTTCTTTTGTTCTGAGCACACTCACGTTTCCCTCTGTATTAGAGACTCTAGAAAGCAAGAGCGTGCTTCTTGCTCTAAAGCAGAGTGTGTTTCATGGATGAGAACTGTGCCTTGTGTTTCAATTCACAAACGGAGTTAAATGCCAGGCTCTGTGTCTTTCTTCAAGCAAGACATCGTTTCAGGTAAACGCAGTCACTTTTCAGCTCAAATGAAGCTACATTATTCACGAAGCTCACATGTTTCTAGCTCTTAACTGAAAAGCATTGGATGTTAGAGGAACTGTGTTTTGTATCAGTTTCAGAAACAGAGTTGAACTAGATATGGTCCGTGTGTAGGAAACACAGTTCTTTTGTTCTGAGCACACTCATGTTTCCCTCTGTATTAGAGACTCTAGAAAGCAAGAGCGTGCTTCTTGCTCTAAAGCAGAGTGTGTTTCATGGATGAGAACTGTGCCGTGTGTATCCCTACAGAAACGGAGTTAAATGCCAGGCTCTGTGTCTTCCTTCAAGCAAGATTTGATTTCAAGTAAACGCAGTCACTTTTCAGCTCAAACGAAGCTACATTGATCACAAAGCTCACACGTTTCTCGCTCTTAACGGAAAAGAATTGGATGTTAGTGGACCTGAGGTTTGTATCAGTTTCAGAAACAGAGTTGAACTAGATATGGTCCGTGTGTGTAGGAAACACAGTTCTTTTGTTCTGAGCACACTCACGTTTCCCTCTGTATTAGAGACTCTAGAAAGCAAGAGCGTGCTTCTTGCTCTAAAGCAGAGTGTGTTTCATGGATGAGAACTCTGCCTTGTGTTTCAATTCAGAAATGGAGTTAAATGCCAGGCTCTGTGTCTTCCTTTTAGCAAGACTACGTTTCAGGTAAACGCAGTCGCTTTTCAGCTCAAACGAAGCTACATTGTTCAAAAAGCTCACCCGTTTCTCGCTCTTAACTGAAAAGCATTGTATGTTAGAGGACCTGTGGTTTGTATCAGTTTCAGAAACAGAGTTGATCTAGATATGGATCGTGTGTAGGAAACACATTTCTTTTTTTCTGAGCACACTCACGTTTCCCTCTGTATTAGAGACTCTAGAAAGCAAGAGCGTGCTTCTTGCTCTAAAGCAGAGTGTGTTTCATGGACGAGAACTGTGCCGTGTGTTTCCCTTCAGAAACGGAGTTAAATGCCAGGCTCTGTGCCTTCCTACAAGCAAGACTTCGTTTCAGGTAAACGCAGTCACTTTTCAGCTCAAACGTAGCTACATTGTTCACAAAGCACACACGTTTCTGGCTCTTAACTGAAAAGCATTGGATGTTAGAGGACCTGTGGTTTGTATCAGTTTCAGAAACAGAGTTGAATTAGATATGGTATGTGTATGTAGGAAACACAGTTCTTTTGTTCTGAGCACACTCACGTTTCCCTCTGTATTAGAGACTATAGAAAGCAAGAGCATGCTTCTTGCTCTAAAGCAGAATGTGATTCATGGATGAGAACTGTGCCGTGTGTTTCCCTACAGAAACGGAGTTAAATGCCAGGCTCTGTGTCTTCCTTCAAGCAAGACTACCTTTCAGGTAAACACAGTCGCTTTTCAGCTCAAACGAAGCTACATTGTTCACGAAGGTCACACGTTTCTCGCTCTTAACTGAAAAGCATTGTATGTTAGAGGACGTGTGGTTTGTATCAGTTTCAGAAACAGAGTTGATCTAGATATGGTCCGTGTGTAGGAAACACATTTCTTTTTTTCTGAGCACAGTCACGTTTCCCTCTATATTAGAGACTCTAGAAAGCAAGAGCGTGCTTCTTGCTCTAAAGCAGAGTGTGTTTCATGGATGAGAACTGTGCCGTGTGTTTTCCTTCAGAAAAGGAGTTAAATGCAAGGCTCTGTGTCTTTCTTCAAGCAAGACTTGGTTTCAGGTAAACGCAGTCACTTTTCAGCTCAAACAAAGCTACATTGTTCACAAAGCACACACGTTTTTTGCTCTTAACTGAAAAGCATTGTATGTTAGAGGACCTGTGGTTTGTATCAGTTTCAGAAACAGACTTGAACTAGATATGGTCCGTGTGTGTAGGAAACACAGTTCTTTTGTTCTGAGCACACTCACGTTTCCCTCTGTATTAGAGATTCTAGAATGCAAGAGCGTGCTTCTCGCTCTAAAGCAGAATGTGTTTCATGGATGAGAACTGTGCCGTGTGTTTCCCTACAGAAACGGAGTTAAATGCCAGGCTCTGTGCCTTCCTACAAGCAAGACTTCGTTTCAGGTAAACGCAGTCACTTTTCAGCTCAAACGTAGCTACATTGTTCACAAAGCACACACGTTTCTGGCTCTTAACTGAAAAGCATTGGATGTTAGAGGACCTGTGGTTTGTATCAGTTTCAGAAACAGAGTTGAATTAGATATGGTCCGTGTATGTAGGAAACACAGTTCTTTTGTTCTGAGCACACTCACGTTTCCCTCTGTATTAGAGACTATAGAAAGCAAGAGCATGCTTCTTGCTCTAAAGCAGAATGTGATTCATGGATGAGAACTGTGCTGTGTGTTTCCCTTCAGAAACGGAGTTAAATGCCAGGCTCTGTGTCTTTCTTCAAGCAAGACTTCGTTTCAGGTAAACGCAGTCACTTTTCAGCTCAAACGAAGCTTCATTATTCACGAAGCTCACATGTTTCTCGCTCTTAACTGAAAAGCATTGGATGTTAGAGGAACTGTGTTTTGTATCAGTTTCAGAAACAGAGTTGAACTAGATATGGTCCGTGTGTAGGAAACACAGTTCTTTTGTTCTGAGCACACTCACGTTTCCCTCTGTATTAGAGATTCTAGAATGCAAGAGCATGCTTCTTGCTCTAAAGCAGAATGTGTTTCATGGATGAGAACTGTGCCGTGTGTTTCCCTACAGAAACGGAGTTAAATGCCAGGCTCTGTGTCTTTCTACAAGCTAGACTTCGTTTCAGGTAAACGCAGTCACTTTTCAGCTCTAACGAAGCTACATTGTTCACAAAGCTCACACGTTTCTCGCTTTTCAATGAAAAGCATTGGATGTTAGAGGACCTGTGGTTTGTGTCAGTTTCAGAAACAGAGTTGAACTAGATATGGTCCGTGTGTGTAGGAAACAAAGTTCTTTTGTTCTGAGCACACTCACGTTTCCCTGTGTATTAGAGACTCTAGAAAGCAAGAGCTTACTTCTTGCTCTAAAGCAGAGTGTGTTTCATGGATGAGAACTGTGCCGTGTGTTTCCCTTCAGAACTGGACTTAAAGGCCAGGCTCTGTTTCCTCGTTCAAGCAAGACTTGGTTTCAGGTAAACGCAGTCACTTTTCAGCTCAAACGAAGCTACATTGATCACGAAGCTCACACGTTTCTCGCTCTTAACGGAAAAGAATTGGATGTTAGTGGACCTGAGGTTTGTATCAGTTTAATAAACAGAGTTGAACTAGATAAGGTCCCTGTGTGTAGGAAACACAGTTCTTTTGTTCTGAGCACACTCACGTTTCCCTCTGTATTAGAGACTCTAGAAATCAAGAGCGTGCTTCTTGCTCTAAAGCAGAATGTGTTTCATGGATGAGAACTGTGCCATGTGTTTCCCTTCAGAAACGAAGTTAAATGCCAGGCTCTGTGTCTTTCTTCAAGCAAGACTTCGTTTCAGGTAAACGCAGTCACTTTTCAGCTCAAACGAAGCTACATTATTCACGAAGCTCACATGTTTCTCGCTCTTAACTGAAAAGCATTTTATGTTAGAGGACCTGTGGTTTGTATCAGTTTCAGAAACAGAGTTGATCTAGATATGGTCCGTGTGTAGGAAACACATTTCTTTTTTTCTGAGCACAGTCATGTTTCCCTCTATATTAGAGACTCTAGAAAGCAAGAGCGTGCTTCTTGCTCTAAAGCAGAGTGTGTTTCATGGATGAGAACTGTGCCCTGTGTTTTCCTTCAGAAAAGGAGTTAAATGCCAGGCTCTGTGTCTTTCTTCAAGCAAGACTTGGTTTCAGGTAAACGCAGTCACTTTTCAGCTCAAACAAAGCTACATTGTTCACAAAGCACACACGTTTTTTGCTCTTAACTGAAAAGCATTGTATGTTAGAGGACCTGTGGTTTGTATCAGTTTCAGAAACAGACTTGAACTAGATATGGTCCGTGTGTGTAGGAAACACAGTTCTTTTGTTCTGAGCACACTCACGTTTCCCTCTGTATTAGAGATTCTAGAATGCAAGAGCATGCTTCTTGCTCTAAAGCAGAATGTGTTTCATGGATGAGAACTGTGCCGTGTGTTTCCCTACAGAAACGGAGTTAAATGCCAGGCTCTGTGTCTTTCTACATGCTAGACTTCGTTTCAGGTAAACGCAGTCACTTTTCAGCTCTAACGAAGCTACATTGTTCAGGAAGCTCACACGTTTCTCACTTTTCACCGAAAAGCATTGGATGTTAGAGGACCTGTGGATTCTATCAGTTTCAGAAACAGAGTTGAACTAGATATGGTCCGTGTGTGTAGGAAACACATTTCTTTTGTTCTGAGCACACTCACGTTTCCCTCTGTATTAGAGACTCTAGAAAGCAAGAGAGTGCTTCTTGCTCTAAAGCAGAGTGTGTTTCATGGATGAGAACTGTGCTGTGAGTTTCCCTTCAGAACTGGACTTAAATGCCAGGCTCTGTGTCTTCCTTCAAGAAAGATTTGATTTCAAGTAAACGCAGTCACTTTTCAGCTGAAACGAAGCTACATTGATCACGAGGCTCACACGTTTCTTGCTCTTAAAGGAAAAGAATTGGAAGTTAGTGGACCTGAGGTTTGTATCAGTTTCAGAAACAGAGTTGAACTAGATATGGTCCGTGTGTGTAGGAAACACAGTTCTTTTATTCTGAGCACACTCACGTTTCCCTCTGTATTATAGACTCTAGAAAGCAAGAGCGTGCTTCTTGCTCTAAAGCAGAGTGTGTTTCATGGATGAGAACTGTGCCTTGTGTTTCAATTCACAAACGGAGTTAAATGCCAGGCTCTGTGTCTTTCTTCAAGCAAGATTTCGTTTCAGGTAAACGCAGTCACTTTTCAGCTCAAACGTAGCTACATTGTTCACAAAGCACACACGTTTCTGGCTCTTAACTGAAAAGCATTGGATGTTAGAGGACCTGTGCTTTGTATCAGTTTCAGAAACAGAGTTGAATTAGATATGGTATGTGTATGTAGGAAACACAGTTCTTTTGTTCTGAGCACACTCACGTTTCCCTCTGTATTAGAGACTATAGAAAGCAAGAGCATGCTTCTTGCTCTAAAGCAGAATGTGATTCATGGATGAGAACTGTGCCGTGTGTTTCCCTACAGAAACGGAGTTAAATGCCAGGCTCTGTGTCTTTCTACAAGCTAGACTTCGTTTCAGGTAAACGCAGTCACTTTTCAGCTCTAACGAAGCTACATTGTTCACAAAGCTTACACGTTTCTCGCTTTTCACTGAAAAGCATTGGATGTTAGAGGACCTGTGGTTTGTGTCAGTTTCAGAAACAGAGTTGAACTAGATATGGTCCGTGTGTGTAGGAAACAAAGTTCTTTTGTTCTGAGCACACTCACGTTTCCCTGTGTATTAGAGACTCTAGAAAGCAAGAGCGTGCTTCTTGCTCTAAAGCAGAGTGTGTTTCTTGGATGAGAACTGTGCCGTGTGTTTCCCTTCACAACTGGACTTAAAGGCCAGGCTCTGTTTCCTCGTTCAAGCAAGACTTGGTTTCAGGTAAACGCAGTCACTTTTCAGCTCAAACGAAGCTACATTGATCACGAAGCTCACACGTTTCTCGCTGTTAACGGAAAAGAATTGGATGTTAGTGGACCTGAGGTTTGTATCAGTTTAATAAACAGAGTTGAACTAGATAAGGTCCCTGTGTGTAGGAAACACAGTACTTTTGTTCTGAGCACACTCACGTTTCCCTCTGTATTAGAGACTCTAGAAATCAAGAGCGTGCTTCTTGCTCTAAAGCAGAGTGTGTTTCATGGATGAGAACTGTGCCCTGTGTTCCAATTCAGAAACGGAGTTAAATGCCAGGCTCTGTGTCTTCCTTCAAGCAAGACTACCTTTCAGGTAAACACAGTCGCTTTTCAGCTCAAACGAAGCTACATTGTTCACGAAGGTCACACGTTTCTCGCTCTTAACTGAAAAGCATTGTATGTTAGAGGACCTGTGGTTTGTATCAGTTTCAGAAACAGAGTTGATCTAGATATGGTCCGTGTGTAGGAAACACATTTCTTTTTTTCTGAGCACAGTCACGTTTCCCTCTATATTAGAGACTCTAGAAAGCAAGAGCGTGCTTCTTGCTCTAAAGCAGAGTGTGTTTCATGGATGAGAACTGTGCCGTGTGTTTTCCTTCAGAAAAGGAGTTAAATGCAAGGCTCTGTGTCTTTCTTCAAGCAAGACTTGGTTTCAGGTAAACGCAGTCACTTTTCAGCTCAAACAAAGCTACATTGTTCACAAAGCACACACGTTTTTTGCTCTTAACTGAAAAGCATTGTATGTTAGAGGACCTGTGGTTTGTATCAGTTTCAGAAACAGACTTGAACTAGATATGGTCCGTGTGTGTAGGAAACACAGTTCTTTTGTTCTGAGCACACTCACGTTTCCCTCTGTATTAGAGATTCTAGAATGCAAGAGCGTGCTTCTTGCTCTAAAGCAGAATGTGTTTCATGGATGAGAACTGTGCCGTGTGTTTCCCTACAGAAACGGAGTTAAATGCCAGGCTCTGTGTCTTTCTACATGCTAGACTTCGTTTCAGGTAAACGCAGTCACTTTTCAGCTCTAACGAAGCTACATTGTTCAGGAAGCTCACACGTTTCTCGCTTTTCACCGAAAAGCATTGGATGTTAGAGGACCTGTGGATTCTATCAGTTTCAGAAACAGAGTTGAACTAGATATGGTCCGTGTGTGTAGGAAACACATTTCTTTTGTTCTGAGCACACTCACGTTTCCCTCTGTATTAGAGACTCTAGAAAGCAAGAGAGTGCTTCTTGCTCTAAAGCAGAGTGTGTTTCATGGATGAGAACTGTGCTGTGAGTTTCCCTTCGGAACTGGACTTAAATGCCAGGCTCTGTGTCTTCCTTCAAGCAAGATTTGATTTCAAGTAAACGCAGTCACTTTTCAGCTGAAACGAAGCTACATTGATCACGAAGCTCACACGTTTCTTGCTCTTAACGGAAAAGAATTGGATGTTAGTGGACCTGAGGTTTGTATCAGTTTCAGAAACAGAGTTGAACTAGATATGGTCCGTGTGTGTAGGAAACACAGTTCTTTTATTCTGAGCACACTCACGTTTCCCTCTGTATTAGAGACTCTAGAAAGCAAGAGCGTGCTTCTTGCTCTAAAGCAGAGTGTGTTTCATGGATGAGAACTGTGCCTTGTGTTTCAATTCACAAACGGAGTTAAATGCCAGGCTCTGTGTCTTTCTTCAAGCAAGACTTCGTTTCAGGTAAACGCAGTCACTTTTCAGCTCAAAGGAAGCTACATTATTCACGAAGCTCACATGTTTCTCGCTCTTAACTGAAAAGCATTGGATGTTAGAGGAACTGTGTTTTGTATCAGTTTCAGAAACAGAGTTGAACTAGATATGGTCCGTGTGTAGGAAACACAGTTCTTTTGTTCTGAGCACACTCATGTTTCCCTCTGTATTAGAGACTCTAGAAAGCAAGAGCGTGCTTCTTGCTCTAAAGCAGAGTGTGTTTCATGGATGAGAACTGTGCCGTGTGTTTCCCTACAGAAACGGAGTTAAATGCCAGGCTCTGTGTCTTCCTTCAAGCAAGATTTGATTTCAAGTAAACGCAGTCACTTTTCAGCTCAAACGAAGCTACATTGTTCACAAAGCTCACACGTTTCTCGCTTTTCACTGAAAAGCATTGGATGTTAGAGGACCTGTGGTTTGTGTCAGTTTCAGAAACAGAGTTGAACTAGATATGGTCCGTGTGTGTAGGAAACAAAGTTCTTTTGTTCTGAGCACACTCACGTTTCCCTGTGTATTAGAGACTCTAGAAAGCAAGAGCGTGCTTCTTGCTCTAAAGCAGAGTGTGTTTCTTGGATGAGAACTGTGCCGTGTGTTTCCCTTCAGAACTGGACTTAAAGGCCAGGCTCTGTTTCCTCGTTCAAGCAAGACTTGGTTTCAGGTAAACGCAGTCACTTTTCAGCTCAAACGAAGCTACATTGATCACGAAGCTCACACGTTTCTCGCTCTTAACGGAAAAGAATTGGATGTTAGTGGACCTGAGGTTTGTATCAGTTTAATAAACAGAGTTGAACTAGATAAGGTCCCTGTGTGTAGGAAACACAGTTCTTTTGTTCTGAGCACACTCACGTTTCCCTCTGTATTAGAGACTCTAGAAATCAAGAGCGTGCTTCTTGCTCTAAAGCAGAGTGTGTTTCATGGATGAGAACTGTGCCCTGTGTTCCAATTCAGAAACGGAGTTAAATGCCAGGCTCTGTGTCTTCCTTCAAGCAAGACTACCTTTCAGGTAAACACAGTCGCTTTTCAGCTCAAACGAAGCTACATTGTTCACGAAGGTCACACGTTTCTCGCTCTTAACTGAAAAGCATTGTATGTTAGAGGACCTGTGGTTTGTATCAGTTTCAGAAACAGAGTTGATCTAGATATGGTCCGTGTGTAGGAAACACAGTTCTTTTTTTCTGAGCACACTCACGTTTCCCTCTATATTATAGATTCTAGAATGCAAGAGCGTGCTTCTTGCTCTAAAGCAGAGTGTGTTTCATGGATGAGAACTGTGCCGTGTGTTTCCCTACAGAAACGGAGTTAAATGCCAGGCTCTGTGTCTTTCTACATGCTAGACTTCGTTTCAGGTAAACGCAGTCACTTTTCAGCTCTAACGAAGCTACATTGTTCAGGAAGCTCACACGTTTCTCGCTTTTCACCGAAAAGCATTGGATGTTAGAGGACCTGTGGATTCTATCAGTTTCAGAAACAGAGTTGAACTAGATATGGTCCGTGTGTGTAGGAAACACATTTCTTTTGTTCTGAGCACACTCACGTTTCCCTCTGTATTAGAGACTCTAGAAAGCAAGAGAGTGCTTCTTGCTCTAAAGCAGAGTGTGTTTCATGGATGAGAACTGTGCTGTGAGTTTCCCTTCAGAACTGGACTTAAATGCCAGGCTCTGTGTCTTCCTTCAAGAAAGATTTGATTTCAAGTAAACGCAGTCACTTTTCAGCTGAAACGAAGCTACATTGATCACGAGGCTCACACGTTTCTTGCTCTTAAAGGAAAAGAATTGGAAGTTAGTGGACCTGAGGTTTGTATCAGTTTCAGAAACAGAGTTGAACTAGATATGGTCCGTGTGTGTAGGAAACACAGTTCTTTTATTCTGAGCACACTCACGTTTCCCTCTGTATTATAGACTCTAGAAAGCAAGAGCGTGCTTCTTGCTCTAAAGCAGAGTGTGTTTCATGGATGAGAACTGTGCCTTGTGTTTCAATTCACAAACGGAGTTAAATGCCAGGCTCTGTGTCTTTCTTCAAGCAAGATTTCGTTTCAGGTAAACGCAGTCACTTTTCAGCTCAAACGTAGCTACATTGTTCACAAAGCACACACGTTTCTGGCTCTTAACTGAAAAGCATTGGATGTTAGAGGACCTGTGCTTTGTATCAGTTTCAGAAACAGAGTTCAATTAGATATGGTATGTGTATGTAGGAAACACAGTTCTTTTGTTCTGAGCACACTCACGTTTCCCTCTGTATTAGAGACTATAGAAAGCAAGAGCATGCTTCTTGCTCTAAAGCAGAATGTGATTCATGGATGAGAACTGTGCCGTGTGTTTCCCTACAGAAACGGAGTTAAATGCCAGGCTCTGTGTCTTTCTACAAGCTAGACTTCGTTTCAGGTAAACGCAGTCACTTTTCAGCTCTAACGAAGCTACATTGTTCACAAAGCTTACACGTTTCTCGCTTTTCACTGAAAAGCATTGGATGTTAGAGGACCTGTGGTTTGTGTCAGTTTCAGAAACAGAGTTGAACTAGATATGGTCCGTGTGTGTAGGAAACAAAGTTCTTTTGTTCTGAGCACACTCACGTTTCCCTGTGTATTAGAGACTCTAGAAAGCAAGAGCGTGCTTCTTGCTCTAAAGCAGAGTGTGTTTCTTGGATGAGAACTGTGCCGTGTGTTTCCCTTCACAACTGGACTTAAAGGCCAGGCTCTGTTTCCTCGTTCAAGCAAGACTTGGTTTCAGGTAAACGCAGTCACTTTTCAGCTCAAACGAAGCTACATTGATCACGAAGCTCACACGTTTCTCGCTGTTAACGGAAAAGAATTGGATGTTAGTGGACCTGAGGTTTGTATCAGTTTAATAAACAGAGTTGAACTAGATAAGGTCCCTGTGTGTAGGAAACACAGTACTTTTGTTCTGAGCACACTCACGTTTCCCTCTGTATTAGAGACTCTAGAAATCAAGAGCGTGCTTCTTGCTCTAAAGCAGAGTGTGTTTCATGGATGAGAACTGTGCCCTGTGTTCCAATTCAGAAACGGAGTTAAATGCCAGGCTCTGTGTCTTCCTTCAAGCAAGACTACCTTTCAGGTAAACACAGTCGCTTTTCAGCTCAAACGAAGCTACATTGTTCACGAAGGTCACACGTTTCTCGCTCTTAACTGAAAAGCATTGTATGTTAGAGGACCTGTGGTTTGTATCAGTTTCAGAAACAGAGTTGATCTAGATATGGTCCGTGTGTAGGAAACACATTTCTTTTTTTCTGAGCACAGTCACGTTTCCCTCTATATTAGAGACTCTAGAAAGCAAGAGCGTGCTTCTTGCTCTAAAGCAGAGTGTGTTTCATGGATGAGAACTGTGCCGTGTGTTTTCCTTCAGAAAAGGAGTTAAATGCAAGGCTCTGTGTCTTTCTTCAAGCAAGACTTGGTTTCAGGTAAACGCAGTCACTTTTCAGCTCAAACAAAGCTACATTGTTCACAAAGCACACACGTTTTTTGCTCTTAACTGAAAAGCATTGTATGTTAGAGGACCTGTGGTTTGTATCAGTTTCAGAAACAGACTTGAACTAGATATGGTCCGTGTGTGTAGGAAACACAGTTCTTTTGTTCTGAGCACACTCACGTTTCCCTCTGTATTAGAGATTCTAGAATGCAAGAGCGTGCTTCTTGCTCTAAAGCAGAATGTGTTTCATGGATGAGAACTGTGCCGTGTGTTTCCCTACAGAAACGGAGTTAAATGCCAGGCTCTGTGTCTTTCTACATGCTAGACTTCGTTTCAGGTAAACGCAGTCACTTTTCAGCTCTAACGAAGCTACATTGTTCAGGAAGCTCACACGTTTCTCGCTTTTCACCGAAAAGCATTGGATGTTAGAGGACCTGTGGATTCTATCAGTTTCAGAAACAGAGTTGAACTAGATATGGTCCGTGTGTGTAGGAAACACATTTCTTTTGTTCTGAGCACACTCACGTTTCCCTCTGTATTAGAGACTCTAGAAAGCAAGAGAGTGCTTCTTGCTCTAAAGCAGAGTGTGTTTCATGGATGAGAACTGTGCTGTGAGTTTCCCTTCGGAACTGGACTTAAATGCCAGGCTCTGTGTCTTCCTTCAAGCAAGATTTGATTTCAAGTAAACGCAGTCACTTTTCAGCTGAAACGAAGCTACATTGATCACGAAGCTCACACGTTTCTTGCTCTTAACGGAAAAGAATTGGATGTTAGTGGACCTGAGGTTTGTATCAGTTTCAGAAACAGAGTTGAACTAGATATGGTCCGTGTGTGTAGGAAACACAGTTCTTTTATTCTGAGCACACTCACGTTTCCCTCTGTATTAGAGACTCTAGAAAGCAAGAGCGTGCTTCTTGCTCTAAAGCAGAGTGTGTTTCATGGATGAGAACTGTGCCTTGTGTTTCAATTCACAAACGGAGTTAAATGCCAGGCTCTGTGTCTTTCTTCAAGCAAGACTTCGTTTCAGGTAAACGCAGTCACTTTTCAGCTCAAAGGAAGCTACATTATTCACGAAGCTCACATGTTTCTCGCTCTTAACTGAAAAGCATTGGATGTTAGAGGAACTGTGTTTTGTATCAGTTTCAGAAACAGAGTTGAACTAGATATGGTCCGTGTGTAGGAAACACAGTTCTTTTGTTCTGAGCACACTCATGTTTCCCTCTGTATTAGAGACTCTAGAAAGCAAGAGCGTGCTTCTTGCTCTAAAGCAGAGTGTGTTTCATGGATGAGAACTGTGCCGTGTGTTTCCCTACAGAAACGGAGTTAAATGCCAGGCTCTGTGTCTTCCTTCAAGCAAGATTTGATTTCAAGTAAACGCAGTCACTTTTCAGCTCAAACGAAGCTACATTGTTCACAAAGCTCACACGTTTCTCGCTTTTCACTGAAAAGCATTGGATGTTAGAGGACCTGTGGTTTGTGTCAGTTTCAGAAACAGAGTTGAACTAGATATGGTCCGTGTGTGTAGGAAACAAAGTTCTTTTGTTCTGAGCACACTCACGTTTCCCTGTGTATTAGAGACTCTAGAAAGCAAGAGCGTGCTTCTTGCTCTAAAGCAGAGTGTGTTTCTTGGATGAGAACTGTGCCGTGTGTTTCCCTTCAGAACTGGACTTAAAGGCCAGGCTCTGTTTCCTCGTTCAAGCAAGACTTGGTTTCAGGTAAACGCAGTCACTTTTCAGCTCAAACGAAGCTACATTGATCACGAAGCTCACACGTTTCTCGCTCTTAACGGAAAAGAATTGGATGTTAGTGGACCTGAGGTTTGTATCAGTTTAATAAACAGAGTTGAACTAGATAAGGTCCCTGTGTGTAGGAAACACAGTTCTTTTGTTCTGAGCACACTCACGTTTCCCTCTGTATTAGAGACTCTAGAAATCAAGAGCGTGCTTCTTGCTCTAAAGCAGAGTGTGTTTCATGGATGAGAACTGTGCCCTGTGTTCCAATTCAGAAACGGAGTTAAATGCCAGGCTCTGTGTCTTCCTTCAAGCAAGACTACCTTTCAGGTAAACACAGTCGCTTTTCAGCTCAAACGAAGCTACATTGTTCACGAAGGTCACACGTTTCTCGCTCTTAACTGAAAAGCATTGTATGTTAGAGGACCTGTGGTTTGTATCAGTTTCAGAAACAGAGTTGATCTAGATATGGTCCGTGTGTAGGAAACACATTTCTTTTTTTCTGAGCACAGTCACGTTTCCCTCTATATTATAGACTCTAGAAAGCAAGAGCGTGCTTCTTGCTCTAAAGCAGAGTGTGTTTCATGGATGAGAACTGTGCCGTGTGTTTTCCTTCAGAAAAGGAGTTAAATGCAAGGCTCTGTGTCTTTCTTCAAGCAAGACTTGGTTTCAGGTAAACGCAGTCACTTTTCAGCTAAACAAAGCTACATTGTTCACAAAGCACACACGTTTTTTGCTCTTAACTGAAAAGCATTGTATGTTAGAGGACCTGTGGTTTGTATCAGTTTCAGAAACAGACTTGAACTAGATATGGTCCGTGTGTGTAGGAAACACAGTTCTTTTGTTCTGAGCACACTCACGTTTCCCTCTGTATTAGAGATTCTAGAATGCAAGAGCGTGCTTCTTGCTCTAAAGCAGAATGTGTTTCATGGATGAGAACTGTGCCGTGTGTTTCCCTACAGAAACGGAGTTAAATGCCAGGCTCTGTGTCTTTCTACATGCTAGACTTCGTTTCAGGTAACCGCAGTCACTTTTCAGCTCTAACGAAGCTACATTGTTCAGGAAGCTCACACGTTTCTCGCTTTTCACCGAAAAGCATTGGATGTTAGAGGACCTGTGGATTCTATCAGTTTCAGAAACAGAGTTGAACTAGATATGGTCCGTGTGTGTAGGAAACACATTTCTTTGTTCTGAGCACACTCACGTTTCCCTCTGTATTAGAGACTCTAGAAAGCAAGAGAGTGCTTCTTGCTCTAAAGCAGAGTGTGTTTCATGGATGAGAACTGTGCTGTGAGTTTCCCTTCGGAACTGGACTTAAATGCCAGGCTCTGTGTCTTCCTTCAAGCAAGATTTGATTTCAAGTAAACGCAGTCACTTTTCAGCTGAAACGAAGCTACATTGATCACGAAGCTCACACGTTTCTTGCTCTTAACGGAAAAGAATTGGATGTTAGTGGACCTGAGGTTTGTATCAGTTTCAGAAACAGAGTTGAACTAGATATGGTCCGTGTGTGTAGGAAACACAGTTCTTTTATTCTGAGCACACTCACGTTTCCCTCTGTATTAGAGACTCTAGAAAGCAAGAGCGTGCTTCTTGCTCTAAAGCAGAGTGTGTTTCATGGATGAGAACTGTGCCTTGTGTTTCAATTCACAAACGGAGTTAAATGCCAGGCTCTGTGTCTTTCTTCAAGCAAGACTTCGTTTCAGGTAAACGCAGTCACTTTTCAGCTCAAAGGAATCTACATTATTCACGAAGCTCACATGTTTCTCGCTCTTAACTGAAAAGCATTGGATGTTAGAGGAACTGTGTTTTGTATCAGTTTCAGAAACAGAGTTGAACTAGATATGGTCCGTGTGTAGGAAACACAGTTCTTTTGTTCTGAGCACACTCATGTTTCCCTCTGTATTAGAGACTCTAGAAAGCAAGAGCGTGCTTCTTGCTCTAAAGCAGAGTGTGTTTCATGGATGAGAACTGTGCCGTGTGTTTCCCTACAGAAACGGAGTTAAATGCCAGGCTCTGTGTCTTCCTTCAAGCAAGATTTGATTTCAAGTAAACGCAGTCACTTTTCAGCTCAAACGAAGCTACATTGTTCACGAAGCACACGTTTCTCGTTTTTCACTGAAAAGCATTGGATGTTAGAGGACCTGTGGTTTGTATCAGTTTCAGAAACAGAGTTGAACTAGATATGGTCCGTGTGTGTAGGAAACAAAGTTCTTTTGTTCTGAGCACACTCACGTTTCCCTGTGTATTAGAGACTCTAGAAAGCAAGAGCGTGCTTCTTGCTCTAAAGCAGAGTGTGTTTCATGGAAGAGAACTGTGCCCTGTGTTTCAATTCAGAAACGGAGTTAAATGCCAGGCTCTGTGTCTTCCTTCAAGCAAGACTACCTTTCAGGTAAACGCAGTCGCTTTTCTGCTCAAACGAAGCTACATTGTTCACGAAGGTCACACGTTTCTCGCTCTTAACTGAAAAGCATTGTATGTTAGAGGACCTGTGGTTTGTATCAGTTTCAGAAACAGAGTTGATCTAGATATGGTCCGTGTGTAGGAAACACATTTCTTTTTTTCTGAGCACAGTCACGTTTCCCTCTATATTAGAGACTCTAGAAAGCAAGAGCGTGCTTCTTGCTCTAAAGCAGAGTGTGTTTCATGGATGAGAACTGTGCCGTGTGTTTTCCTTCAGAAAAGGAGTTAAATGCAAGGCTCTGTGTCTTTCTTCAAGCAAGACTTGGTTTCAGGTAAACACAGTCACTTTTCAGCTCAAACAAAGCTACATTGTTCACAAAGCACACACGTTTTTTGCTCTTAACTGAAAAGCATTGTATGTTAGAGGACCTGTGGTTTGTATCAGTTTCAGAAACAGACTTGAACTAGATATGGTCCGTGTGTGTAGGAAACACATTTCTTTTGTTCTGAGCACACTCACGTTTCCCTCTCTATTAGAGATTCTAGAATGCAAGAGCGTGCTTCTTGCTCTAAAGCAGAATGTGTTTCATGGATGAGAACTGTGCCGTGTGTTTCCCTACAGAAACGGATTTAAATGCCAGGCTCTGTGTCTTTCTACATGCTAGACTTCGTTTCAGGTAAACGCAGTCACTTTTCAGCTCTAACGAAGCTACATTGTTCACGAAGCTCACACGTTTCTCGCTTTTCACCGAAAAGCATTGGATGTTAGAGGACCTGTGGATTCTATCAGTTTCAGAAACAGAGTTGAACTAGATATGGTCCGTGTGTGTAGGAAACACATTTCTTTTGTTCTGAGCACACTCACGTTTCCCTCTGTATTAGAGACTCTAGAAAGCAAGAGAGTGCTTCTTGCTCTAAAGCAGAGTGTGTTTCATGGATGAGAACTGTGCCGTGTGTTTCCCTTCAGAAACGGAGTTAAATGCCAGGCTCTGTGCCTTCCTACAAGCAAGACTTCGTTTCAGGTAAACGCATCACTTTTCACCTCAAACGAAGCTACATTGTTCACAAAGCACACAGGTTTCTCGCTCTGAACTGAAAAGCATTGGATGTTAGAGGACCTGTGGTTTGTATCAGTTTCAGAAACAGAGTTGAACTAGATATGGTCCATGTGTGTAGGAAACACAGTTCTTTTGTTCTGAGCACACTCACATTTCCCTCTGTATTAGAGATTCTAGAAAGCAAGAGCGTGCTTCTTGCTCTAAAGCAGAATGTGTTTCATGGATGAGAACTGTGCTGTGAGTTTCCCTTCAGAACTGGACTTAAATGCCAGGCTCTGTGTCTTCCTTCAAGCAAGATTTGATTTCAAGTAAACGCAGTCACTTTTCAGCTGAAACGAAGCTACATTGATCACGAAGCTCACACGTTTCTTGCTCTTAACGGAAAAGAATTGGATGATAGTGGACCTGAGGTTTGTATCAGTTTCAGAAACAGAGTTGAACTAGATATGGTCCGTGTGTGTAGGAAATACAGTTCTTTTATTCTGAGCACACTCACGTTTCCCGCTGTATTAGAGACTCTAGAAAGCAAGAGCGTGCTTCTTGCTCTAAAGCAGAGTGTGTTTCATGGATGAGAACTGTGCCTTGTGTTTCAATTCACAAACGGAGTTAAATGCCAGGCTCTGTGTCTTTCTTCAAGCAAGACTTCGTTTCAGGTAAACGCAGTCACTTTTCAGCTCAAACGTAGCTACATTGTTCACAAAGCACACACGTTTCTGGCTCTTAACTGAAAAGCATTGGATGTTAGAGGACCTGTGGATTGTATCAGTTTCAGAAACAGAGTTGAATTAGATATGGTATGTGTATGTAGGAAACACAGTTCTTTTGTTCTGAGCACACTCACGTTTCCCTCTGTATTAGAGACTATAGAAAGCAAGAGCATGCTTCTTGCTCTAAAGCAGAATGTGATTCATGGATGAGAACTGTGCCGTGTGTTTCCCTACAGAAACGGAGTTAAATGCCAGGCTCTGTGTCTTTCTTCAAGCAAGACTTCGTTTCAGGTAAACGCAGTCACTTTTCAGCTCAAACAAAGCTACATTATTCATGAAGCTCACATGTTTCTCGCTCTTAACTGAAAAGCATTGGATGTTAGAGGAACTGTGTTTTGTATCAGTTTCAGAAACAGATTTGAACTAGATATGGTCCGTGTGTGTAGGAAACAAAGTTCTTTTGTTCTGAGCACACTCACGTTTCCCTGTGTATTAGAGACTCTAGAAAGCAAGAACGTGCTTCTTGCTCTAAAGCAGAGTGTGTTTCATGGAAGAGAACTGTGCCCTGTGTTTCAATTCAGAAACGGAGTTAAATGCCAGGCTCTGTGTCTTCCTTCAAGCAAGACTACCTTTCAGGTAAACGCAGTCGCTTTTCTGCTCAAACGAAGCTACATTGTTCACGAAGGTCACACGTTTCTCGCTCTTAACTGAAAAGCATTGTATGTTAGAGGACCTGTGGTTTGTATCAGTTTCAGAAACAGAGTTGATCTAGATATGGTCCGTGTGTAGGAAACACATTTCTTTTTTTCTGAGCACAGTCACGTTTCCCTCTATATTAGAGACTCTAGAAAGCAAGAGCGTGCTTCTTGCTCTAAAGCAGAGTGTGTTTCATGGATGAGAACTGTGCCGTGTGTTTTCCTTCAGAAAAGGAGTTAAATGCAAGGCTCTGTGTCTTTCTTCAAGCAAGACTTGGTTTCAGGTAAACACAGTCACTTTTCAGCTCAAACAAAGCTACATTGTTCACAAAGCACACACGTTTTTTGCTCTTAACTGAAAAGCATTGTATGTTAGAGGACCTGTGGTTTGTATCAGTTTCAGAAACAGACTTGAACTAGATATGGTCCGTGTGTGTAGGAAAAACAGTTCTTTTGTTCTGAGCACACTCACGTTTCCCTCTGTATTAGAGATTCTAGAATGCAAGAGCGTGCTTCTTGCTCTAAAGCAGAATGTGTTTCATGGATGAGAACTGTGCCGTGTGTTTCCCTACAGAAACGGATTTAAATGCCAGGCTCTGTGTCTTTCTACATGCTAGACTTCGTTTCAGGTAAACGCAGTCACTTTTCAGCTCTAACGAAGCTACATTGTTCACGAAGCTCAAACGTTTCTCGCTTTTCACCGAAAAGCATTGGATGTTAGAGGACCTGTGGATTCTATCAGTTTCAGAAACAGAGTTGAACTAGATATGGTCCGTGTGTGTAGGAAACACAGTTCTTTTGTTCTGAGCACACTCACATTTCCCTCTGTATTAGAGATTCTAGAAAGCAAGAGCGTGCTTCTTGCTCTAAAGCAGTGTGTGTTTCATGGATGAGAACTGTGCTGTGAGTTTCCCTTCAGAACTGGACTTAAATGCCAGGCTCTGTGTATTCCTTCAAGCAAGATTTAATTTCAAGTAAACGCAGTCACTTTTCAGCTGAAACGAAGCTACATTGATCACGAAGCTCACTCGTTTCTTGCTCTTAACGGAAAAGAATTGGATGTTAGTGGACCTGAGGTTTGTATCAGTTTCAGAAACAGAGTTGAACTAGATATGGTCCGTGTGGGTAGGAAACACAGTTCTTTTATTCTGAGCACACTCACGTTTCCCTCTGTATTAGAGACTCTAGAAAGCAAGAGCGTGCTTCTTGCTCTAAAGCAGAGTGTGTTTCATGGATGAGAACTGTGCCTTGTGTTTCAATTCACAAACGGAGTTAAATGCCAGGCTCTGTGTCTTTCTTCAAGCAAGACTTCGTTTCAGGTAAACGCAGTCACTTTTCAGCTCAAACGAAGCTACATTATTCACGAAGCTCACATGTTTCTCGCTCTTAACTGAAAAGCATTGGATGTTAGAGGAACTGTGTTTTGTATCAGTTTCAGAAACAGAGTTGAACTAGATATGGTCCGTGTGTAGGAAACATAGTTCTTTTGTTCTGAGCACACTCATGTTTCCCTCTGTATTAGAGACTCTAGAAAGCAAGAGCGTGCTTCTTGCTCTAAAGCAGAGTGTGTTTCATGGATGAGAACTGTGCCGTGTGTTTCCCTACAGAAACGGAGTTAAATGCCAGGCTCTGTGTCTTCCTTCAAGCAAGATTTGATTTCAAGTAAACGCAGTCACTTTTCAGCTCAAACGAAGCTACATTGTTCACGAAGCTCACACGTTTCTCGTTTTTCACTGAAAAGCATTGGATGTTAGAGGACCTGTAGTTTGTATCAGTTTCAAAAACAGAGTTGAACTAGATATGGTACGTGTGTGTAGGAAACAAAGTTCTTTTCTTCTGAGCACACTCACGTTTCCCTGTGTATTAGAGACTCTAGAAAGCAAGAGCGTGCTTCTTGCTCTAAAGCAGAGTGTGTTTCATGGATGAGAACTGTGCCGTGTGTTTCCCTTCAGAACTGGACTTAAAGGCCCGGCTCTGTTTCCTCGTTCAAGCAAGACTGGGTTTCAGGTAAACGCAGTCACTTTTCAGTTCAAACGAAGCTACATTGATCAAGAAGCTCACACGTTTCTCGCTCTTAACGGAAAAGAATTGGATGTTAGTGGACCTGAGGTTTGTATCAGTTTAATAAACAGAGTTGAACTAGATAAGGTCCCTGTGTGTAGGAAACACAGTTCTTTTGTTCTGAGCACACTCACGTTTCCCTCTGTATTAGAGACTCTAGAAATCAAGAGCGTGCTTCTTGCTCTAAAGCAGAGTGTGTTTCATGGATGAGAACTGTGCCCTGTGTTTCAATTCAGAAACGGAGTTAAATGCCAGGCTCTGTGTCTTCCTTCAAGCAAGACTACCTTTCAGGTAAACGCAGTCGCTTTACAGCTCAAACGAAGCTACATTGTTCACGAAGGTCACACGTTTCTCGCTCTTAACTGAAAAGCATTGTATGTTAGAGGACCTGTGGTTTGTATCAGTTTCAGAAACAGAGTTGATCTAGATATGGTCCGTGTGTAGGAAACACATTTCTTTTTTTCTGAGCACAGTCACATTTCCCTCTATATTAGAGACTCTAGAAAGCAAGAGCGTGCTTCTTGCTCTAAAGCAGAGTGTGTTTCATGGATGAGAACTGTGCCGTGTGTTTTCCTTCAGAAAAGGAGTTAAATGCAAGGCTCTGTGTCTTTCTACATGCTAGACTTCGTTTAAGGTAAACGCAGTCACTTTTCAGCTCTAACGAAGCTACATTGTTCACGAAGCTCACACGTTTCTCGCTTTTCACTGAAAAGCATTGGATGTTAGAGGACCTGTGGATTCTATCAGTTTCAGAAACAGAGTTGAACTAGATATGGTCCGTGTGTGTAGGAAACAAAGTTCTTTTGTTCTGAGCACACTCACGTTTCCCTGTGTATTAGAGACTCTAGAAAGCAAGAGCATGCTTCTTGCTCTAAAGCAGAGTGTGTTTCATGGATGAGAACTGTGCCGTGTGTTTCCCTTCAGAATTGGACTTAAAGGCCAGGCTCTGTGTCTTCCTTCAAGCAAGACTTGGTTTCAGGTAAACGCAGTCACTTTTCAGCTCAAAAGAAACTACATTGTTCACGAAGGTCACACGTTTCTCAGTCTTAAATGAAAAGCATTGGATGTTAGAGGACCTGTGTTTTGTATCAGTTTCAGAAACAGAGTTGAACTAGATATGGTCCGTGTGTGTAGGAAACACAGTTCTTTTGTTCTGAGCACACTCACATTTCCCTCTGTATTAGAGATTCTAGAAAGCAAGAGCGTGCTTCTTGCTCTAAAGCAGTGTGTGTTTCATGGATGAGAACTGTGCCGTGAGTTTCCCTTCAGAACTGGACTTAAATGCCAGGCTCTGTGTCTTCCTTCAAGCAAGATTTGATTTCAATTAAACGCAGTCACTTTTCAGCTGAAACGAAGCTACATTGATCACGAAGCTCACACGTTTCTTGCTCTTAACGGAAAAGAATTGGATGTTAGTGGACCTGAGGTTTGTATCAGTTTCAGAAACAGAGTTGAACTAGATATGGTCCGTGTGTGTAGGAAACACAGTTCTTTTGTTCTGAGCACACTCACGTTTCCCTCTGTATTAGAGACTCTAGAAAGCAAGAGTGTGCTTCTTGCTCTAAAGCAGAGTGTGTTTCATGGATGAGAACTGTGCCTTGTGTTTCAATTCAGAAACGGAGTTAAATGCCAGGCTCTGTGTCTTCCTTCAAGCAAGACTACGTTTCAGGTAAACGCAGTCGCTTTTCAGCTCAAACGAAGCTACATTGTTCAAAAAGCTCACCCGTTTCTTGCTCTTAACAGAAAAGCATTGTATGATAGAGGACCTGTGGTTTGTATCAGTTTCAGAAACAGAGTTGATCTAGATATGGTCCGTGTGTAGGAAACACATTTCTTTTTTTCTGAGCACGCTCACGTTTCCCTCTGTATTAGAGACTCTAGAAAGCAAGAGCGTGCTTCTTGCTCTAAAGCAGAGTGTGTTTCATGGACGAGAACTGTGCCGTGTGTTTCCCTTCAGAAACGGAGTTAAATGCCAGGCTCTGTGCCTTCCTACAACCAAGACTTCGTTTCAGGTAAACGCAGTCACTTTTCGGATTAAACGAAGCTACATTGTTCACAAAGCACACACGTTTCTGGCTCTTAACTGAAAAGCATTGGATGTTAGAAGACCTGTGGTTTGTATCAGTTTCAGAAACAGAGTTGAACTAGATATGGTCCGTGTATGTAGGAAACACAGTTCTTTTGTTCTGAGCACACTCACGTTTCCCCCTGTATTAGAGACTATAGAAAGCAAGAGCATGCTTCTTGCTCTAAAGCAGAATGTGATTCATGGATGAGAACTATGCCGTGTGTTTCCCTTCAGAAACGGAGTTAAAGGCCAGGCTCTGTGTCTTTCTTCAAGCAAGACTTCGTTTCAGGTAAACGCAGTCACTTTTCAGCTCAAAGGAAGCTACATTATTCACAAAGCTCACATGTTTCTCGCTCTTAACTGAAAAGCATTGGATGTTAGAGGAACTGGGTTTTGTATCTGTTTCAGAAACAGAGTTGAACTAGATATGGTCCGTGTGTAGGAAACACATTTCTTTTGTTCAGAGCACACTCACGTTTCTGTCTGTACTAGAGAATCTAGAAAGCAAGAGCGTGCTTCTTGCTCTAAAGCAGAGTGTGTTTCATGGCTGAGAATTTTGCCCTGTGTTTCCCTTCAGAACCGTAGTCAAATGCTAGGCTCTGTGCCTTCCTACAAGCAACACTTCGTTTCAGGTAAACACAATCACTTTTCAGCTCAAACGAAGCTACATTGTTCACAAAGCACACACGTTTCTCGCTCTTAACTGAAAAGCATTGTATGTTAGAGGACCTGTAGTTTGTATCAGTTTCAGAAACAGAGTTGATCTAGATATGGTCCGTGTGTGTAGGAAACACAGTTCTTTTGTTCTGAGCACACTCACGTTTCCCTCTGTATTAGAGATTCTAGAATGCAAGAGCATGCTTCTTGCTCTAAATCAGACTGTGTTTCATGGATGAGAACTGTGCCGTGTGTTTCCCTACAGAAACGGAGTTAAATGCCAGGCTCTGTGTCTTTCTACAAGCTAGACTTCGTTTCAGGTAAACGCAGTCACTTTTCAGCTCTAACGAAGCTACATTGTTCACGAAGCTCACACGTTTCTCGCTTTTCACTGAAAAGCATTGGATGTTAGAGGACCTGTGGATTCTATCAGTTTCAGAAACAGAGTTGAACTAGATATGGTCCGTGTGTATAGGAAACAAAGTTCTTTTGTTCTGAGCACACTCACGTTTCCCTGTGTATTAGAGACTCTAGAAAGCAAGAGCGTGCTTCTTGCTCTAAAGCAGAGTGTGTTTCATGGATGAGAACTGTGCCGTGTGTTTCCCTTCAGAACTGGACTTAAAGGCCAGTCTCTGTTTCCTCGTTCAAGCAAGACTTGGTTTCAGGTAAACGCAGTCACTTTTCAGCTCAAACGAAGCTACATTGATCTCGAAGCTCACACGTTTCTCGCTCTTAACGGAAAAGAATTGGATGTTAGTGGACCTGAGGTTTGTATCAGTTTAATGAACAGAGTTGAACTAGATAAGGTCCCTGTGTGTAGGAAACACAGTTCTTTTGTTCTGAGCACACTCACGTTTCCCTCTGTATTAGAGACTCTAGAAAGCAAGAGCGTGCTTCTTGCTCTAAAGCAGAGTGTGTTTCATGGATGAGAACTGTGCCTTGTGTTTCAATTCAGAAACGGAGTTAAATGCCAGGCTCTGTGTCTTCCTTCAAGCAAGACTACGTTTCAGGTAAACGCAGTCGCTTTTCAGCTCAAACGAAGCTACATTGTTCAAAAAGCTCACCCGTTTCTCGCTCTTAACTGAAAAGCATTGTATGTTAGAGGACCTGTGGTTTGTATCAGTTTCAGAAACAGAGTTGATCTAGATATGGTCCGTGTGTAGGAAACACATTTCTTTTTTCTGAGCACGCTCACGTTTCCCTCTGTATTAGAGACTCTAGAAAGCAAGAGCGTGCTTCTTGCTCTAAAGCAGAGTGTGTTTCATGGACGAGAACTGTGCCATGTGTTTCTCTTCAGAAACGGAGTTAAATGCCAGGCTCTGTGCCTTCCTACAACCAAGACTTCGTTTCAGGTAAACGCAGTCACTTTTCGGATTAAACGAAGCTACATTGTTCACAAAGCACACACGTTTCTGGCTCTTAACTGAAAAGCATTGGATGTTAGAAGACCTGTGGTTTGTATCAGTTTCAGAAACAGAGTTGAACTAGATATGGTCCGTGTATGTAGGAAACACAGTTCTTTTGTTCTGAGCACACTCACGTTTCCCCCTGTATTAGAGACTATAGAAAGCAAGAGCATGCTTCTTGCTCTAAAGCAGAATGTGATTCATGGATGAGAACTATGCCGTGTGTTTCCCTTCAGAAACGGAGTTAAAGGCCAGGCTCTGTGTCTTTCTTCAAGCAAGACTTCGTTTCAGGTAAACGCAGTCACTTTTCAGCTCAAAGGAAGCTACATTATTCACAAAGCTCACATGTTTCTCGCTCTTAACTGAAAAGCATTGGATGTTAGAGGAACTGGGTTTTGTATCTGTTTCAGAAACAGAGTTGAACTAGATATGGTCCGTGTGTAGGAAACACATTTCTTTTGTTCAGAGCACACTCACGTTTCTGTCTGTACTAGAGAATCTAGAAAGCAAGAGCGTGCTTCTTGCTCTAAAGCAGAGTGTGTTTCATGGCTGAGAATTTTGCCCTGTGTTTCCCTTCAGAACCGTAGTCAAATGCTAGGCTCTGTGCCTTCCTACAAGCAACACTTCGTTTCAGGTAAACACAATCACTTTTCAGCTCAAACGAAGCTACATTGTTCACAAAGCACACACGTTTCTCGCTCTTAACTGAAAAGCATTGTATGTTAGAGGACCTGTAGTTTGTATCAGTTTCAGAAACAGAGTTGATCTAGATATGGTCCGTGTGTGTAGGAAACACAGTTCTTTTGTTCTGAGCACACTCACGTTTCCCTCTGTATTAGAGATTCTAGAATGCAAGAGCATGCTTCTTGCTCTAAATCAGACTGTGTTTCATGGATGAGAACTGTGCCGTGTGTTTCCCTACAGAAACGGAGTTAAATGCCAGGCTCTGTGTCTTTCTACAAGCTAGACTTCGTTTCAGGTAAACGCAGTCACTTTTCAGCTCTAACGAAGCTACATTGTTCACGAAGCTCACACGTTTCTCGCTTTTCACTGAAAAGCATTGGATGTTAGAGGACCTGTGGATTCTATCAGTTTCAGAAACAGAGTTGAACTAGATATGGTCCGTGTGTATAGGAAACAAAGTTCTTTTGTTCTGAGCACACTCACGTTTCCCTGTGTATTAGAGACTCTAGAAAGCAAGAGCGTGCTTCTTGCTCTAAAGCAGAGTGTGTTTCATGGATGAGAACTGTGCCGTGTGTTTCCCTTCAGAACTGGACTTAAAGGCCAGTCTCTGTTTCCTCGTTCAAGCAAGACTTGGTTTCAGGTAAACGCAGTCACTTTTCAGCTCAAACGAAGCTACATTGATCTCGAAGCTCACACGTTTCTCGCTCTTAACGGAAAAGAATTGGATGTTAGTGGACCTGAGGTTTGTATCAGTTTAATGAACAGAGTTGAACTAGATAAGGTCCCTGTGTGTAGGAAACACAGTTCTTTTGTTCTGAGCACACTCACGTTTCCCTCTGTATTAGAGACTCTAGAAAGCAAGAGCGTGCTTCTTGCTCTAAAGCAGAGTGTGTTTCATGGATGAGAACTGTGCCTTGTGTTTCAATTCAGAAACGGAGTTAAATGCCAGGCTCTGTGTCTTCCTTCAAGCAAGACTACGTTTCAGGTAAACGCAGTCGCTTTTCAGCTCAAACGAAGCTACATTGTTCAAAAAGCTCACCCGTTTCTCGCTCTTAACTGAAAAGCATTGTATGTTAGAGGACCTGTGGTTTGTATCAGTTTCAGAAACAGAGTTGATCTAGATATGGTCCGTGTGTAGGAAACACATTTCTTTTTTCTGAGCACGCTCACGTTTCCCTCTGTATTAGAGACTCTAGAAAGCAAGAGCGTGCTTCTTGCTCTAAAGCAGAGTGTGTTTCATGGACGAGAACTGTGCCATGTGTTTCCCTTCAGAAACGGAGTTAAATGCCAGGCTCTGTGCCTTCCTACAACCAAGACTTCGTTTCAGGTAAACGCAGTCACTTTTCGGCTCAAACGTAGATACATTTTTCACAAAGCACACACGTTTCTGGCTCTTAACTGAAAAGCATTGGATGTTAGAAGACCTGTGGTTTGTATCAGTTTCAGAAACAGAGTTGAACTAGATATGGTCCGTGTATGTAGGAAACACAGTTCTTTTGTTCTGAGCACACTCACGTTTCCCCCTGTATTAGAGACTATAGAAAGCAAGAGCATGCTTCTTGCTCTAAAGCAGAATGTGATTCATGGATGAGAACTATGCCGTGTGTTTCCCTTCAGAAACGGAGTTAAAGGCCAGGCTCTGTGTCTTTCTTCAAGCAAGACTTCGTTTCAGGTAAACGCAGTCACTTTTCAGCTCAAAGGAAGCTACATTATTCACAAAGCTCACATGTTTCTCGCTCTTAACTGAAAAGCATTGGATGTTAGAGGAACTGGGTTTTGTATCTGTTTCAGAAACAGAGTTGAACTAGATATGGTCCGTGTGTAGGAAACACATTTCTTTTGTTCAGAGCACACTCACGTTTCTGTCTGTACTAGAGAATCTAGAAAGCAAGAGCGTGCTTCTTGCTCTAAAGCAGAGTGTGTTTCATGGCTGAGAATTTTGCCGTGTGTTTCCCTTCAGAAACGTAGTCAAATGCTAGGCTCTGTGCCTTCCTACAAGCAACACTTCGTTTCAGGTAAACACAATCACTTTTCAGCTCAAACGAAGCTACATTGTTCACAAAGCACACACGTTTCTCGCTCTTAACTGAAAAGCATTGTATGTTAGAGGAACTGTAGTTTGTATCAGTTTCAGAAACAGAGTTGATCTAGATATGGTCCGTGTGTGTAGGAAACACAGTTCTTTTGTTCTGAGCACACTCACGTTTCCCTCTGTATTAGAGATTCTAGAATCTAAGAGCATGCTTCTTGCTCTAAATCAGACTGTGTTTCATGGATGAGAACTGTGCCGTGTGTTTCCCTACAGAAACGGAGTTAAATGCCAGGCTCTGTGTCTTTCTACAAGCTAGACTTCGTTTCAGGTAAACGCAGTCACTTTTCAGCTCTAACGAAGCTACATTGTTCACGAAGCTCACACGTTTCTCGCTTTTCACTGAAAAGCATTGGATGTTAGAGGACCTGTGGATTCTATCAGTTTCAGAAACAGAGTTGAACTAGATATGGTCCGTGTGTATAGGAAACAAAGTTCTTTTGTTCTGAGCACACTCACGTTTCCCTGTGTATTAGAGACTCTAGAAAGCAAGAGCGTGCTTCTTGCTCTAAAGCAGAGTGTGTTTCATGGATGAGAACTGTGCCGTGTGTTTCCCTTCAGAACTGGACTTAAAGGCCAGTCTCTGTTTCCTCGTTCAAGCAAGACTTGGTTTCAGGTAAACGCAGTCACTTTTCAGCTCAAACGAAGCTACATTGATCTCGAAGCTCACACGTTTCTCGCTCTTAACGGAAAAGAATTGGATGTTAGTGGACCTGAGGTTTGTATCAGTTTAATGAACAGAGTTGAACTAGATAAGGTCCCTGTGTGTAGGAAACACAGTTCTTTTGTTCTGAGCACACTCACGTTTCCCTCTGTATTAGAGACTCTAGAAATCAAGAGCGTGCTTCTTGCTCTAAAGCAGAGTGTGTTTCATGGATGAGAACTGTGCCCTGTGTTTCAATTCAGAAAAGGAGTTAAATGCAAGGCTCTGTGTCTTTCTTAAAGCAAGACTTGGTTTCAGGTAAATTCAGTCACTTTTCAGCTCAAACGAAGCTACATTGTTCACAAAGCACACACGTTTTTTGCTCTTAACTGAAAAGCATTGGATGTTAGAGGACCTGTGGTTTGTATCAGTTTCAGAAACAGAGTTGAACTAGATATGGTCCGTGTGTGTAGGAAACACAGTTCTTTTGTTCTGAGCACACTCACGTTTCCCTCTGTATTAGAGATTCTAGAATGCAAGAGCGTGCTTCTTGCTCTAAAGCAGAATGTCTTTCATGGATGAGAACTGTGCCGTGTGTTTCCCTACAGAAACGGATTTAAATGCCAGGCTCTGTGTCTTTCTACAAGCTAGACTTCGTTTCAGGTAAACGCAGTCACTTTTCAGCTCTAACGAAGCTACATTGTTCACGAAGCTCACACGTTTCTCGCTTTTCACTGAAAAGCATTGGATGTTAGAGGACCTGTGGATTCTATCAGTTTCAGAAACAGAGTTGAACTAGATATGGTCCGTGTGTAGGAAACACATTTCTTTTGTTCTGAGCACACTCACGTTTCCCTCTGTATTAGAGACTCTAGAAAGCAAGAGAGTGCTTCTTGCTCTAAAGCAGAGTGTGTTTCATGGATGAGAACTGTGCCGTGTGTTTCCCTTCAGAAACGGAGTTAAATGCCAGGCTCTGTGTCTTTCTTCAAGCAAGACTTCGTTTAAGGTAAACGCAGTCACTTTTCAGCTCAAACGAAGCTACATTATTCACGAAGCTCACATGTTTCTCGCTCTTAACTGAAAAGCATTGGATGTTAGAGGAACTGTGTTTTGTATCAGTTTCAGAAACAGAGTTGAACTAGATATGGTCCGTGTGTAGGAAACACAGTTCTTTTGTTCTGAGCACACTCATGTTTCCCTCTGTATTAGAGACTCTAGAAAGCAAGAGCGTGCTTCTTGCTCTAAAGCAGAGTGTGTTTCATGGATGAGAACTGTGCCGTGTGTTTCCCTACAGAAACGGAGTTAAATGCCAGGCTCTGTGTCTTCCTTCAAGCAAGATTTGATTTCAAGTAAAAGCAGTCACTTTTCAGCTCAAACGAAGCTACATTGATCACGAAGCTCACACGTTTCTCGCTCTTAACGGAAAAGAATTGGATGTTAGTGGACCTGAGGTTTGTATCAGTTTCAGAAACAGAGTTGAACTAGATATGGTCCGTGTGTGTAGGAAACACAGTTCTTTTGTTCTGAGCACACTCACGTTTCACTCTGTATTAGAGACTCTAGAAAGCAAGAGCGTACTTCTTGCTCTAAAGCAGAGTGTGTTTCATGGATGAGAACTGTGCCGTGTGTTTCAATTCAGAAACGGAGTTAAATGCCAGGCTCTGTGTCTTCCTTCAAGCAAGACTACCTTTCAGGTAAACGCAGTCGCTTTTCAGCTCAAACGAAGCTACATTGTTCAAAAAGCTCACCCGTTTCTCGCTCTTAACTGAAATGCATTGTATGTTAGAGGACCTGTGGTTTGTATCAGTTTCAGAAACAGATTTGATCTAGATATGGTCCGAGTGTAGGAAACACATTTCTTTTTTTCTGAGCACGCTCACGTTTCCCTCTGTATTAGAGACTCTACAAAGCAAGAGCGTGCTTCTTGCTCTAAAGCAGAGTGTGTTTCATGGACGAGAACTGTGCCGTGTGTTTCCCTTCAGAAAAGGAGTTAAATGCCAGGCTCTGTGCCTTCCTGCAAGCAAGACTTCGTTTCAGGTAAACGCAGTCACTTTTCAGCTCAAACGTAGCTACATTGTTCACAAAGCACACACGTTTCTGGCTCTTAACTGAAAAGCATTGGATGTTAGAGGACCTGTGGTTTGTATCAGTTTCAGAAACAGAGTTGAACTAGATATGGTCCGTGTATGTAGGAAACACAGTTCTTTTGTTCTGAGCACACTCTCGTTTCCCCCTGTATTAGAGACTATAGAAAGCAAGAGCATGCTTCTTGCTCTAAAGCAGAATGTGATTCATGGATGAGAACTGTGCCGTGTGTTTCCCTTCAGAAACGGAGTTAAAGGCCAGGCTCTGTGTCTTTCTTCAAGCAAGACTTCGTTTCAGGTAAACGCAGTCACTTTTCAGCTCAAAGGAAGCTACATTATTCACGAAGCTCACATGTTTCTCGCTCTTAACTGAAAAGCATTGGATGTTAGAGGAACTGTGTTTTGTATCAGTTTCAGAAACAGAGTTGAACTAGATATGGTCCGTGTGTAGGAAACACATTTCTTTTGTTCATAGCACACTCACGTTTCTGTCTGTACTAGAGAATCTAGAAAGCAAGAGCGTGCTTCTTGCTCTAAAGCAGAGTGTGTTTCATGGATGAGAACTGTGCCGTGTGTTTCCCTACAGAAACGGAGTTAAATGCCAGGCTCTGTGTCTTCCTTCAAGCAAGATTTGATTTCAAGTAAACGCAGTCACTTTTCAGCTCAAACGAAGCTACATTGTTCACAAAGCACACACGTTTCTCGCTTTTCACTGAAAAGCATTGGATGTTAGAGGACCTGTGGATTCTATCAGTTTCAGAAACAGAGTTGAACTAGATATGGTCCGTGTCTGTAGGAAACAAGTTCTTTTGTTCTGAGCACACTCACGTTTCCCTGTGTATTAGAGACTCTAGAAAGCAAGAGCGTGCTTCTTGCTCTAAAGCAGAGTGTGTTTCATGGATGAGAACTGTGCCGTGTGTTTTCCTTCAGAAAAGGAGTTAAATGCAAAGCTCTGTGTCTTTCTTCAAGCAAGACTTGGTTTCAGGTAAACGCAGTCACTTTTCTGCTCAAACGAAGCTACATTGTTCATGAAGCTCACACGTTTCTCGCATTTCATTGAAAAGCATTGGATGTTAGAGGACCTGTGGATTCTATCAGTTTCAGAAACAGAGTTGAACTAGATATGGTCCGTGTGTGTAGGAAACAAAGTTCTTTTGTTCTGAGCACACTCACGTTTCCCTGTGTATTAGAGACTCTAGAAAGCAAGAGCATGCTTCTTGCTCTAAAGCAGAGTGTGTTTCATGGATGAGAACTGTGCCGTGTGTTTTCCTTCAGAAAAGGAGTTAAATGCAAGGCTCTGTGTCTTTCTTCAAGCAAGACTTGGTTTCAGGTAAACACAGTCACTTTTCAGCTCAAACAAAGCTACATTGTTCACAAAGCACACACGTTTTTTGCTCTTAACTGAAAAGCATTGTATGTTAGAGGACCTGTGGTTTGTATCAGTTTCAGAAACAGACTTGAACTAGATATGGTCCGTGTGTGTAGGAAAAACAGTTCTTTTGTTCTGAGCACACTCACGTTTCCCTCTGTATTAGAGATTCTAGAATGCAAGAGCGTGCTTCTTGCTCTAAAGCAGAATGTGTTTCATGGATGAGAACTGTGCCGTGTGTTTCCCTACAGAAACGGATTTAAATGCCAGGCTCTGTGTCTTTCTACATGCTAGACTTCGTTTCAGGTAAACGCAGTCACTTTTCAGCTCTAACGAAGCTACATTGTTCACGAAGCTCAAACGTTTCTCGCTTTTCACCGAAAAGCATTGGATGTTAGAGGACCTGTGGATTCTATCAGTTTCAGAAACAGAGTTGAACTAGATATGGTCCGTGTGTGTAGGAAACACAGTTCTTTTGTTCTGAGCACACTCACATTTCCCTCTGTATTAGAGATTCTAGAAAGCAAGAGCGTGCTTCTTGCTCTAAAGCAGTGTGTGTTTCATGGATGAGAACTGTGCTGTGAGTTTCCCTTCAGAACTGGACTTAAATGCCAGGCTCTGTGTATTCCTTCAAGCAAGATTTAATTTCAAGTAAACGCAGTCACTTTTCAGCTGAAACGAAGCTACATTGATCACGAAGCTCACTCGTTTCTTGCTCTTAACGGAAAAGAATTGGATGTTAGTGGACCTGAGGTTTGTATCAGTTTCAGAAACAGAGTTGAACTAGATATGGTTCGTGTGGGTAGGAAACACAGTTCTTTTATTCTGAGCACACTCACGTTTCCCTCTGTATTAGAGACTCTAGAAAGCAAGAGCGTGCTTCTTGCTCTAAAGCAGAGTGTGTTTCATGGATGAGAACTGTGCCTTGTGTTTCAATTCACAAACGGAGTTAAATGCCAGGCTCTGTGTCTTTCTTCAAGCAAGACTTCGTTTCAGGTAAACGCAGTCACTTTTCAGCTCAAACGAAGCTACATTATTCACGAAGCTCACATGTTTCTCGCTCTTAACTGAAAAGCATTGGATGTTAGAGGAACTGTGTTTTGTATCAGTTTCAGAAACAGAGTTGAACTAGATATGGTCCGTGTGTAGGAAACATAGTTCTTTTGTTCTGAGCACACTCATGTTTCCCTCTGTATTAGAGACTCTAGAAAGCAAGAGCGTGCTTCTTGCTCTAAAGCAGAGTGTGTTTCATGGATGAGAACTGTGCCGTGTGTTTCCCTACAGAAACGGAGTTAAATGCCAGGCTCTGTGTCTTCCTTCAAGCAAGATTTGATTTCAAGTAAACGCAGTCACTTTTCAGCTCAAACGAAGCTACATTGTTCACGAAGCTCACACGTTTCTCGTTTTTCACTGAAAAGCATTGGATGTTAGAGGACCTGTAGTTTGTATCAGTTTCAAAAACAGAGTTGAACTAGATATGGTACGTGTGTGTAGGAAACAAAGTTCTTTTGTTCTGAGCACACTCACGTTTCCCTGTGTATTAGAGACTCTAGAAAGCAAGAGCGTGCTTCTTGCTCTAAAGCAGAGTGTGTTTCATGGATGAGAACTGTGCCGTGTGTTTCCCTTCAGAACTGGACTTAAAGGCCCGGCTCTGTTTCCTCGTTCAAGCAAGACTGGGTTTCAGGTAAACGCAGTCACTTTTCAGTTCAAACGAAGCTACATTGATCAAGAAGCTCACACGTTTCTCGCTCTTAACGGAAAAGAATTGGATGTTAGTGGACCTGAGGTTTGTATCAGTTTAATAAACAGAGTTGAACTAGATAAGGTCCCTGTGTGTAGGAAACACAGTTCTTTTGTTCTGAGCACACTCACGTTTCCCTCTGTATTAGAGACTCTAGAAATCAAGAGCGTGCTTCTTGCTCTAAAGCAGAGTGTGTTTCATGGATGAGAACTGTGCCCTGTGTTTCAATTCAGAAACGGAGTTAAATGCCAGGCTCTGTGTCTTCCTTCAAGCAAGACTACCTTTCAGGTAAACGCAGTCGCTTTTCAGCTCAAACGAAGCTACATTGTTCACGAAGGTCACACGTTTCTCGCTCTTAACTGAAAAGCATTGTATGTTAGAGGACCTGTGGTTTGTATCAGTTTCAGAAACAGAGTTGATCTAGATATGGTCCGTGTGTAGGAAACACATTTCTTTTTTTCTGAGCACAGTCACATTTCCCTCTATATTAGAGACTCTAGAAAGCAAGAGCGTGCTTCTTGCTCTAAAGCAGAGTGTGTTTCATGGATGAGAACTGTGCCGTGTGTTTTCCTTCAGAAAAGGAGTTAAATGCAAGGCTCTGTGTCTTTCTACATGCTAGACTTCGTTTCAGGTAAACGCAGTCACTTTTCAGCTCTAACGAAGCTACATTGTTCACGAAGCTCACACGTTTCTCGCTTTTCACTGAAAAGCATTGGATGTTAGAGGACCTGTGGATTCTATCAGTTTCAGAAACAGAGTTGAACTAGATATGGTCCGTGTGTGTAGGAAACAAAGTTCTTTTGTTCTGAGCACACTCACGTTTCCCTGTGTATTAGAGACTCTAGAAAGCAAGAGCATGCTTCTTGCTCTAAAGCAGAGTGTGTTTCATGGATGAGAACTGTGCCGTGTGTTTCCCTTCAGAATTGGACTTAAAGGCCAGGCTCTGTGTCTTCCTTCAAGCAAGACTTGGTTTCAGGTAAACGCAGTCACTTTTCAGCTCAAAAGAAACTACATTGTTCACGAAGGTCACACGTTTCTCAGTCTTAAATGAAAAGCATTGGATGTTAGAGGACCTGTGTTTTGTATCAGTTTCAGAAACAGAGTTGAACTAGATATGGTCCGTGTGTGTAGGAAACACAGTTCTTTTGTTCTGAGCACACTCACATTTCCCTCTGTATTAGAGATTCTAGAAAGCAAGAGCGTGCTTCTTGCTCTAAAGCAGTGTGTGTTTCATGGATGAGAACTGTGCCGTGAGTTTCCCTTCAGAACTGGACTTAAATGCCAGGCTCTGTGTCTTCCTTCAAGCAAGATTTGATTTCAATTAAACGCAGTCACTTTTCAGCTGAAACGAAGCTACATTGATCACGAAGCTCACACGTTTCTTGCTCTTAACGGAAAAGAATTGGATGTTAGTGGACCTGAGGTTTGTATCAGTTTCAGAAACAGAGTTGAACTAGATATGGTCCGTGTGTGTAGGAAACACAGTTCTTTTGTTCTGAGCACACTCACGTTTCCCTCTGTATTAGAGACTCTAGAAAGCAAGAGTGTGCTTCTTGCTCTAAAGCAGAGTGTGTTTCATGGATGAGAACTGTGCCTTGTGTTTCAATTCAGAAACGGAGTTAAATGCCAGGCTCTGTGTCTTCCTTCAAGCAAGACTACGTTTCAGGTAAACGCAGTCGCTTTTCAGCTCAAACGAAGCTACATTGTTCAAAAAGCTCACCCGTTTCTTGCTCTTAACAGAAAAGCATTGTATGATAGAGGACCTGTGGTTTGTATCAGTTTCAGAAACAGAGTTGATCTAGATATGGTCCGTGTGTAGGAAACACATTTCTTTTTTTCTGAGCACGCTCACGTTTCCCTCTGTATTAGAGACTCTAGAAAGCAAGAGCGTGCTTCTTGCTCTAAAGCAGAGTGTGTTTCATGGACGAGAACTGTGCCGTGTGTTTCCCTTCAGAAACGGAGTTAAATGCCAGGCTCTGTGCCTTCCTACAACCAAGACTTCGTTTCAGGTAAACGCAGTCACTTTTCGGATTAAACGAAGCTACATTGTTCACAAAGCACACACGTTTCTGGCTCTTAACTGAAAAGCATTGGATGTTAGAAGACCTGTGGTTTGTATCAGTTTCAGAAACAGAGTTGAACTAGATATGGTCCGTGTATGTAGGAAACACAGTTCTTTTGTTCTGAGCACACTCACGTTTCCCCCTGTATTAGAGACTATAGAAAGCAAGAGCATGCTTCTTGCTCTAAAGCAGAATGTGATTCATGGATGAGAACTATGCCGTGTGTTTCCCTTCAGAAACGGAGTTAAAGGCCAGGCTCTGTGTCTTTCTTCAAGCAAGACTTCGTTTCAGGTAAACGCAGTCACTTTTCAGCTCAAAGGAAGCTACATTATTCACAAAGCTCACATGTTTCTCGCTCTTAACTGAAAAGCATTGGATGTTAGAGGAACTGGGTTTTGTATCTGTTTCAGAAACAGAGTTGAACTAGATATGGTCCGTGTGTAGGAAACACATTTCTTTTGTTCAGAGCACACTCACGTTTCTGTCTGTACTAGAGAATCTAGAAAGCAAGAGCGTGCTTCTTGCTCTAAAGCAGAGTGTGTTTCATGGCTGAGAATTTTGCCCTGTGTTTCCCTTCAGAACCGTAGTCAAATGCTAGGCTCTGTGCCTTCCTACAAGCAACACTTCGTTTCAGGTAAACACAATCACTTTTCAGCTCAAACGAAGCTACATTGTTCACAAAGCACACACGTTTCTCGCTCTTAACTGAAAAGCATTGTATGTTAGAGGACCTGTAGTTTGTATCAGTTTCAGAAACAGAGTTGATCTAGATATGGTCCGTGTGTGTAGGAAACACAGTTCTTTTGTTCTGAGCACACTCACGTTTCCCTCTGTATTAGAGATTCTAGAATGCAAGAGCATGCTTCTTGCTCTAAATCAGACTGTGTTTCATGGATGAGAACTGTGCCGTGTGTTTCCCTACAGAAACGGAGTTAAATGCCAGGCTCTGTGTCTTTCTACAAGCTAGACTTCGTTTCAGGTAAACGCAGTCACTTTTCAGCTCTAACGAAGCTACATTGTTCACGAAGCTCACACGTTTCTCGCTTTTCACTGAAAAGCATTGGATGTTAGAGGACCTGTGGATTCTATCAGTTTCAGAAACAGAGTTGAACTAGATATGGTCCGTGTGTATAGGAAACAAAGTTCTTTTGTTCTGAGCACACTCACGTTTCCCTGTGTATTAGAGACTCTAGAAAGCAAGAGCGTGCTTCTTGCTCTAAAGCAGAGTGTGTTTCATGGATGAGAACTGTGCCGTGTGTTTCCCTTCAGAACTGGACTTAAAGGCCAGTCTCTGTTTCCTCGTTCAAGCAAGACTTGGTTTCAGGTAAACGCAGTCACTTTTCAGCTCAAACGAAGCTACATTGATCTCGAAGCTCACACGTTTCTCGCTCTTAACGGAAAAGAATTGGATGTTAGTGGACCTGAGGTTTGTATCAGTTTAATGAACAGAGTTGAACTAGATAAGGTCCCTGTGTGTAGGAAACACAGTTCTTTTGTTCTGAGCACACTCACGTTTCCCTCTGTATTAGAGACTCTAGAAAGCAAGAGCGTGCTTCTTGCTCTAAAGCAGAGTGTGTTTCATGGATGAGAACTGTGCCTTGTGTTTCAATTCAGAAACGGAGTTAAATGCCAGGCTCTGTGTCTTCCTTCAAGCAAGACTACGTTTCAGGTAAACGCAGTCGCTTTTCAGCTCAAACGAAGCTACATTGTTCAAAAAGCTCACCCGTTTCTCGCTCTTAACTGAAAAGCATTGTATGTTAGAGGACCTGTGGTTTGTATCAGTTTCAGAAACAGAGTTGATCTAGATATGGTCCGTGTGTAGGAAACACATTTCTTTTTTCTGAGCACGCTCACGTTTCCCTCTGTATTAGAGACTCTAGAAAGCAAGAGCGTGCTTCTTGCTCTAAAGCAGAGTGTGTTTCATGGACGAGAACTGTGCCATGTGTTTCCCTTCAGAAACGGAGTTAAATGCCAGGCTCTGTGCCTTCCTACAACCAAGACTTCGTTTCAGGTAAACGCAGTCACTTTTCGGCTCAAACGTAGATACATTTTTCACAAAGCACACACGTTTCTGGCTCTTAACTGAAAAGCATTGGATGTTAGAAGACCTGTGGTTTGTATCAGTTTCAGAAACAGAGTTGAACTAGATATGGTCCGTGTATGTAGGAAACACAGTTCTTTTGTTCTGAGCACACTCACGTTTCCCCCTGTATTAGAGACTATAGAAAGCAAGAGCATGCTTCTTGCTCTAAAGCAGAATGTGATTCATGGATGAGAACTATGCCGTGTGTTTCCCTTCAGAAACGGAGTTAAAGGCCAGGCTCTGTGTCTTTCTTCAAGCAAGACTTCGTTTCAGGTAAACGCAGTCACTTTTCAGCTCAAAGGAAGCTACATTATTCACAAAGCTCACATGTTTCTCGCTCTTAACTGAAAAGCATTGGATGTTAGAGGAACTGGGTTTTGTATCTGTTTCAGAAACAGAGTTGAACTAGATATGGTCCGTGTGTAGGAAACACATTTCTTTTGTTCAGAGCACACTCACGTTTCTGTCTGTACTAGAGAATCTAGAAAGCAAGAGCGTGCTTCTTGCTCTAAAGCAGAGTGTGTTTCATGGCTGAGAATTTTGCCGTGTGTTTCCCTTCAGAAACGTAGTCAAATGCTAGGCTCTGTGCCTTCCTACAAGCAACACTTCGTTTCAGGTAAACACAATCACTTTTCAGCTCAAACGAAGCTACATTGTTCACAAAGCACACACGTTTCTCGCTCTTAACTGAAAAGCATTGTATGTTAGAGGAACTGTAGTTTGTATCAGTTTCAGAAACAGAGTTGATCTAGATATGGTCCGTGTGTGTAGGAAACACAGTTCTTTTGTTCTGAGCACACTCACGTTTCCCTCTGTATTAGAGATTCTAGAATCTAAGAGCATGCTTCTTGCTCTAAATCAGACTGTGTTTCATGGATGAGAACTGTGCCGTGTGTTTCCCTACAGAAACGGAGTTAAATGCCAGGCTCTGTGTCTTTCTACAAGCTAGACTTCGTTTCAGGTAAACGCAGTCACTTTTCAGCTCTAACGAAGCTACATTGTTCACGAAGCTCACACGTTTCTCGCTTTTCACTGAAAAGCATTGGATGTTAGAGGACCTGTGGATTCTATCAGTTTCAGAAACAGAGTTGAACTAGATATGGTCCGTGTGTATAGGAAACAAAGTTCTTTTGTTCTGAGCACACTCACGTTTCCCTGTGTATTAGAGACTCTAGAAAGCAAGAGCGTGCTTCTTGCTCTAAAGCAGAGTGTGTTTCATGGATGAGAACTGTGCCGTGTGTTTCCCTTCAGAACTGGACTTAAAGGCCAGTCTCTGTTTCCTCGTTCAAGCAAGACTTGGTTTCAGGTAAACGCAGTCACTTTTCAGCTCAAACGAAGCTACATTGATCTCGAAGCTCACACGTTTCTCGCTCTTAACGGAAAAGAATTGGATGTTAGTGGACCTGAGGTTTGTATCAGTTTAATGAACAGAGTTGAACTAGATAAGGTCCCTGTGTGTAGGAAACACAGTTCTTTTGTTCTGAGCACACTCACGTTTCCCTCTGTATTAGAGACTCTAGAAATCAAGAGCGTGCTTCTTGCTCTAAAGCAGAGTGTGTTTCATGGATGAGAACTGTGCCCTGTGTTTCAATTCAGAAAAGGAGTTAAATGCAAGGCTCTGTGTCTTTCTTAAAGCAAGACTTGGTTTCAGGTAAATTCAGTCACTTTTCAGCTCAAACGAAGCTACATTGTTCACAAAGCACACACGTTTTTTGCTCTTAACTGAAAAGCATTGGATGTTAGAGGACCTGTGGTTTGTATCAGTTTCAGAAACAGAGTTGAACTAGATATGGTCCGTGTGTGTAGGAAACACAGTTCTTTTGTTCTGAGCACACTCACGTTTCCCTCTGTATTAGAGATTCTAGAATGCAAGAGCGTGCTTCTTGCTCTAAAGCAGAATGTCTTTCATGGATGAGAACTGTGCCGTGTGTTTCCCTACAGAAACGGATTTAAATGCCAGGCTCTGTGTCTTTCTACAAGCTAGACTTCGTTTCAGGTAAACGCAGTCACTTTTCAGCTCTAACGAAGCTACATTGTTCACGAAGCTCACACGTTTCTCGCTTTTCACTGAAAAGCATTGGATGTTAGAGGACCTGTGGATTCTATCAGTTTCAGAAACAGAGTTGAACTAGATATGGTCCGTGTGTAGGAAACACATTTCTTTTGTTCTGAGCACACTCACGTTTCCCTCTGTATTAGAGACTCTAGAAAGCAAGAGAGTGCTTCTTGCTCTAAAGCAGAGTGTGTTTCATGGATGAGAACTGTGCCGTGTGTTTCCCTTCAGAAACGGAGTTAAATGCCAGGCTCTGTGTCTTTCTTCAAGCAAGACTTCGTTTAAGGTAAACGCAGTCACTTTTCAGCTCAAACGAAGCTACATTATTCACGAAGCTCACATGTTTCTCGCTCTTAACTGAAAAGCATTGGATGTTAGAGGAACTGTGTTTTGTATCAGTTTCAGAAACAGAGTTGAACTAGATATGGTCCGTGTGTAGGAAACACAGTTCTTTTGTTCTGAGCACACTCATGTTTCCCTCTGTATTAGAGACTCTAGAAAGCAAGAGCGTGCTTCTTGCTCTAAAGCAGAGTGTGTTTCATGGATGAGAACTGTGCCGTGTGTTTCCCTACAGAAACGGAGTTAAATGCCAGGCTCTGTGTCTTCCTTCAAGCAAGATTTGATTTCAAGTAAAAGCAGTCACTTTTCAGCTCAAACGAAGCTACATTGATCACGAAGCTCACACGTTTCTCGCTCTTAACGGAAAAGAATTGGATGTTAGTGGACCTGAGGTTTGTATCAGTTTCAGAAACAGAGTTGAACTAGATATGGTCCGTGTGTGTAGGAAACACAGTTCTTTTGTTCTGAGCACACTCACGTTTCACTCTGTATTAGAGACTCTAGAAAGCAAGAGCGTACTTCTTGCTCTAAAGCAGAGTGTGTTTCATGGATGAGAACTGTGCCGTGTGTTTCAATTCAGAAACGGAGTTAAATGCCAGGCTCTGTGTCTTCCTTCAAGCAAGACTACGTTTCAGGTAAACGCAGTCGCTTTTCAGCTCAAACGAAGCTACATTGTTCAAAAAGCTCACCCGTTTCTCGCTCTTAACTGAAATGCATTGTATGTTAGAGGACCTGTGGTTTGTATCAGTTTCAGAAACAGAGTTGATCTAGATATGGTCCGAGTGTAGGAAACACATTTCTTTTTTTCTGAGCACGCTCACGTTTCCCTCTGTATTAGAGACTCTACAAAGCAAGAGCGTGCTTCTTGCTCTAAAGCAGAGTGTGTTTCATGGACGAGAACTGTGCCGTGTGTTTCCCTTCAGAAAAGGAGTTAAATGCCAGGCTCTGTGCCTTCCTGCAAGCAAGACTTCGTTTCAGGTAAACGCAGTCACTTTTCAGCTCAAACGTAGCTACATTGTTCACAAAGCACACACGTTTCTGGCTCTTAACTGAAAAGCATTGGATGTTAGAGGACCTGTGGTTTGTATCAGTTTCAGAAACAGAGTTGAACTAGATATGGTCCGTGTATGTAGGAAACACAGTTCTTTTGTTCTGAGCACACTCTCGTTTCCCCCTGTATTAGAGACTATAGAAAGCAAGAGCATGCTTCTTGCTCTAAAGCAGAATGTGATTCATGGATGAGAACTGTGCCGTGTGTTTCCCTTCAGAAACGGAGTTAAAGGCCAGGCTCTGTGTCTTTCTTCAAGCAAGACTTCGTTTCAGGTAAACGCAGTCACTTTTCAGCTCAAAGGAAGCTACATTATTCACGAAGCTCACATGTTTCTCGCTCTTAACTGAAAAGCATTGGATGTTAGAGGAACTGTGTTTTGTATCAGTTTCAGAAACAGAGTTGAACTAGATATGGTCCGTGTGTAGGAAACACATTTCTTTTGTTCATAGCACACTCACGTTTCTGTCTGTACTAGAGAATCTAGAAAGCAAGAGCGTGCTTCTTGCTCTAAAGCAGAGTGTGTTTCATGGATGAGAACTGTGCCGTGTGTTTCCCTACAGAAACGGAGTTAAATGCCAGGCTCTGTGTCTTCCTTCAAGCAAGATTTGATTTCAAGTAAACGCAGTCACTTTTCAGCTCAAACGAAGCTACATTGTTCACAAAGCACACACGTTTCTCGCTTTTCACTGAAAAGCATTGGATGTTAGAGGACCTGTGGATTCTATCAGTTTCAGAAACAGAGTTGAACTAGATATGGTCCGTGTCTGTAGGAAACAAGTTCTTTTGTTCTGAGCACACTCACGTTTCCCTGTGTATTAGAGACTCTAGAAAGCAAGAGCGTGCTTCTTGCTCTAAAGCAGAGTGTGTTTCATGGATGAGAACTGTGCCGTGTGTTTTCCTTCAGAAAAGGAGTTAAATGCAAAGCTCTGTGTCTTTCTTCAAGCAAGACTTGGTTTCAGGTAAACGCAGTCACTTTTCTGCTCAAACGAAGCTACATTGTTCATGAAGCTCACACGTTTCTCGCATTTCATTGAAAAGCATTGGATGTTAGAGGACCTGTGGATTCTATCAGTTTCAGAAACAGAGTTGAACTAGATATGGTCCGTGTGTGTAGGAAACAAAGTTCTTTTGTTCTGAGCACACTCACGTTTCCCTGTGTATTAGAGACTCTAGAAAGCAAGAGCATGCTTCTTGCTCTAAAGCAGAGTGTGTTTCATGGATGAGAACTGTGCCGTGTGTTTCCCTTCAGAACTGGACTTAAAGGCCAGGCTCTGTGTCTTCCTTCAAGCAAGACTTGGTTTCAGGTAAACGCAGTCACTTTTCAGCTCAAAGGAAGCTACATTATTCACAAAGCTCACATGTTTCTCGCTCTTAACTGAAAAGCATTGGATGTTAGAGGAACTGGGTTTTGTATCTGTTTCAGAAACAGAGTTGAACTAGATATGGTCCGTGTGTATAGGAAACAAAGTTCTTTTTTTTCTGAGCACACTCACGTTTCCCTGTGTATTAGAGACTCTAGAAAGCAAGAGCGTGCTTCTTGCTCTAAAGCAGAGTGTGTTTCATGGATGAGAACTGTGCCGTGTGTTTCCCTTCAGAACTGGACTTAAAGGCCAGGCTCTATTTCCTCGTTCAAGCAAGACTTGGTTTCAGGTAAACGCAGTCACTTTTCAGCTCAAACGAAGCTACATTGATCACGAAGCTCACACGTTTCTCGCTCTTAACGGAAAAGAATTGGATGTTAGTGGACCTGAGGTTTGTATCAGTTTAATGAACAGAGTTGAACTAGATAAGGTCCCTGTGTGTAGGAAACACAGTTCTTTTGTTCTGAGCACACTCACGTTTCCCTCTGTATTAGAGACTCTAGAAATCAAGAGCGTGCTTCTTGCTCTAAAGCAGAGTGTGTTTCATGGATGAGAACTGAGCCCTGTGTTTCAATTCAGAAAAGGAGTTAAATGCAAGGCTCTGTGTCTTTCTTCAAGCAAGACTTGGTTTCAGGTAAACGCAGTCACTTTTCAGCTCAAACGAAGCTACATTGTTCACAAAGCACACACGTTTTTTGCTCTTAACTGAAAAGAATTGGATGTTAGAGGACCTGTGGTTTGTATCAGTTTCAGAAACAGAGTTGAACTAGATATGGTCCGTGTGTGTAGGAAACACAGTTCTTTTGTTCTGAGCACACTCACGTTTCCCTCTGTATTAGAGATTCTAGAATGCAAGAGCGTGCTTCTTGCTCTAAAGCAGAATGTGTTTCATGGATGAGAACTGTGCCGTGTGTTTCCCTACAGAAACGGAGTTAAATGCCAGGCTCTGTGTCTTTCTACAAGCTAGACTTCGTTTCAGGTAAACGCAGTCACTTTTCAGCTCTAACGAAGCTACATTGTTCACGAAGCTCACACGTTTCTCGCTTTTCACTGAAAAGCATTGGATGTTAGAGGACCTGTGGATTCTATCAGTTTCAGAAACAGAGTTGAACTAGATATGGTCCGTGTGTAGGAAACACATTTCTTTTGTTCTGAGCACACTCACGTTTCCCTCTGTATTAGAGACTCTAGAAAGCAAGAGCATGCTTCTTGCTCTAAAGCAGAGTGTGTTTCATGGATGAGAACTGTGCCGTATGTTTCCCCTCAGAACTGGACTTAAAGGCCAGGCTCTGTGTCTTCCTTCAAGCAAGACTTGGTTTCAGGTAAACGCAGTCACTTTTCAGCTCAAAAGAAACTACATTGTTCACGAAGGTCACATGTTTCTCAGTCTTAAATGAAAAGCATTGGATGTTAGAGGACCTGTGGTTTGTATCAGTTTCAGAAACAGAGTTGAACTAGATATGGTCCGTGTATGTAGGAAACACAGTTCTTTTTTTCTGAGCACACTCACGTTTCCCCCTGTATTAGAGACTATAGAAAGCAAGAGCATGCTTCTTGCTCTAAAGCAGAATGTGATTCATGGATGAGAACTGTGCCGTGTGTTTCCCTTCAGAAACGGAGTTAAAGGCCAGGCTCTGTGTCTTTCTTCAAGCAAGACTTCGTTTCAGGTAAACGCAGTCACTTTTCAGCTCAAACGTAGCTACATTGTTCACAAAGCACACACGTTTCTCGCTCTTAACTGAAAAGCATTGTATGTTAGAGGACCTGTAGTTTGTATCAGTTTCAGAAACAGAGTTGATCTAGATATGGTCCGTGTGTGTAGGAAACACAGTTCTTTTGTTCTGAGCACACTCACGTTTCCCTCTGTATTAGAGATTCTAGAAAGCAAGAGCGTGCTTGTTGCTCTAAAGCAGTGTGTGTTTCATGGATGAGAACTGTGCCGTGAGTTTCCCTTCAGAACTGGACTTAAATGCCAGGCTCTGTGTCTTCCTTCAAGCAAGATTTGATTTCAAGTAAACGCAGACACTTTTCAGCTGAAACGAAGCAACATTGATCACGAAGCTCACACGTTTCTTGCTCTTAACGGAAAAGAATTGTATGTTAGTGGACCTGAGGTTTGTATCAGTTTTAGAAACAGAGTTGAACTAGATATGGTCCGTGTGTGTAGGAAACACAGTTCTTTTGTTCTGAGCACACTCACGTTTCCCTCTGTATTAGAGACTCTAGAAAGCAAGAGCGTGCTTCTTGCTCTAAAGCAGAGTGTGTTTCATGGATGAGAACTGTGCCGTGTGTTTCCCTTCAGAAACGGAGCTAAATGCCAGGCTCTGTGTCTTTCTTCAAGCAAGACTTCGTTTAAGGTAAACGCAGTCACTTTTCAGCTCAAACGAAGCTACATTATTCACGAAGCTCACATGTTTCTCGCTCTTAACTGAAAAGCATTGGATGTTAGAGGAACTGTGTTTTGTATCTGTTTCAGAAACAGAGTTGAACTAGATATGGTCCGTGTGTAGGAAACACATTTCTTTTGTTCAGAGCACACTCACGTTTCTGTCTGTACTAGAGAATCTAGAAAGCAAGAGCGTGCTTCTTGCTCTAAAGCAGACAGTGTTTCATGGATGAGAACTGTGCCGTGTGTTTCCCTTCAGAACTGGACTTAAAGGCCAGGCTCTGTTTCCTCGTTCAAGCAAGACTTGCTTTCAGGTAAACGCAGTCACTTTTCAGCTCAAACGAAGCTACATTGATCACGAAGCTCACACGTTTCTCGCTCTTAACGGAAAAGAATTGGATGTAAGTGGACATGAGGTTTGTATCAGTTTAATGAACAGAGTTGAACTAGATAAGGTCCCTGTGTGTAGGAAACACAGTTCTTTTGTTCTGAGCACACTCACGTTTCCCTCTGTATTAGAGACTCTAGAAATCAAGAGCGTGCTTCTTGCTCTAAAGCAGAGTGTGTTTCATGGATGAGAACTGTGCCCTGTGTTTCAATTCAGGAAAGGAGTTAAATGCAAGGCTCTGTGTCTTTCTTCAAGCAAGACTTGGTTTCAGGTAAACGCAGTCACTTTTCAGCTCAAACGAAGCTACATTGTTCACAAAGCACACACGTTTTTTGCTCTTAACTGAAAAGCATTGGATGTTAGAGGACCTGTGGTTTGTATCAGTTTCAGAAACAGAGTTGAAATAGATATGGTCCGTGTGTGTATGAAACACAGTTCTTTTGTTCTGAGCACACTCACGTTTCCCTCTGTATTAGAGATTCTAGAATGCAAGAGCGTGCTTCTTGCTCTAAAGCAGAATGTGTTTCATGGATGAGAACTGTGCCGTGTGTTTCCGTACAGAAACGGAGTTAAATGCCAGGCTCTGTGTCTTTCTACAAGCTAGAATTCGTTTCAGGTAAACGCAGTCACTTTTCAGCTCTAACGAAGCTACATTGTTCACAAAGCACACACGTTTCTCGCTCTTAACTGAAAAGCATTGGATGTTAGAGGACCTGTCTTTTGTATCAGTTTCAGAAACAGAGTTGAACTAGATATGGTCCGTGTGTGTAGGAAACACAGTTCTTTTGTTCTGAGCACACTCACCTTTAGCTCTGTATTAGAGATTCTAGAAAGCAAGAGCGTGCTTCTTGCTCTAAAGCAGTGTGTGTTTCATGGATGAGAACTGTGCCGTGAGTTTCCCTTCAGAACTGGACTTAAATGCCAGGCTCTGTGTCTTCCTTCAAGCAAGATTTGATTTCAAGTAAACGCAGTCACTTTTCAGCTGAAACGAAGCTACATTGATCACGAAGCTCACACATTTCTTGCTCTTAACGGAAAAGAATTGTATGTTAGTGGACCTGAGGTTTGTATCAGTTTCAGAAACAGAGTTGAACTAGATATGGTCCGTGTGTAGGAAACACAGTTCTTTTGTTCTGAGCACACTCATGTTTCCCTCTGTATTAGAGACTCTAGAAAGCAAGAGCGTGCTTCTTGCTCTAAAGCAGAGTGTGTTTCATGGATGAGAACTGTGCCGTGTGTTTCCCTACAGAAACGGAGTTAAATGCCAGGCTCTGTGTCTTCCTTCAAGCAAGATTTGATTTCAAGTAAACGCAGTCATTTTTCAGCTCAAACGAAGCTACATTGATCACGAAGCTCACACGTTTCTCGCTCTTAACGGAAAAGAATTGGATGTTAGTGGACCTGAGGTTTGTATCAGTTTCAGAAACAGAGTTGAACTAGATATGGTCCGTGTGTGTAGGAAACACAGTTCTTTTGTTCTGAGCACACTCACGTTTCCCTCTGTATTAGAGACTCTAGAAAGCAAGAGCGTGCTTCTTGCTCTAAAGCAGAGTGTGTTTCATGGATGAGAACTGTGCCTTGTGTTTCAATTCAGAAACGGAGTTAAATGCCAGGCTCTGTGTCTTCCTTCAAGCAAGACTACGTTTCAGGTAAACGCAGTCGCTTTTCAGCTCAAACGAAGCTACATTGTTCAAAAAGCTCACCCGTTTCTCGCTCTTAACTGAAAAGCATTGTATGTTAGAGGACCTGTGGTTTGTATCAGTTTCAGAAACAGAGTTGATCTAGATATGGTCCGAGTGTAGGAAACACATTTCTTTTTGTCTGAGCACGCTCACGTTTCCCTCTGTATTAGAGACTCTACAAAGCAAGAGCGTGCTTCTTGCTCTAAAGCGGAGTGTGTTTCATGGACGAGAACTGTGCCGTGTGTTTCCCTTCAGAAACGGAGTTAAATGCCAGGCTCTGTGCCTTCCTACAAGCAAGAATTCGTTTCAGGTAAACGCAGTCACTTTTCAGCTCAAACGTAGCTACATTGTTCACAAAGCACACACGTTTCTGGCTCTTAACTGAAAAGCATTGGATGTTAGAGGACCTGTGGTTTGTATCAGTTTCAGAAACAGAGTTGAACTAGATATGGTCCGTGTATGTAGGAAACACAGTTCTTTTGTTCTGAGCACACTCTCGTTTCCCCCTGTATTAGAGACTATAGAAAGCAAGAGCATGCTTCTTGCTCTAAAGCAGAATGTGATTCATGGATGAGAACTGTGCCGTGTGTTTCCCTTCAGAAACGGAGTTAAAGGCCAGGCTCTGTGTCTTTCTTCAAGCAAGACTTCGTTTCAGGTAAACGCAGTCACTTTTCAGCTCAAAGGAAGCTACATTATTCACGAAGCTCACATGTTTCTCGCTCTTAACTGAAAAGCATTGGATGTTAGAGGAACTGTGTTTTGTATCAGTTTCAGAAACAGAGTTGAACTAGATATGGTCCGTGTATGTAGGAAACACATTTCTTTTGTTCAGAGCACACTCACGTTTCTGTCTGTACTAGAGAATCTAGAAAGCAAGAGCGTGCTTCTTGCTCTAAAGCAGAGTGTGTTTCATGGATGAGAACTGTGCCGTGTGTTTCCCTACAGAAACGGAGTTAAATGCCAGGCTCTGTTTCCTCGTTCAAGCAAGACTTGGTTTCAGGTAAACGCAGTCACTTTTCAGCTCAAACGAAGCTACATTGATCACGAAGCTCACACGTTTCTCGCTCTTAACGGAAAAGTATTGGATGTTAGTGGACCTGAGGTTTGTATCAGTTTAATAAACAGAGTTGAACTAGATAAGGTCCCTGTGTGTACGAAACACAGTTCTTTTGTTCGGAGCACACTCACGTTTCCCTCTGTATTAGAGACTCTAGAAATCAAGAGCGTGCTTCTTGCTCTAAAGCAGAGTGTGTTTCATGGATGAGAACTGTGCCCTATGTTCCAATTCAGAAACGAAGTTAAATGCCAGGCTCTGTGTCTTCCTTCAAGCAAGACTACCTTTCAGGTAAACGCAGTCGCGTTTCAGCTCAAATGAAGCTACATTTTTCACGAAGGTCACACGTTTCTCGCTCTTAACTGAAAAGCATTGTATGTTAGAGGACCTGTGGTTTGTATCAGTTTCAGAAACAGAGTTGATCTAGATATGGTCCGTGTGTAGGAAACACATTTCTTTTTTTCTGAGCACAGTCACGTTTCCCTCTATATTAGAGACTCTAGAAAGCAAGAGCGTGCTTCTTGCTCTAAAGCAGAGTGTGTTTCATGGATGAGAACTGTGCCGTGTGTTTCCCTACAGAAACGGAGTTAAATGCCAGGCTCTGTGTCTTTCTACAAGCTAGACTTCGTTTCAGGTAAACGCAGTCACTTTTCAGCTCTAACGAAGCTACATTGTTCACAAAGCACACACGTTTCTCGCTCTTAACTGAAAAGCATTGGATGTTAGAGGACCTGTCTTTTGTATCAGTTTCAGAAACAGAGTTGAACTAGATATGGTCCGTGTGTGTAGGAAACACAGTTCTTTTGTTCTGAGCACACTCACCTTTAGCTCTGTATTAGAGATTCTAGAAAGCAAGAGCGTGCTTCTTGCTCTAAAGCAGTGTGTGTTTCATGGATGAGAACTGTGCCGTGAGTTTCCCTTCAGAACTGGACTTAAATGCCAGGCTCTGTGTCTTCCTTCAAGCAAGATTTGATTTCAAGTAAACGCAGTCACTTTTCAGCTGAAACGAAGCTACATTGATCACGAAGCTCACACGTTTCTTGCTCTTAACGGAAAAGAATTGTATGTTAGTGGACCTGAGGTTTGTATCAGTTTCAGAAACAGAGTTGAACTAGATATGGTCCGTGTGTAGGAAACACAGTTCTTTTGTTCTGAGCACACTCATGTTTCCCTCTGTATTAGAGACTCTAGAAAGCAAGAGCGTGCTTCTTGCTCTAAAGCAGAGTGTGTTTCATGGATGAGAACTGTGCCGTGTGTTTCCCTACAGAAACGGAGTTAAATGCCAGGCTCTGTGTCTTCCTTCAAGCAAGATTTGATTTCAAGTAAACGCAGTCATTTTTCAGCTCAAACGAAGCTACATTGATCACGAAGCTCACACGTTTCTCGCTCTTAACGGAAAAGAATTGGATGTTAGTGGACCTGAGGTTTGTATCAGTTTCAGAAACAGAGTTGAACTAGATATGGTCCGTGTGTGTAGGAAACACAGTTCTTTTGTTCTGAGCACACTCACGTTTCCCTCTGTATTAGAGACTCTAGAAATCAAGAGCGTGCTTCTTGCTCTAAAGCAGAGTGTGTTTCATGGATGAGAACTGTGCCCTATGTTCCAATTCAGAAACGAAGTTAAATGCCAGGCTCTGTGTCTTCCTTCAAGCAAGACTACCTTTCAGGTAAACGCAGTCGCGTTTCAGCTCAAATGAAGCTACATTTTTCACGAAGGTCACACGTTTCTCGCTCTTAACTGAAAAGCATTGTATGTTAGAGGACCTGTGGTTTGTATCAGTTTCAGAAACAGAGTTGATCTAGATATGGTCCGTGTGTAGGAAACACATTTCTTTTTTTCTGAGCACAGTCACGTTTCCCTCTATATTAGAGACTCTAGAAAGCAAGAGCGTGCTTCTTGCTCTAAAGCAGAGTGTGTTTCATGGATGAGAACTGTGCCGTGTGTTTCCCTACAGAAACGGAGTTAAATGCCAGGCTCTGTGTCTTTCTACAAGCTAGACTTCGTTTCAGGTAAACGCAGTCACTTTTCAGCTCTAACGAAGCTACATTGTTCACAAAGCACACACGTTTCTCGCTCTTAACTGAAAAGCATTGGATGTTAGAGGACCTGTCTTTTGTATCAGTTTCAGAAACAGAGTTGAACTAGATATGGTCCGTGTGTGTAGGAAACACAGTTCTTTTGTTCTGAGCACACTCACCTTTAGCTCTGTATTAGAGATTCTAGAAAGCAAGAGCGTGCTTCTTGCTCTAAAGCAGTGTGTGTTTCATGGATGAGAACTGTGCCGTGAGTTTCCCTTCAGAACTGGACTTAAATGCCAGGCTCTGTGTCTTCCTTCAAGCAAGATTTGATTTCAAGTAAACGCAGTCACTTTTCAGCTGAAACGAAGCTACATTGATCACGAAGCTCACACGTTTCTTGCTCTTAACGGAAAAGAATTGTATGTTAGTGGACCTGAGGTTTGTATCAGTTTCAGAAACAGAGTTGAACTAGATATGGTCCGTGTGTAGGAAACACAGTTCTTTTGTTCTGAGCACACTCATGTTTCCCTCTGTATTAGAGACTCTAGAAAGCAAGAGCGTGCTTCTTGCTCTAAAGCAGAGTGTGTTTCATGGATGAGAACTGTGCCGTGTGTTTCCCTACAGAAACGGAGTTAAATGCCAGGCTCTGTGTCTTCCTTCAAGCAAGATTTGATTTCAAGTAAACGCAGTCATTTTTCAGCTCAAACGAAGCTACATTGATCACGAAGCTCACACGTTTCTCGCTCTTAACGGAAAAGAATTGGATGTTAGTGGACCTGAGGTTTGTATCAGTTTCAGAAACAGAGTTGAACTAGATATGGTCCGTGTGTGTAGGAAACACAGTTCTTTTGTTCTGAGCACACTCACGTTTCCCTCTGTATTAGAGACTCTAGAAAGCAAGAGCGTGCTTCTTGCTCTAAAGCAGAGTGTGTTTCATGGATGAGAACTGTGCCTTGTGTTTCAATTCAGAAACGGAGTTAAATGCCAGGCTCTGTGTCTTCCTTCAAGCAAGACTACGTTTCAGGTAAACGCAGTCGCTTTTCAGCTCAAACGAAGCTACATTGTTCAAAAAGCTCACCCGTTTCTCGCTCTTAACTGAAAAGCATTGTATGTTAGAGGACCTGTGGTTTGTATCAGTTTCAGAAACAGAGTTGATCTAGATATGGTCGGAGTGTAGGAAACACATTTCTTTTTGTCTGAGCACGCTCACGTTTCCCTCTGTATTAGAGACTCTACAAAGCAAGAGCGTGCTTCTTGCTCTAAAGCGGAGTGTGTTTCATGGACGAGAACTGTGCCGTGTGTTTCCCTTCAGAAACGGAGTTAAATGCCAGGCTCTGTGCCTTCCTACAAGCAAGAATTCGTTTCAGGTAAACGCAGTCACTTTTCAGCTCAAACGTAGCTACATTGTTCACAAAGCACACACGTTTCTGGCTCTTAACTGAAAAGCATTGGATGTTAGAGGACCTGTGGTTTGTATCAGTTTCAGAAACAGAGTTGAACTAGATATGGTCCGTGTATGTAGGAAACACAGTTCTTTTGTTCTGAGCACACTCTCGTTTCCCCCTGTATTAGAGACTATAGAAAGCAAGAGCATGCTTCTTGCTCTAAAGCAGAATGTGATTCATGGATGAGAACTGTGCCGTGTGTTTCCCTTCAGAAACGGAGTTAAAGGCCAGGCTCTGTGTCTTTCTTCAAGCAAGACTTCGTTTCAGGTAAACGCAGTCACTTTTCAGCTCAAAGGAAGCTACATTATTCACGAAGCTCACATGTTTCTCGCTCTTAACTGAAAAGCATTGGATGTTAGAGGAACTGTGTTTTGTATCAGTTTCAGAAACAGAGTTGAACTAGATATGGTCCGTGTGTAGGAAACACATTTCTTTTGTTCAGAGCACACTCACGTTTCTGTCTGTACTAGAGAATCTAGAAAGCAAGAGCGTGCTTCTTGCTCTAAAGCAGAGTGTGTTTCATGGATGAGAACTGTGCCGTGTGTTTCCCTACAGAAACGGAGTTAAATGCCAGGCTCTGTTTCCTCGTTCAAGCAAGACTTGGTTTCAGGTAAACGCAGTCACTTTTCAGCTCAAACGAAGCTACATTGATCACGAAGCTCACACGTTTCTCGCTCTTAACGGAAAAGAATTGGATGTTAGTGGACCTGAGGTTTGTATCAGTTTAATAAACAGAGTTGAACTAGATAAGGTCCCTGTGTGTACGAAACACAGTTCTTTTGTTCTGAGCACACTCACGTTTCCCTCTGTATTAGAGACTCTAGAAATCAAGAGCGTGCTTCTTGCTCTAAAGCAGAGTGTGTTTCATGGATGAGAACTGTGCCCTATGTTCCAATTCAGAAACGAAGTTAAATGCCAGGCTCTGTGTCTTCCTTCAAGCAAGACTACCTTTCAGGTAAACGCAGTCGCGTTTCAGCTCAAATGAAGCTACATTTTTCACGAAGGTCACACGTTTCTCGCTCTTAACTGAAAAGCATTGTATGTTAGAGGACCTGTGGTTTGTATCAGTTTCAGAAACAGAGTTGATCTAGATATGGTCCGTGTGTAGGAAACACATTTCTTTTTTTCTGAGCACAGTCACGTTTCCCTCTATATTAGAGACTCTAGAAAGCAAGAGCGTGCTTCTTGCTCTAAAGCAGAGTGTGTTTCATGGATGAGAACTGTGCCGTGTGTTTTCCTTCAGAAAATTAGTTAAATGCAAGGCTCTGTGTCTTTCTTCAAGCAAGACTTGGTTTCAGGTAAACGCAGTCACTTTTCAGCTCAAACGAAGCTACATTGTTCACAAAGCCCACAAGTTTTTTGCTCTTAACTGAAAAGCATTGGATGTTAGAGGACCTGTGGTTTGTATCAGTTTCAGAAACAGAGTTGAACTAGATATGGTCCGTGTGTAGGAAACACAGTTCTTTTGTTCTGAGCACACTCATGTTTCCCTCTGTATTAGAGACTCTAGAAAGCAAGAGCGTGCTTCTTGCTCTAAAGCAGAGTATGTTTCATGGATGAGAACTGTGCCGTGTGTTTCCCTACAGAAACGGAGTTAAATGCCAGGCTCTGTGTCTTCCTTCAAGCAAGATTTGATTTCAAGTAAACGCAGTCATTTTTCAGCTCAAACGAAGCTACATTGATCACGAAGCTCACACGTTTCTCGCTCTTAACGGAAAAGAATTGGATGTTAGTGGACCTGAGGTTTGTATCAGTTTCAGAAACAGAGTTGAACTAGATATGGTCCGTGTGTGTAGGAAACACAGTTCTTTTGTTCTGAGCACACTCACGTTTCCCTCTGTATTAGAGACTCTAGAAAGCAAGAGCGTGCTTCTTGCTCTAAAGCAGAGTGTGTTTCATGGATGAGAACTGTGCCTTGTGTTTCAATTCAGAAACGGAGTTAAATGCCAGGCTCTGTGTCTTCCTTCAAGCAAGACTACGTTTCAGGTAAACGCAGTCGCTTTTCAGCTCAAACGAAGCTACATTGTTCAAAAAGCTCACCCGTTTCTCGCTCTTAATTGAAAAGCATTGTATGTTAGAGGACCTGTGGTTTGTATCAGTTTCAGAAACAGAGTTGATCTAGATATGGTCCGAGTGTAGGAAACACATTTCTTTTTGTCTGAGCACGCTCACGTTTCCCTCTGTATTAGAGACTCTACAAAGCAAGAGCGTGCTTCTTGCTCTAAAGCAGAGTGTGTTTCATGGACGAGAACTGTGCCGTGTGTTTCCCTTCAGAAACGGAGTTAAATGCCAGGCTCTGTGCCTTCCTACAAGCAAGAATTCGTTTCAGGTAAACGCAGTCACTTTTCAGCTCAAACGTAGCTACATTGTTCACAAAGCACACACGTTTCTGGCTCTTAACTGAAAAGCATTGGATGTTAGAGGACCTGTGGTTTGTATCAGTTTCAGAAACAGAGTTGAACTAGATATGGTCCGTGTATGTAGGAAACACAGTTCTTTTGTTCTGAGCACACTCTCGTTTCCCCCTGTATTAGAGACTATAGAAAGCAAGAGCATGCTTCTTGCTCTAAAGCAGAATGTGATTCATGGATGAGAACTGTGCCGTGTGTTTCCCTTCAGAAACGGAGTTAAAGGCCAGGCTCTGTGTCTTTCTTCAAGCAAGACTTCGTTTCAGGTAAACGCAGTCACTTTTCAGCTCAAAGGAAGCTACATTATTCACGAAGCTCACATGTTTCTCGCTCTTAACTGAAAAGCATTGGATGTTAGAGGAACTGTGTTTTGTATCAGTTTCAGAAACAGAGTTGAACTAGATATGGTCCGTGTGTAGGAAACACATTTCTTTTGTTCAGAGCACACTCACGTTTCTGTCTGTACTAGAGAATCTAGAAAGCAAGAGCATGCTTCTTGCTCTAAAGCAGAGTGTGTTTCATGGATGAGAACTCTGCCGTGTGTTTCCCTACAGAAACGGAGTTAAATGCCAGGCTCTGTGTCTTCCTACAAGCAAGATTTGATTTCAAGTAAACGCAGTCACTTTTCAGCTCAAACGAAGCTACATTGTTCACAAAGCACACACGTTTCTCGCTTTTCACTGAAAAGCATTGGATGTTAGAGGACCTGTGGATTCTATCAGTTTCAGAAACAGAGTTGAACTAGATATGGTCCGTGTCTATAGGAAACAAAGTTCTTTTGTTCTGAGCACACTCACGTTTCCCTGTGTATTAGAGACTCTAGAAAGCAAGAGCGTGCGTCTTGCTCTAAAGCAGAGTGTGTTTCATGGATGAGAACTGTGCCGTGTGTTTCCCTTCAGAACTGTACTTAAAGGCCAGGCTCTGTTTCCTCGTTCAAGCAAGACTTGGTTTCAGGTAAACGCAGTCACTTTTCAGCTCAAACGAAGCTACATTGATCATGAAGCTCACACGTTTCTCGCTCTTAACGGAAAAGAATTGGATGTTAGTGGACCTGAGGTTTGTATCAGTTTAATAAACAGAGTTGAACTAGATAAGGTCCCTGTGTGTACGAAACACAGTTCTTTTGTTCTGAGCACACTCACGTTTCCCTCTGTATTAGAGACTCTAGAAATCAAGAGCGTGCTTCTTGCTCTAAAGCAGAGTGTGTTTCATGGATGAGAACTGTGCCGTGTGTTTCCCTACAGAAACGGAGTTAAATGCCAGGCTCTGTGCCTTCCTACAAGCAAGAATTCGTTTCAGGTAAACGCAGTCGCTTTTCAGCTCAAACGAAGCTACATTGTTCAAAAAGCTCACCCGTTTCTCGCTCTTAACTGAAAAGCATTGTATGTTAGAGGACCTGTGGTTTGTATCAGTTTCAGAAACAGAGTTGATCTAGATATGGTCCGAGTGTAGGAAACACATTTCTTTTTTTCTGAGCACGCTCACGTTTCCCTCTGTATTAGAGACTCTACAAAGCAAGAGCGTGCTTCTTGCTCTAAAGCGGAGTGTGTTTCATGGACGAGAACTGTGCCGTGTGTTTCCCTTCAGAAACGGAGTTAAATGCCAGGCTCTGTGCCTTCCTACAAGCAAGAATTCGTTTCAGGTAAACGCAGTCACTTTTCAGCTCAAACGTAGCTACATTGTTCACAAAGCACACACGTTTCTGGCTCTTAACTGAAAAGCATTGGATGTTAGAGGACCTGTGGTTTGTATCAGTTTCAGAAACAGAGTTGAACTAGATATGGTCCGTGTATGTAGGAAACACAGTTCTTTTGTTCTGAGCACACTCTCGTTTCCCCCTGTATTGGAGACTATAGAAAGCAAGAGCATGCTTCTTGCTCTAAAGCAGAATGTGATTCATGGATGAGAACTGTGCCGTGTGTTTCCCTTCAGAAACGGAGTTAAAGGCCAGGCTCTGTGTCTTTCTTCAAGCAAGACTTCGTTTCAGGTAAACGCAGTCACTTTTCAGCTCAAAGGAAGCTACATTATTCACGAAGCTCACATGTTTCTCGCTCTTAACTGAAAAGCATTGGATGTTAGAGGAACTGTGTTTTGTATCAGTTTCAGAAACAGAGTTGAACTAGATATGGTCCGTGTGTAGGAAACACAGTTCTTTTGTTCAGAGCACACTCACGTTTCTGTCTGTACTAGAGAATCTAGAAAGCAAGAGCGTGCTTTTTGCTCTAAAGCAGAGTGTGTTTCATGGATGAGAACTGTGCCGTGTGTTTCCCTACAGAAACGGAGTTAAATGCCAGGCTCTGTTTCCTCGTTCAAGCAAGACTTTGTTTCAGGTAAACGCAGTCACTTTTCAGCTCAAACGAAGCTACATTGATCACGAAGCTCACACGTTTCTCGCTCTTAACGGAAAAGAATTGGATGTTAGTGGACCTGAGGTTTGTATCAGTTTAATAAACAGAGTTGAACTAGATAAGGTCCCTGTGTGTACGAAACACAGTTCTTTTGTTCTGAGCACACTCACGTTTCCCTCTGTATTAGAGACTCTAGAAATCAAGAGCGTGCTTCTTGCTCTAAAGCAGAGTGTGTTTCATGGATGAGAACTGTGCCCTATGTTCCAATTCAGAAACGAAGTTAAATGCCAGGCTCTGTGTCTTCCTTCAAGCAAGACTACCTTTCAGGTAAACGCAGTCGCGTTTCAGCTCAAATGAAGCTACATTTTTCACGAAGGTCACACGTTTCTCGCTCTTAACTGAAAAGCATTGTATGTTAGAGGACCTGTGGTTTGTATCAGTTTCAGAAACAGAGTTGATCTAGATATGGTCCGTGTGTAGGAAACACATTACTTTTTTTCTGAGCACAGTCACGTTTCCCTCTATATTAGAGACTCTAGAAAGCAAGAGCGTGCTTCTTGCTCTAAAGCAGAGTGTGTTTCATGGATGAGAACTGTGCCGTGTGTTTTCCTTCAGAAAATTAGTTAAATGCAAGGCTCTGTGTCTTTCTTCAAGCAAGACTTGGTTTCAGGTAAACGCAGTCACTTTTCAGCTCAAACGAAGCTACATTGTTCACAAAGCCCACAAGTTTTTTGCTCTTAACTGAAAAGCATTGGATGTTAGAGGACCTGTGGTTTGTATCAGTTTCAGAAACAGAGTTGAACTAGATATGGTCCGTGTGTAGGAAACACAGTTCTTTTGTTCTGAGCACACTCATGTTTCCCTCTGTATTAGAGACTCTAGAAAGCAAGAGCGTGCTTCTTGCTCTAAAGCAGAGTATGTTTCATGGATGAGAACTGTGCCGTGTGTTTCCCTACAGAAACGGAGTTAAATGCCAGGCTCTGTGTCTTCCTTCAAGCAAGATTTGATTTCAAGTAAACGCAGTCATTTTTCAGCTCAAACGAAGCTACATTGATCACGAAGCTCACACGTTTCTCGCTCTTAACGGAAAAGAATTGGATGTTAGTGGACCTGAGGTTTGTATCAGTTTCAGAAACAGAGTTGAACTAGATATGGTCCGTGTGTGTAGGAAACACAGTTCTTTTGTTCTGAGCACACTCACGTTTCCCTCTGTATTAGAGACTCTAGAAAGCAAGAGCGTGCTTCTTGCTCTAAAGCAGAGTGTGTTTCATGGACGAGAACTGTGCCGTGTGTTTCCCTTCAGAAACGGAGTTAAATGCCAGGCTCTGTGCCTTCCTACAAGCAAGAATTCGTTTCAGGTAAACGCAGTCACTTTTCAGCTCAAACGTAGCTACATTGTTCACAAAGCACACACGTTTCTGGCTCTTAACTGAAAAGCATTGGATGTTAGAGGACCTGTGGTTTGTATCAGTTTCAGAAACAGAGTTGAACTAGATATGGTCCGTGTATGTAGGAAACACAGTTCTTTTGTTCTGAGCACACTCTCGTTTCCCCCTGTATTAGAGACTATAGTAAGCAAGAGCATGCTTCTTGCTCTAAAGCAGAATGTGATTCATGGATGAGAACTGTGCCGTGTGTTTCCCTTCAGAAACGGAGTTAAAGGCCAGGCTCTGTGTCTTTCTTCAAGCAAGACTTCGTTTCAGGTAAACGCAGTCACTTTTCAGCTCAAAGGAAGCTACATTATTCACGAAGCTCACATGTTTCTCGCTCTTAACTGAAAAGCATTGGATGTTAGAGGAACTGTGTTTTGTATCAGTTTCAGAAACAGAGTTGAACTAGATATGGTCCGTGTGTAGGAAACACATTTCTTTTGTTCAGAGCACACTCACGTTTCTGTCTGTACTAGAGAATCTAGAAAGCAAGAGCATGCTTCTTGCTCTAAAGCAGAGTGTGTTTCATGGATGAGAACTGTGCCGTGTGTTTCCCTACAGAAACGGAGTTAAATGCCAGGCTCTGTGTCTTCCTTCAAGCAAGATTTGATTTCAAGTAAACGCAGTCACTTTTCAGCTCAAACGAAGCTACATTGTTCACAAAGCACACACGTTTCTCGCTTTTCACTGAAAAGCATTGGATGTTAGAGGACCTGTGGATTCTATCAGTTTCAGAAACAGAGTTGAACTAGATATGGTCCGTGTCTATAGGAAACAAAGTTCTTTTGTTCTGAGCACACTCACGTTTCCCTGTGTATTAGAGACTCTAGAAAGCAAGAGCGTGCGTCTTGCTCTAAAGCAGAGTGTGTTTCATGGATGAGAACTGTGCCGTGTGTTTCCCTTCAGAACTGTACTTAAAGGCCAGGCTCTGTTTCCTCGTTCAAGCAAGACTTGGTTTCAGGTAAACGCAGTCACTTTTCAGCTCAAACGAAGCTACATTGATCATGAAGCTCACACGTTTCTCGCTCTTAACGGAAAAGAATTGGATGTTAGTGGACCTGAGGTTTGTATCAGTTTAATAAACAGAGTTGAACTAGATAAGGTCCCTGTGTGTAGGAAACACAGTTCTTTTGTTCTGAGCACACTCACGTTTCCCTCTGTATTAGAGACTCTAGAAATCAAGAGCGTGCTTCTTGCTCTAAAGCAGAGTGTGTTTCATGGATGAGAACTGTGCCCTGTGTTCCAATTCAGAAACGGAGTTAAATGCCAGGCTCTGTGTCTTCCTTCAAGCAAGACTACCTTTCAGGTAAACGCAGTCGCGTTTCAGCTCAAATGAAGCTACATTTTTCACGAAGGTCACACGTTTCTCGCTCTTAACTGAAAAGCATTGTATGTTAGAGGACCTGTGGTTTGTATCAGTTTCAGAAACAGAGTTGATCTAGATATGGTCCGTGTGTAGGAAACACATTTCTTTTTTTCTGAGCACAGTCACGTTTCCCTCTATATTAGAGACTCTAGAAAGCAAGAGCGTGCTTATTGCTCTAAAGCAGAGTGTGTTTCATGGATGAGAACTGTGCCGTGTGTTTTCCTTCAGAAAATTAGTTAAATGCAAGGCTCTGTGTCTTTCTTCAAGCAATACTTGGTTTCAGGTAAACGCAGTCACTTTTCAGCTCAAACGAAGCTACATTGTTCACAAAGCCCACAAGTTTTTTGCTCTTAACTGAAAAGCACTGGATATTAGAGGACCTGTGGTTTGTATCAGTTTCAGAAACAGAGTTGAACTAGATATGGTCCGTGTGTGTAGGAAACACAGTTCTTTTGTTCTGAGCACACTCACGTTTCCCTCTGTATTAGAGATTCTAGAATGCAAGAGCGTGCTTCTTGCTCTAAAGCAGAATGTGTTTCATGGATGAGAACTGTGCCGTGTGTTTCCCTACAGAAACGGAGTTAAATGCCAGGCTCTGTGTCTTTCTACTAGCTAGACTTCGTTTCAGGTAAACGCAGTCACTTTTCAGCTCTAACGAAGCTACATTGTTCATGAAGCTCACACGTTTCTCGCTTTTCACTGAAAAGCATTGGATGTTAGAGGACCTGTGGATTCTATCAGTTTCAGAAACAGAGTTGAACTAGATATGGTCCGTGTGTGTAGGAAACAAAGTTCTTTTGTTCTGAGCACACTCACGTTTCCCTGTGTATTAGAGACTCTAGAAAGCAAGAGCATGCTTCTTGCTCTAAAGCAGAGTGTGTTTCATGGATGAGAACTGTGCCGTGTGTTTCCCTTCAGAACTGGACTTAAAGGCCAGGCTCTGTGTCTTCCTTCAAGCAAGACTTGGTTTCAGGTAAACGCAGTCACTTTTCAGCTCAAAAGAAACTACATTGTTCACGAAGGTCACACGTTTCTCAGTCTTAAATGAAAAGCATTGGATGTTAGAGGACCTGTGGTTTGTATCGGTTTCAGAAACAGAGTTGAACTAGATATGGTCCGTGTGTAGGAAACACATTTCCTTTGTTCTGAGCACACTCACGTTTCCCTCTGTATTAGAGACTCTAGAAAGCAAGAGCGTGCTTCTTGCTCTAAAGCAGAGTGTGTTTCATGGATGAGAACTGTGCCGTGTGTTTCCCTTCAGAAACGGAGTTAAATGCCAGGCTCTGTGCCTTCCTACAAGCAAGACTTCGTTTCAGGTAAACGCATCACTTTTCACCTCAAACGAAGCTACATTGATCACGAAGCTCACACGTTTCTTGCTCTTAATGGAAAAGAATTGTATGTTAGAGGACCTGAGGTTTGTATCAGTTTCAGAAACAGAGTTGATCTAGATATGGTCCGTGTGTGTAGGAAACACAGTTCTTTTGTTCTGAGCACACTCACGTTTCTGTCTGTACTAGAGAATCTAGAAAGCAAGAGCATGCTTCTTGCTCTAAAGCAGAGTGTGTTTCATGGATGAGAACTGTGCCGTGTGTTTCCCTTCAGAAACGTAGTCAAATGCTAGGCTCTGTGCCTTCCTACAAGCAACACTTCGTTTCAGGTAAACACAATCACTTTTCAGCTCAAACGAAGCTACATTGTTCACAAAGCACACACGTTTCTCGCTCTTAACTGAAAAGCATTGTATGTTAGAGGACCTGTAGTTTGTATCAGTTTCAGAAACACAGTTGATCTAGATATGGTCCGTGTGTGTAGGAAACACAGTTCTTTTGTTCTGAGCACACTCACGTTTCCCTCTGTATTAGAGATTCTAGAATGCAAGAGCATGCTTCTTGCTCTAAAGCAGACTGTGTTTCATGGATGAGAACTGTGCCGTGTGTTTCCCTACAGAAACGGAGTTAAATGCCAGGCTCTGTGTCTTTCTACAAGCTAGACTTCGTTTCAGGTAAACGCAGTCACTTTTCAGCTCTAACGAAGCTACATTGTTCACGAAGCTCACACGTTCCTCGCTTTTCACTGAAAAGCATTGGATGTTAGAGGACCTGTGGATTCTATCAGTTTCAGAAACAGAGTTGAACTAGATAGGGTCCGTGTGTATAGGAAACAAAGTTCTTTTGTTCTGAGCACACTCACATTTCCCTGTGTATTAGAGACTCTAGAAAGCAAGAGCGTGCTTCTTGCTCTAAAGCAGAGTGTGTTTCATGGATGAGAACTGTGCCATGTGTTTCCCTTCAGAACTGGACTTAAAGGCCAGGCTCTGTTTCCTCGTTCAAGCAAGACTTGGTTTCAGGTAAACGCAGTCACTTTTCAGCTCAAACGAAGCTACATTGATCACGAAGCTCACACGTTTCTCGCTCTTAACGGAAAAGAATTGGATGTTAGTGGACCTGAGGTTTGTATCAGTTTAATGAACAGAGTTGAACTAGATAAGGTCCCTGTGTGTAGGAAACACAGTTCTTTTGTTCTGAGCACACTCACGTTTCTCTCTGTATTAGAGACTCTAGAAATCAAGAGCGTGCTTCTTGCTCTAAAGCAGAGTGTGTTTCATGGATGAGAACTGTGCCCTGTGTTTCAATTCAGAAAAGGAGTTAAATGCAAGGCTCTGTGTCTTTCTTCAAGCAAGACTTGGTTTCAGGTAAACGCAGTCACTTTTCAGCTCAAACGAAGCTACATTGTTCACAAAGCACACACGTTTTTTGCTCTTAACTGAAAAGCATTGGATGTTAGAGGACCTGTGGTTTGTATCAGTTTCAGAAACAGATTTGAACTAGATATGGTCCGTGTGTTTAGGAAACACAGTTCTTTTGTTCTGAGCACACTCACGTTTCCCTCTGTATTAGAGATTCTAGAATGCAAGAGCGTGCTTCTTGCTCTAAAGCAGAATGTGTTTCATGGATGAGAACTGTGCCTTGTGTTTCCCTACAGAAACGGAGTTAAATGCCAGGCTCTGTGTCTTTCTACAAGCTAGACTTCGTTTCAGGTAAACGCAGTCACTTTTCATCTCTAACGAAGCTACATTGTTCACAAAGCACACACGTTTCTCGCTCTTAACTGAAAAGCATTGGATGTTAGAGGACCTGTCTTTTGTATCAGTTTCAGAAACAGAGTTGAACTAGATATGGTCCGTGTGTGTAGGAAACACAGTTCTTTTGTTCTGAGCACACTCACGTTTCCCTCTGTATTAGAGATTCTAGAAAGCAAGAGCGTGCTTCTTGCTCTAAAGCAGTGTGTGTTTCATGGATGAGAACTGTGCCGTGAGTTTCCCTTCAGAACTGGACTTAAATGCCAGGCTCGGTGTCTTCCTTCAAGCAAGATTTGATTTCAAGTAAACGCAGTCACTTTTCAGCTGAAACGAAGCTACATTGATCACGAAGCTCACACGTTTCTTGCTCTTAACGGAAAAGAATTGGATGTTAGTGGACCTGAGGTTTGTATCAGTTTCAGAAACAGAGTTGAACTAGATATGGTCCGTGTGTGTAGGAAACACAGTTCTTTTGTTCTGAGCACACTCACGTTTCCCTCTGTATTAGAGACTCTAGAAAGCAAGATCGTGCTTCTTGCTCTAAAGCAGAGTGTGTTTCATGGATGAGAACTGTGCCTTGTGTTTCAATTCAGAAACGGAGTTAAATGCCAGGCTCTGTGTCTTCCTTCAAGCAAGACTACGTTTCAGGTAAACGCAGTCGCTTTTCAGCTCAAACGAAGCTACATTGTTCAAAAAGCTCACCCGTTTCTCGCTCTTAACTGAAAAGCATTGTATGTTAGAGGACCTGTGGTTTGTATCAGTTTCAGAAACAGAGTTGATCTAGATATGGTCCGAGTGTAGGAAACACATTTCTTTTTTTCTGAGCACGCTCACGTTTCCCTCTGTATTAGAGACTCTACAAAGCAAGAGCGTGCTTCTTGCTCTAAAGCAGAGTGTGTTTCATGGACGAGAACTGTGCCGTGTGTTTCCCTTCAGAAACGGAGTTAAATGCCAGGCTCTGTGCCTTCCTACAAGCAAGAATTCGTTTCAGGTAAACGCAGTCACTTTTCAGCTCTAACGTAGCTACATTGTTCACAAAGCACACACGTTTCTGGCTCTTAACTGAAAAGCATTGGATGTTAGAGGACCTGTGGTTTGTATCAGTTTCAGAAACAGAGTTGAACTAGATATGGTCCGTGTATGTAGGAAACACAGTTCTTTTGTTCTGAGCACACTCTCGTTTCCCCCTGTATTAGAGACTATAGAAAGCAAGAGCATGCTTCTTGCTCTAAAGCAGAATGTGATTCATGGATGAGAACTGTGCCGTGTGTTTCTCTTCAGAAACGGAGTTAAAGGCCAGGCTCTGTGTCTTTCTTCAAGCAAGACTTCGTTTCAGGTAAACGCAGTCACTTTTCAGCTCAAAGGAAGCTACATTATTCACGAAGCTCACATGTTTCTCGCTCTTAACTGAAAAGCATTGGATGTTAGAGGAACTGTGTTTTGTATCAGTTTCAGAAACAGAGTTGAACTAGATATGGTCCGTGTGTAGGAAACACATTTCTTTTGTTCAGAGCACACTCACGTTTCTGTCTGTACTAGAGAATCTAGAAAGCAAGAGCGTGCTTCTTGCTCTAAAGCAGAGTGTGTTTCATGGATGAGAACTGTGCCGTGTGTTTCCCTACAGAAACGGAGTTCAATGCCAGGCTCTGTGTCTTCCTTCAAGCAAGATTTGATTTCAAGTAAACGCAGTCACTTTTCAGCTCAAACGAAGCTACATTGTTCACAAAGCACACATGTTTCTCGCTTTTCACTGAAAAGCATTGGATGTTAGAGGACCTGTGGATTCTATCAGTTTCAGAAACAGAGTTGAACTAGATATGGTCCGTGTCTGTAGGAAACAAAGTTCTTTTGTTCTGAGCACACTCACGTTTCCCTATGTATTAGAGACTCTAGAAAGCAAGAGCGTGCGTCTTGCTCTAAAGCAGAGTGTGTTTCATGGATGAGAAATGTGCCGTGTGTTTCCCTTCAGAACTGGACTTAAAGGCCAGGCTCTGTTTCCTCGTTCAAGCAAGACTTGGTTTCAGGTAAACGCAGTCACTCTTCAGCTCAAACGAAGCTACATTGATCACGAAGCTCACACGTTTCTCGCTCTTAACGGAAAAGAATTGGATGTTAGTGGACCTGAGGTTTGTATCAGTTTAATAAACAGAGTTGAACTAGATAAGGTCCCTGTGTGTACGAAACACAGTTCTTTTGTTCTGAGCACACTCACGTTTCCCTCTGTATTAGAGACTCTAGAAATCAAGAGCGTGCTTCTTGCTCTAAAGCAGAGTGTGTTTCATGGATGAGAACTGTGCCCTGTGTTTCAATTCAGAAACGGAGTTAAATGCCAGGCTCTGTGTCTTTCTTCAAGCAAGACTTGGTTTCAGGTAAACGCAGTCACTTTTCAGCTCAAACAAAGCTACATTGTTCACAAAGCACACACGTTTTTTGCTCTTAACTGAAAAGTATTGGATGTTAGAGGACCTGTGGTTTGTATCAGTTTCAGAAACAGAGTTGAACTAGATATGGTCCGTGTGTGTAGGAAACAAAGTTCTTTTGTTCTGAGCACACTCACGTTTCCCTGTGTATTAGAGACTCTAGAAAGCAAGAGCATGCTTCTTGCTCTAAAGCAGAGTGTGTTTCATGGATGAGAACTGTGCCGTGTGTTTCCCTTCAGAACTGGACTTAAAGGCCAGGCTCTGTGTCTTCCTTCAAGCAAGACTTGGTTTCAGGTAAACGCAGTCACTTTTCAGCTCAAAAGAAACTACATTGTTCACGAAGGTCACATGTTTCTCAGTCTTAAATGAAAAGCATTGGATGTTAGAGGTCCTGTGGTTTGTATCAGTTTCAGAAACAGAGTTGAACTAGATATGGTCCGTGTGTAGGAAACACATTTCTTTTGTTCTGACCACACTCACGTTTCCCTCTGTATTAGAGACTCTAGAAAGCAAGAGCGTGCTTCTTGCTCTAAAGCAGAGTGTGTTTCATGGATGAGAACTGTGCCCTGTGTTTCCCTTCAGAAACGGAGTTAAATGCCAGGCTCTGTGCCTTCCTACAAGCAAGACTTCGTTTCAGGTAAACGCATCACTTTTCACCTCAAAGAAGCTACATTGTTCACAAAGCACACAGGTTTCTCGCTATTAACTGAAAAGAATTGGATGTTAGAGGACCTGTCTTTTGTATCAGTTTCAGAAACAGAGTTGAACTAGATATGGTCCGTGTGTGTAGGAAACACAGTTCTTTTGTTCTGAGCACACTCACGTTTCCCTCTGTATTAGAAACTCTAGAAAGCAAGAGCGTGCTTCTTGCTTTAAAGCAGAGTGTGTTTCATGGATGAGAACTATGACGTGTGTTTCCCTTCAGAAACGGAGTTAAATGCCAGGCTCTGTGTCTTTCTTCAAGCAAGACTTCGTTTCAGGAAAACGCAGTCACTTTTCAGCTCAAACGAAGCTACATTATTCACGAAGCTCACATGTTTCTCGCTCTTAAATGAAAAGCATTGGATGTTAGAGGAACTGTGTTTTGTATCAGTTTCAGAAACAGAGTTGAACTAGATATGGTCGGTGTGTAGGAAACACAGTTCTTTTGTTCTGACCACACTCACATTTCCCTCTGTATTAGAGACTCTAGAAATCAAGAGCGTGCTTCTTGCTCTAAAGCAGAGTGTGTTTCAGGGATGAGAACTGTGCCCTGTGTTTCAATTCAGAAACGGAGTTAAATGCCAGGCTCTGTGTCTTCCTTCAAGCAAGACTACCTTTCAGGTAAACGCAGTCGCGTTTCAGCTCAAATGAAGCTACATTTTTCACGAAGGTCACACGTTTCTCGCTCTTAACTGAAAAGCATTGGATGTTAGAGGACCTGTGGTTTGTATCAGTTTCAGAAACAGAGTTGAACTAGATATGGTCCGTGTATGTAGGAAACACAGTTCTTTTGTTCTGAGCACACTCACGTTTCCTTCTGTATTAGAGATTCTAGAATGCAAGAGCGTGCTTCTTGCTCTAAAGCAGAATGTGTTTCATGGATGAGAACTGTGCCGTGTGTTTCCCTACAGAAACGGAGTTAAATGCCAGGCTCTGTGTCTTTCTTCAAGCAAGACTTCGTTTCAGGTAAACGCAGTCACTTTTCAGCTCAAAAGAAACAACATTGTTCACGAAGGTCACACGTTTCTCAGTCTTAAATGAAAAGCATTGGATCTTAGAGGACCTGTGGTTTGTATCAGTTTCAGAAACAGAGTTGAACTAGATATGGTCCGTGTGTAGGAAACACATTTCTTTTGTTCTGACCACACTCACGTTTCCCTCTGTATTAGAGACTCTAGAAAGCAAGAGAGTGCTTCTTGCTCTAAAGCAGAGTGTGTTTCATGGATGAGAAGTGTGCCGTGTGTTTCCCTTCAGAAACGGAGTTATATGCCAGGCTCTGTGCCTTCCTACAAGCAAGACTTCGTTTCAGGTAAACGCATAACTTTTCACCTCAAATGAAGCTACATTGTTCACAAAGCACACAGGTTTCTCGCTCTTAACGGAAAAGAATTGGATGTTAGAGGACCTGTCTTTTGTATCAGTTTCAGAAACAGAGTTGAACTAGATATGGTCCGTGTGTGTAGGAAACACAGTTCTTTTGTTCTGAACACACTCACGTTTCCCTCTGTATTAGAGATTCTAGAAAGCAAGAGCGTGCTTCTTGCTCTAAAGCAGTGTGTGTTTCATGGATGAGAACTGTGCCGTGAGTTTCCCTTCAGAACTGGACTTAAATGCCAGGCTCTGTGTCTTCCTTCAAGCAAGATTTGATTTCAAGTAAACGCAGTCACTTTTCAGCTGAAACGAAGCTACATTGATCACGAATCTCACACGTTTCTTGCTCTTAACGGAAAAGAATTGTACGTTAGTGGACCTGAGGTTTGTATCAGTTTCAGAAACAGAGTTGAACTAGATATGGTCCGTGTGTGTAGGAAACACAGTTCTTTTGTTCTGAGCACACTCACGTTTCCCTCTGTATTAGAAACTCGAGAAAGCAAGAGCGTGCTTCTTGCTTTAAAGCAGAGTGTGTTTCATGGATGAGAACTGTGCCGTGTGTTTCCCTTCAGAAACGGAGTTAAATGCCAGGCTCTGTGTCTTTCTTCAAGCAAGACTTCGTTTCAGGAAAACGCAGTCACTTTTCAGCTCAAACAAAGCTACATTATTCACGAAGCTCACATGTTTCTCGCTCTTAACTGAAAAGCATTGGATGTTAGAGGAACTGTGTTTTGTATCAGTTTCAGAATCAGAGTTGAACTAGATATGGTCCGTGTGTAGGAAACACAGTTCTTTTGTTCTGAGCACACTCATGTTTCCCTCTGTATTAGAGACTCTAGAAAGCAAGAGCGTGCTTCTTGCTCTAAAGCAGAGAGTGTTTCATGGATGAGAACTGTGCCGTGTGTTTCCCTACAGAAACGGAGTTAAATGCCAGGCTCTGTGTCTTCCTTCAAGCAAGATTTGATTTCAAGTAAATGCAGTCACTTTTCAGCTCAAACGAAGCTACATTGATCACGAAGCTCACAAGTTTCTCGCTCTTAACGGAAAAGAATTAGATGTTAGTGGACCTGAGGTTTGTATCAGTTTCAGAAACAGAGTTGAACTAGATATGGTCCGTGTGTGTAGGAAACACAGTTCTTTTGTTCTGAGCACACTCACGTTTCCCTCTGTATTAGAGACTCTAGAAAGCAAGAGCGTGCTTCTTGCTCTAAAGCAGAGTGTGTTTCATGGATGAGAACTGTGCCTTGTGTTTCAATTCAGAAACGGAGTTAAATGCCAGGCTCTGTGTCTTCCTTCAAGCAAGACTACATTTCAGGTAAACGCATTCGCTTTTCAGCTCAAACGAAGCTACATTGTTCAAAAAGCTCACCCGTTTCTCGCTCTTAACTGAAAAGCATTGTATGTTAGAGGACCTGTAGTTTGTATCAGTTTCAGAAACAGAGTTGATCTAGATATGGTCCGTGTGTGTAGGAAACACAGTTCTTTTGTTCTGAGCACACTCACGTTTCCCTCTGTATTAGAGATTCTAGAATGCAAGAGCATGCTTCTTGCTCTAAAGCAGACTGTGTTTCATGGATGAGAACTGTGCCGTGTGTTTCCCTACAGAAACGGAGTTAAATGCCAGGCTCTGTGTCTTTCTACAAGCTAGACTTCGTTTCAGGTAAACGCAGTCACTTTTCAGCTCTAACGAAGCTACATTGTTCACGAAGCTCACACGTTTCTCGCTTTTCAATGAAAAGCATTGGATGTTAGAGGACCTGTGGATTCTATCAGTTTCAGAAACAGAGTTGAACTAGATATGGTCCGTGTGTATAGGAAACAAAGTTCTTTTGTTCTGAGCACACTCACATTTCCCTGTGTATTAGAGACTCTAGAAAGCAAGAGCGTGCTTCTTGCTCTAAAGCAGAGTGTGTTTCATGGATGAGAACTGTGCCGTGTGTTTCCCTTCAGAACTGGACTTAAAGGCCAGGCTCTGTTTCCTCGTTCAAGCAAGACTTGGTTTCAGGTAAACGCAGTCACTTTTCAGCTCAAACGAAGCTACATTGATCACGAAGCTCACACGTTTCTCGCTCTTAACGGAAAAGAATTGGATGTTAGTGAACCTGAGGTTTGTATCAGTTTAATGAACAGAGTTGAACTAGATAAGGTCCCTGTGTGTAGGAAACACAGTTCTTTTGTTCTGAGCACACTCACGTTTCCCTCTGTATTAGAGACTCTAGAAATCAAGAGCGTGCTTCTTGCTCTAAAGCAGAGTGTGTTTCATGGATGAGAACTGTGCCCTGTGTTTCAATTCAGAAACGGAGTTAAATGCCAGGCTCTGTGTCTTTCTTCAAGCAAGACTTGGTTTCAGGTAAACGCAGTCACTTTTCAGCTCAAACAAAGCTACATTGTTCACAAAGCACACACGTTTTTTGCTCTTAACTGAAAAGTATTGGATGTTAGAGGACCTGTGGTTTGTATCAGTTTCAGAAACAGAGTTGAACTAGATATGGTCCGTGTGTGTAGGAAACAAAGTTCTTTTGTTCTGAGCACACTCACGTTTCCCTGTGTATTAGAGACTCTAGAAAGCAAGAGCATGCTTCTTGCTCTAAAGCAGAGTGTGTTTCATGGATGAGAACTGTGCCGTGTGTTTCCCTTCAGAACTGGACTTAAAGGCCAGGCTCTGTGTCTTCCTTCAAGCAAGACTTGGTTTCAGGTAAACGCAGTCACTTTTCAGCTCAAAAGAAACTACATTGTTCACGAAGGTCACATGTTTCTCAGTCTTAAATGAAAAGCATTGGATGTTAGAGGTCCTGTGGTTTGTATCAGTTTCAGAAACAGAGTTGAACTAGATATGGTCCGTGTGTAGGAAACACATTTCTTTTGTTCTGACCACACTCACGTTTCCCTCTGTATTAGAGACTCTAGAAAGCAAGAGCGTGCTTCTTGCTCTAAAGCAGAGTGTGTTTCATGGATGAGAACTGTGCCGTGTGTTTCCCTTCAGAAACGGAGTTAAATGCCAGGCTCTGTGCCTTCCTACAAGCAAGACTTCGTTTCAGGTAAACGCATCACTTTTCACCTCAAAGAAGCTACATTGTTCACAAAGCACACAGGTTTCTCGCTATTAACTGAAAAGAATTGGATGTTAGAGGACCTGTCTTTTGTATCAGTTTCAGAAACAGAGTTGAACTAGATATGGTCCGTGTGTGTAGGAAACACAGTTCTTTTGTTCTGAGCACACTCACGTTTCCCTCTGTATTAGAAACTCTAGAAAGCAAGAGCGTGCTTCTTGCTTTAAAGCAGAGTGTGTTTCATGGATGAGAACTATGACGTGTGTTTCCCTTCAGAAACGGAGTTAAATGCCAGGCTCTGTGTCTTTCTTCAAGCAAGACTTCGTTTCAGGAAAACGCAGTCACTTTTCAGCTCAAACGAAGCTACATTATTCACGAAGCTCACATGTTTCTCGCTCTTAACTGAAAAGCATTGGATGTTAGAGGAACTGTGTTTTGTATCAGTTTCAGAAACAGAGTTGAACTAGATATGGTCGGTGTGTAGGAAACACAGTTCTTTTGTTCTGACCACACTCACATTTCCCTCTGTATTAGAGACTCTAGAAATCAAGAGCGTGCTTCTTGCTCTAAAGCAGAGTGTGTTTCAGGGATGAGAACTGTGCCCTGTGTTTCAATTCAGAAACGGAGTTAAATGCCAGGCTCTGTGTCTTCCTTCAAGCAAGACTACCTTTCAGGTAAACGCAGTCGCGTTTCAGCTCAAATGAAGCTACATTTTTCACGAAGGTCACACGTTTCTCGCTCTTAACTGAAAAGCATTGGATGTTAGAGGACCTGTGGTTTGTATCAGTTTCAGAAACAGAGTTGAACTAGATATGGTCCGTGTATGTAGGAAACACAGTTCTTTTGTTCTGAGCACACTCACGTTTCCTTCTGTATTAGAGATTCTAGAATGCAAGAGCGTGCTTCTTGCTCTAAAGCAGAATGTGTTTCATGGATGAGAACTGTGCCGTGTGTTTCCCTACAGAAACGGAGTTAAATGCCAGGCTCTGTGTCTTTCTTCAAGCAAGACTTCGTTTCAGGTAAACGCAGTCACTTTTCAGCTCAAAAGAAACAACATTGTTCACGAAGGTCACACGTTTCTCAGTCTTAAATGAAAAGCATTGGATGTTAGAGGACCTGTGGTTTGTATCAGTTTCAGAAACAGAGTTGAACTAGATATGGTCCGTGTGTAGGAAACACATTTCTTTTGTTCTGACCACACTCACGTTTCCCTCTGTATTAGAGACTCTAGAAAGCAAGAGAGTGCTTCTTGCTCTAAAGCAGAGTGTGTTTCATGGATGAGAAGTGTGCCGTGTATTTCCCTTCAGAAACGGAGTTAAATGCCAGGCTCTGTGCCTTCCTACAAGCAAGACTTCGTTTCAGGTAAACGCATAACTTTTCACCTCAAATGAAGCTACATTGTTCACAAAGCACACAGGTTTCTCGCTCTTAACGGAAAAGAATTGGATGTTAGAGGACCTGTCTTTTGTATCAGTTTCAGAAACAGAGTTGAACTAGATATGGTCCGTGTGTGTAGGAAACACAGTTCTTTTGTTCTGAACACACTCACGTTTCCCTCTGTATTAGAGATTCTAGAAAGCAAGAGCGTGCTTCTTGCTCTAAAGCAGTGTGTGTTTCATGGATGAGAACTGTGCCGTGAGTTTCCCTTCAGAACTGGACTTAAATGCCAGGCTCTGTGTCTTCCTTCAAGCAAGATTTGATTTCAAGTAAACGCAGTCACTTTTCAGCTGAAACGAAGCTACATTGATCACGAATCTCACACGTTTCTTGCTCTTAACGGAAAAGAATTGTACGTTAGTGGACCTGAGGTTTGTATCAGTTTCAGAAACAGAGTTGAACTAGATATGGTCCGTGTGTGTAGGAAACACAGTTCTTTTGTTCTGAGCACACTCACGTTTCCCTCTGTATTAGAAACTCGAGAAAGCAAGAGCGTGCTTCTTGCTTTAAAGCAGAGTGTGTTTCATGGATGAGAACTGTGCCGTGTGTTTCCCTTCAGAAACGGAGTTAAATGCCAGGCTCTGTGTCTTTCTTCAAGCAAGACTTCGTTTCAGGAAAACGCAGTCACTTTTCAGCTCAAACAAAGCTACATTATTCACGAAGCTCACATGTTTCTCGCTCTTAACTGAAAAGCATTGGATGTTAGAGGAACTGTGTTTTGTATCAGTTTCAGAATCAGAGTTGAACTAGATATGGTCCGTGTGTAGGAAACACAGTTCTTTTGTTCTGAGCACACTCATGTTTCCCTCTGTATTAGAGACTCTAGAAAGCAAGAGCGTGCTTCTTGCTCTAAAGCAGAGAGTGTTTCATGGATGAGAACTGTGCCGTGTGTTTCCCTACAGAAACGGAGTTAAATGCCAGGCTCTGTGTCTTCCTTCAAGCAAGATTTGATTTCAAGTAAATGCAGTCACTTTTCAGCTCAAACGAAGCTACATTGATCACGAAGCTCACAAGTTTCTCGCTCTTAACGGAAAAGAATTGGATGTTAGTGGACCTGAGGTTTGTATCAGTTTCAGAAACAGAGTTGAACTAGATATGGTCCGTGTGTGTAGGAAACACAGTTCTTTTGTTCTGAGCACACTCACGTTTCCCTCTGTATTAGAAACTCGAGAAAGCAAGAGCGTGCTTCTTGCTTTAAAGCAGAGTGTGTTTCATGGATGAGAACTGTGCCGTGTGTTTCCCTTCAGAAACGGAGTTAAATGCCAGGCTCTGTGTCTTTCTTCAAGCAAGACTTCGTTTCAGGAAAACGCAGTCACTTTTCAGCTCAAACAAAGCTACATTATTCACGAAGCTCACATGTTTCTCGCTCTTAACTGAAAAGCATTGGATGTTAGAGGAACTGTGTTTTGTATCAGTTTCAGAATCAGAGTTGAACTAGATATGGTCCGTGTGTAGGAAACACAGTTCTTTTGTTCTGAGCACACTCATGTTTCCCTCTGTATTAGAGACTCTAGAAAGCAAGAGCGTGCTTCTTGCTCTAAAGCAGAGAGTGTTTCATGGATGAGAACTGTGCCGTGTGTTTCCCTACAGAAACGGAGTTAAATGCCAGGCTCTGTGTCTTCCTTCAAGCAAGATTTGATTTCAAGTAAATGCAGTCACTTTTCAGCTCAAACGAAGCTACATTGATCACGAAGCTCACAAGTTTCTCGCTCTTAACGGAAAAGAATTAGATGTTAGTGGACCTGAGGTTTGTATCAGTTTCAGAAACAGAGTTGAACTAGATATGGTCCGTGTGTGTAGGAAACACAGTTCTTTTGTTCTGAGCACACTCACGTTTCCCTCTGTATTAGAGACTCTAGAAAGCAAGAGCGTGCTTCTTGCTCTAAAGCAGAGTGTGTTTCATGGATGAGAACTGTGCCTTGTGTTTCAATTCAGAAACGGAGTTAAATGCCAGGCTCTGTGTCTTCCTTCAAGCAAGACTACATTTCAGGTAAACGCATTCGCTTTTCAGCTCAAACGAAGCTACATTGTTCAAAAAGCTCACCCGTTTCTCGCTCTTAACTGAAAAGCATTGTATGTTAGAGGACCTGTAGTTTGTATCAGTTTCAGAAACAGAGTTGATCTAGATATGGTCCGTGTGTGTAGGAAACACAGTTCTTTTGTTCTGAGCACACTCACGTTTCCCTCTGTATTAGAGATTCTAGAATGCAAGAGCATGCTTCTTGCTCTAAAGCAGACTGTGTTTCATGGATGAGAACTGTGCCGTGTGTTTCCCTACAGAAACGGAGTTAAATGCCAGGCTCTGTGTCTTTCTACAAGCTAGACTTCGTTTCAGGTAAACGCAGTCACTTTTCAGCTCTAACGAAGCTACATTGTTCACGAAGCTCACACGTTTCTCGCTTTTCAATGAAAAGCATTGGATGTTAGAGGACCTGTGGATTCTATCAGTTTCAGAAACAGAGTTGAACTAGATATGGTCCGTGTGTATAGGAAACAAAGTTCTTTTGTTCTGAGCACACTCACATTTCCCTGTGTATTAGAGACTCTAGAAAGCAAGAGCGTGCTTCTTGCTCTAAAGCAGAGTGTGTTTCATGGATGAGAACTGTGCCGTGTGTTTCCCTTCAGAACTGGACTTAAAGGCCAGGCTCTGTTTCCTCGTTCAAGCAAGACTTGGTTTCAGGTAAACGCAGTCACTTTTCAGCTCAAACGAAGCTACATTGATCACGAAGCTCACACGTTTCTCGCTCTTAACGGAAAAGAATTGGATGTTAGTGAACCTGAGGTTTGTATCAGTTTAATGAACAGAGTTGAACTAGATAAGGTCCCTGTGTGTAGGAAACACAGTTCTTTTGTTCTGAGCACACTCACGTTTCCCTCTGTATTAGAGACTCTAGAAATCAAGAGCGTGCTTCTTGCTCTAAAGCAGAGTGTGTTTCATGGATGAGAACTGTGCCCTGTGTTTCAATTCAGAAACGGAGTTAAATGCCAGGCTCTGTGTCTTTCTTCAAGCAAGACTTGGTTTCAGGTAAACGCAGTCACTTTTCAGCTCAAACAAAGCTACATTGTTCACAAAGCACACACGTTTTTTGCTCTTAACTGAAAAGTATTGGATGTTAGAGGACCTGTGGTTTGTATCAGTTTCAGAAACAGAGTTGAACTAGATATGGTCCGTGTGTGTAGGAAACAAAGTTCTTTTGTTCTGAGCACACTCACGTTTCCCTGTGTATTAGAGACTCTAGAAAGCAAGAGCATGCTTCTTGCTCTAAAGCAGAGTGTGTTTCATGGATGAGAACTGTGCCGTGTGTTTCCCTTCAGAACTGGACTTAAAGGCCAGGCTCTGTGTCTTCCTTCAAGCAAGACTTGGTTTCAGGTAAACGCAGTCACTTTTCAGCTCAAAAGAAACTACATTGTTCACGAAGGTCACATGTTTCTCAGTCTTAAATGAAAAGCATTGGATGTTAGAGGTCCTGTGGTTTGTATCAGTTTCAGAAACAGAGTTGAACTAGATATGGTCCGTGTGTAGGAAACACATTTCTTTTGTTCTGACCACACTCACGTTTCCCTCTGTATTAGAGACTCTAGAAAGCAAGAGCGTGCTTCTTGCTCTAAAGCAGAGTGTGTTTCATGGATGAGAACTGTGCCGTGTGTTTCCCTTCAGAAACGGAGTTAAATGCCAGGCTCTGTGCCTTCCTACAAGCAAGACTTCGTTTCAGGTAAACGCATCACTTTTCACCTCAAAGAAGCTACATTGTTCACAAAGCACACAGGTTTCTCGCTATTAACTGAAAAGAATTGGATGTTAGAGGACCTGTCTTTTGTATCAGTTTCAGAAACAGAGTTGAACTAGATATGGTCCGTGTGTGTAGGAAACACAGTTCTTTTGTTCTGAGCACACTCACGTTTCCCTCTGTATTAGAAACTCTAGAAAGCAAGAGCGTGCTTCTTGCTTTAAAGCAGAGTGTGTTTCATGGATGAGAACTATGACGTGTGTTTCCCTTCAGAAACGGAGTTAAATGCCAGGCTCTGTGTCTTTCTTCAAGCAAGACTTCGTTTCAGGAAAACGCAGTCACTTTTCAGCTCAAACGAAGCTACATTATTCACGAAGCTCACATGTTTCTCGCTCTTAACTGAAAAGCATTGGATGTTAGAGGAACTGTGTTTTGTATCAGTTTCAGAAACAGAGTTGAACTAGATATGGTCGGTGTGTAGGAAACACAGTTCTTTTGTTCTGACCACACTCACATTTCCCTCTGTATTAGAGACTCTAGAAATCAAGAGCGTGCTTCTTGCTCTAAAGCAGAGTGTGTTTCAGGGATGAGAACTGTGCCCTGTGTTTCAATTCAGAAACGGAGTTAAATGCCAGGCTCTGTGTCTTCCTTCAAGCAAGACTACCTTTCAGGTAAACGCAGTCGCGTTTCAGCTCAAATGAAGCTACATTTTTCACGAAGGTCACACGTTTCTCGCTCTTAACTGAAAAGCATTGGATGTTAGAGGACCTGTGGTTTGTATCAGTTTCAGAAACAGAGTTGAACTAGATATGGTCCGTGTATGTAGGAAACACAGTTCTTTTGTTCTGAGCACACTCACGTTTCCTTCTGTATTAGAGATTCTAGAATGCAAGAGCGTGCTTCTTGCTCTAAAGCAGAATGTGTTTCATGGATGAGAACTGTGCCGTGTGTTTCCCTACAGAAACGGAGTTAAATGCCAGGCTCTGTGTCTTTCTTCAAGCAAGACTTCGTTTCAGGTAAACGCAGTCACTTTTCAGCTCAAAAGAAACAACATTGTTCACGAAGGTCACACGTTTCTCAGTCTTAAATGAAAAGCATTGGATGTTAGAGGACCTGTGGTTTGTATCAGTTTCAGAAACAGAGTTGAACTAGATATGGTCCGTGTGTAGGAAACACATTTCTTTTGTTCTGACCACACTCACGTTTCCCTCTGTATTAGAGACTCTAGAAAGCAAGAGAGTGCTTCTTGCTCTAAAGCAGAGTGTGTTTCATGGATGAGAAGTGTGCCGTGTATTTCCCTTCAGAAACGGAGTTAAATGCCAGGCTCTGTGCCTTCCTACAAGCAAGACTTCGTTTCAGGTAAACGCATAACTTTTCACCTCAAATGAAGCTACATTGTTCACAAAGCACACAGGTTTCTCGCTCTTAACGGAAAAGAATTGGATGTTAGAGGACCTGTCTTTTGTATCAGTTTCAGAAACAGAGTTGAACTAGATATGGTCCGTGTGTGTAGGAAACACAGTTCTTTTGTTCTGAACACACTCACGTTTCCCTCTGTATTAGAGATTCTAGAAAGCAAGAGCGTGCTTCTTGCTCTAAAGCAGTGTGTGTTTCATGGATGAGAACTGTGCCGTGAGTTTCCCTTCAGAACTGGACTTAAATGCCAGGCTCTGTGTCTTCCTTCAAGCAAGATTTGATTTCAAGTAAACGCAGTCACTTTTCAGCTGAAACGAAGCTACATTGATCACGAATCTCACACGTTTCTTGCTCTTAACGGAAAAGAATTGTACGTTAGTGGACCTGAGGTTTGTATCAGTTTCAGAAACAGAGTTGAACTAGATATGGTCCGTGTGTGTAGGAAACACAGTTCTTTTGTTCTGAGCACACTCACGTTTCCCTCTGTATTAGAAACTCGAGAAAGCAAGAGCGTGCTTCTTGCTTTAAAGCAGAGTGTGTTTCATGGATGAGAACTGTGCCGTGTGTTTCCCTTCAGAAACGGAGTTAAATGCCAGGCTCTGTGTCTTTCTTCAAGCAAGACTTCGTTTCAGGAAAACGCAGTCACTTTTCAGCTCAAACAAAGCTACATTATTCACGAAGCTCACATGTTTCTCGCTCTTAACTGAAAAGCATTGGATGTTAGAGGAACTGTGTTTTGTATCAGTTTCAGAATCAGAGTTGAACTAGATATGGTCCGTGTGTAGGAAACACAGTTCTTTTGTTCTGAGCACACTCATGTTTCCCTCTGTATTAGAGACTCTAGAAAGCAAGAGCGTGCTTCTTGCTCTAAAGCAGAGAGTGTTTCATGGATGAGAACTGTGCCGTGTGTTTCCCTACAGAAACGGAGTTAAATGCCAGGCTCTGTGTCTTCCTTCAAGCAAGATTTGATTTCAAGTAAATGCAGTCACTTTTCAGCTCAAACGAAGCTACATTGATCACGAAGCTCACAAGTTTCTCGCTCTTAACGGAAAAGAATTGGATGTTAGTGGACCTGAGGTTTGTATCAGTTTCAGAAACAGAGTTGAACTAGATATGGTCCGTGTGTGTAGGAAACACAGTTCTTTTGTTCTGAGCACACTCACGTTTCCCTCTGTATTAGAGACTCTAGAAAGCAAGAGCGTGCTTCTTGCTATAAAGCAGAGTGTGTTTCATGGATGAGAACTGTGCCTTGTGTTTCAATTCAGAAACGGAGTTAAATGCCAGGCTCTGTGTCTTCCTTCAAGCAAGACTACATTTCAGGTAAACGCATTCGCTTTTCAGCTCAAACGAAGCTACATTGTTCAAAAAGCTCACCCGTTTCTCGCTCTTAACTGAAAAGCATTGTATGTTAGAGGACCTGTAGTTTGTATCAGTTTCAGAAACAGAGTTGATCTAGATATGGTCCGTGTGTGTAGGAAACACAGTTCTTTTGTTCTGAGCACACTCACGTTTCCCTCTGTATTAGAGATTCTAGAATGCAAGAGCATGCTTCTTGCTCTAAAGCAGACTGTGTTTCATGGATGAGAACTGTGCCGTGTGTTTCCCTACAGAAACGGAGTTAAATGCCAGGCTCTGTGTCTTTCTACAAGCTAGACTTCGTTTCAGGTAAACGCAGTCACTTTTCAGCTCTAACGAAGCTACATTGTTCACGAAGCTCACACGTTTCTCGCTTTTCAATGAAAAGCATTGGATGTTAGAGGACCTGTGGATTCTATCAGTTTCAGAAACAGAGTTGAACTAGATATGGTCCGTGTGTATAGGAAACAAAGTTCTTTTGTTCTGAGCACACTCACATTTCCCTGTGTATTAGAGACTCTAGAAAGCAAGAGCGTGCTTCTTGCTCTAAAGCAGAGTGTGTTTCATGGATGAGAACTGTGCCGTGTGTTTCCCTTCAGAAATGGACTTAAAGGCCAGGCTCTGTTTCCTCGTTCAAGCAAGACTTGGTTTCAGGTAAACGCAGTCACTTTTCAGCTCAAACGAAGCTACATTGATCACGAAGCTCACACGTTTCTCGCTCTTAACGGAAAAGAATTGGATGTTAGTGAACCTGAGGTTTGTATCAGTTTAATGAACAGAGTTGAACTAGATAAGGTCCCTGTGTGTAGGAAACACAGTTCTTTTGTTCTGAGCACACTCACGTTTCCCTCTGTATTAGAGACTCTAGAAATCAAGAGCGTGCTTCTTGCTCTAAAGCAGAGTGTGTTTCATGGATGAGAACTGTGCCCTGTGTTTCAATTCAGAAAAGGAGTTAAATGCAAGGCTCTGTGTATTTCTTCAAGCAAGACTTGGTTTCATGTAAACGCAGTCACTTTTCAGCTCAAACGAAGCTACATTGTTCCCAAAGCACACACGTTTTTTGCACTTAACTGAAAAGCATTGGATGTTAGAGGACCTGTGGTTTGTATCAGTTTCAGAAACAGAGTTGAACTAGATATGGTCCGTGTGTGTAGGAAACACAGTTCTTTTGTTCTGAGCACACTCACGTTTCCCTCTGTATTAGAGATTCTAGAATGCAAGAGCGTGCTTCTTGCTCTAAAGCAGAATGTGTTTCATGGATGAGAACTGTGCCGTGTGTTTCCCTACAGAAACGGAGTTAAATGCCAGGCTCTGTGTCTTTCTACAAGCTAGACTTCGTTTCAGGTAAACGCAGTCACTTTTCAGCTCTAACGAAGCTACATTGTTCACAAAGCACACACGTTTCTCGCTCTTAACTGAAAAGCATTGGATGTTAGAGGACCTGTCTTTTGTATCAGTTTCAGAAACAGAGTTGAACTAGATATGGTCCGTGTGTGTAGGAAACACAGTTCTTTTGTTCTGAGCACACTCACGTTTCCCTCTGTATTAGAGATTCTAGAAAGCAAGAGCGTGCTTCTTGCTCTAAATCAGTGTGTTTTTCATGGATGAGAACTGTGCCGTGAGTTTCCCTTCAGAACTGGACTTAAATGCCAGGCTCTGTGTCTTCCTTCAAGCAAGATTTGATTTCAAGTAAACGCAGTCACTTTTCAGCTGAAACGAAGCTACATTGATCACGAAGCTCACACGTTTCTTGCTCTTAAGGGAAAAGAATTGTATGTTAGTGGACCTGAGGTTTGTATCAGTTTCAGAAACAGAGTTGAACTAGATATGGTCCGTGTGTGTAGGAAACACAGTTCTTTTGTTCTGAGCACACTCACGTTTCCCTCTGTATTAGAGACTCTAGAAAGCAAGAGCGTGCTTCTTGCTCTAAAGCAGAGTGTGTTTCATGGATGAGAACTGTGCCGTGTGTTTCCCTTCAGAAATGGAGTCAAATGCCAGGCTCTGTGTCTTCCTTCAAGCAAGATTTGATTTCAAGTAAACGCAGTCACTTTTCATCTCAAACGAATCTACATTGATCACGAAGCTCACACGTTTCTCGCTCTTAACGGAAAAGAATTGGATGTTAGTGGACCTGAGGTTTGTATCAGTTTCAGAAACAGAGTTGAACTAGATATGGTCCGTGTGTGTAGGAAACACAGTTCTTTTGTTCTGAGCACACTCACGTTTCCCTCTGTATTAGAGACTCTAGAAAGCAAGAGCGTGCTTCTTGCTCTAAAGCAGAGTGTGTTTCATGGATGAGAACTGTGCCTTGTGTTTCCCTTCAGAAACGGAGTTAAATGCCAGGCTCTGTGCCTTCCTACAAGCAAGAATTCGTTTCAGGTAAACGCAGTCACTTTTCAGCTCAAACGTAGCTACATTGTTCACAAAGCACACACGTTTCTGGCTCTTAACTGAAAAGCATTGGATGTTAGAGGACCTGTGGTTTGTATCAGTTTCAGAAACAGAGTTGAACTAGATATGGTCCGTGTATGTAGGAAACACAGTTCTTTTGTTCTGAGCACACTCTCGTTTCCCCCTGTATTAGAGACTATAGAAAGCAAGAGCATGCTTCTTGCTCTAAAGCAGAATGTGATTCATGGATGAGAACTGTGCCGTGTGTTTCTCTTCAGAAATGGAGTTAAAGGCCAGGCTCTGTGTCTTTCTTCAAGCAAGACTTCGTTTCAGGTAAACGCAGTCACTTTTCAGCTCAAAGGAAGCTACATTATTCACGAAGCTCACATGTTTCTCGCTCTTAACTGAAAAGCATTGGATGTTAGAGGAACTGTGTTTTGTATCAGTTTCAGAAACAGAGTTGAACTAGATATGGTCCGTGTGTAGGAAACACATTTCTTTTGTTCAGAGCACACTCACGTTTCTGTCTGTACTAGAGAATCTAGAAAGCAAGAGCGTGCTTCTTGCTCTAAAGCAGAGTGTGTTTCATGGATGAGAACTGTGCCGTGTGTTTCCCTACAGAAACGGAGTTAAATGCCAGGCTCTGTGTCTTCCTTCAAGCAAGATTTGTTTTCAAGTAAACGCAGTCACTTTTCAGCTCAAACGAAGCTACATTGTTCACAAAGCACACATGTTTCTCGCTTTTCACTGAAAAGCATTGGATGTTAGAGGACCTGTGGATTCTATCAGTTTCAGAAACAGAGTTGAACTAGATATGGTCCGTGTCTGTAGGAAACAAAGTTCTTTTGTTCTGAGCACACTCACGTTTCCCTGTGTATTAGAGACTCTAGAAAGCAAGAGCGTGCGTCTTGCTCTAAAGCAGAGTGTGTTTCATGGATGAGAACTGTGCCGTGTGTTTCTCTTCAGAACTGTACTTAAAGGCCAGGCTCTGTTTCCTCGTTCAAGCAAGACTTGGTTTCAGGTAAACGCAGTCACTTTTCAGCTCAAACGAAGCTACATTGATCACGAAGCTCACACGTTTCTCGCTCTTAACGGAAAAGAATTGGATGTTAGTGGACCTGAGGTTTGTATCAGTTTAATAAACAGAGTTGAACTAGATAAGGTCCCTGTGTGTACGAAACACAGTTCTTTTGTTCTGAGCACACTCACGTTTCCCTCTGTATTAGAGACTCTAGAAATCAAGAGCGTGCTTCTTGCTCTAAAGCAGAGTGTGTTTCATGGATGAGAACTGTGCCCTGTGTTTCAATTCAGAAACGGAGTTAAATGCCAGGCTCTGTGTCTTCCTTCAAGCAAGACTACCTTTCAGGTAAACGCAGTCGCGTTTCAGCTCAAATGAAGCTACATTTTTCACGAAGGTCACACGTTTCTCGCTCTTAACTGAAAAGCATTGTATGTTAGAGGACCTGTGGTTTGTATCAGTTTCAGAAACAGAGTTGAACTAGATATGGTCCGTGTGTAGGAAACACATTTCTTTTGTTCTGAGCACACTCACGTTTCCCTCTGTATTAGAGACTCTGGAAAGCAAGAGCGTGCTTCTTGCTCTAAAGCAGAGTGTGTTTCATGGATGAGAACTGTGCCATGTGTTTCCCTTCAGAAACGGAGTTAAATGCCAGGCTCTGTGCCTTCCTACAAGCAAGACTTCGTTTCAGGTAAACGCATCACTTTTCACCTCAAACGAAGCTACATTGTTCACAAAGCACACAGGTTTCTCGCTCTTAACTGAAAAGCATTGGATGTTAGAGGACCTGTGGTTTGTATCAGTTTCAGAAACAGAGTTGAACTAGATATGGTCCGCGTGTGTAGGAAACACAGTTCTTTTGTTCTGAGCACACTCACGTTTCCCTCTGTATTAGAGATCCTAGAAAGCAAGAGCGTGCTTCTTGCTCTAAAGCAGAGTGTGTTTCATGGACGAGAACTGTGCCGTGTGTTTCCCTTCAGAAACGGAGTTAAATGCCAGGCTCTGTGCCTTCCTACAAGCAAGACTTCGTTTCAGGTAAACGCAGTCACTTTTCAGCTCAAACGTAGCTACATTGTTCACAAAGAACACACGTTTCTGGCTCTTAACTGAAAAGCATTGGATGTTAGAGGACCTGTGGTTTGTATCAGTTTCAGAAACAGAGTTGATCTAGATATGGTCCGTGTGTAGGAAACACATTTCTTTTTTTCTGAGCACAGTCACGTTTCCCTCTATATTAGAGACTCTAGAAAGCAAGAGCGTGCTTCTTGCTCTAAAGCAGAGTGTGTTTCATGGATGAGAACTGTGCCGTGTGTTTTCCTTCAGAAAAGGAGTTAAATGCAAGGCTCTGTGTCTTTCTTCAAGCAAGACTTGGTTTCAGGTAAACGCAGTCACTTTTCAGCTCGAACAAAGCTACATTGTTCACAAAGCACACACGTTTTTTGCTCTTAACTGAAAAGCATTGGATGTTAGAGGACCTGTGGTTTGTATCAGTTTCAGAAACAGAGTTGAACTAGATATGGTCCGTGTGTGTAGGAAACACCGTTCTTTTGTTCTGAGCACACTCACGTTTCCTTCTGTATTAGAGATTCTAGAATGCAAGAGCGTGCTTCTTGCTCTAAAGCAGAATGTGTTTCATGGATGAGAACTGTGCCGTGTGTTTCCCTACAGAAACGGAGTTAAATGCCAGGCTCTGTGTCTTTCTTCAAGCAAGACTTCGTTTCAGGTAAACGCAGTCACTTTTCAGCTCAAAAGAAACAACATTGTTCACGAAGGTCACACGTTTCTCAGTCTTAAATGAAAAGCATTGGATGTTAGAGGACCTGTGGTTTGTATCAGTTTCAGAAACAGAGTTGAACTAGATATGGTCCGTGTGTAGGAAACACATTTCTTTTGTTCTGACCACACTCACGTTTCCCTCTGTATTAGAGACTCTAGAAAGCAAGAGAGTGCTTCTTGCTCTAAAGCAGAGTGTGTTTCATGGATGAGAACTGTGCCGTGTGTTTCCCTTCAGAAACGGAGTTAAATGCCAGGCTCTGTGCCTTCCTACAAGCAAGACTTCGTTTCAGGTAAACGCATAACTTTTCACCTCAAATGAAGCTACATTGTTCACAAAGCACACAGGTTTCTCGCTCTTAACTGAAAAGCATTGGATGTTAGAGGACCTGTCTTTTGTATCAGTTTCAGAAACAGAGTTGAACTAGATATGGTCCGTGTGTGTAGGAAACACAGTTCTTTTGTTCTGAGCACACTCACGTTTCCCTCTGTATTAGAGATTCTAGAAAGCAAGAGCGTGCTTCTTGCTCTAAAGCAGTGTGTGTTTCATGGATGAGAACTGTGCCGTGAGTTTCCCTTCAGAACTGGACTTAAATGCCAGGCTCTGTGTCTTCCTTCAAGCAAGATTTGATTTCAAGTAAACGCAGTCACTTTTCAGCTGAAACGAAGCTACATTGATCACGAATCTCACACGTTTCTTGCTCTTAACGGAAAAGAATTGTATGTTAGTGGACCTGAGGTTTGTATCAGTTTCAGAAACAGAGTTGAACTAGATATGGTCCGTGTGTAGGAAACACAGTTCTTTTGTTCTGAGCACACTCACGTTTCCCTCTGTATTAGAGACTCTAGAAAGCAAGAGCGTGCTTCTTGCTCTAAAGCAGAGTGTGTTTCATGGATGAGAACTGTGCCTTGTGTTTCAATTCTGAAACGGTGTTAAATGCCAGGCTCTGTGTCTTCCTTCAAGCAAGACTACGTTTCAGGTAAACGCAGTCGCTTTTCAGCTCAAACGAAGCTACATTGTTCAAAAAGCTCACCCGTTTCTCGCTCTTAACTGAAAAGCATTGTATGTTAGAGGACCTGTGGTTTGTATCAGTTTCAGAAACAGAGTTGATCTAGATATGGTCCGAGTGTAGGAAACACATTTCTTTTTTTCTGAGCACGCTCACGTTTCCCTCTGTATTAGAGACTCTACAAAGCAAGAGCGTGCTTCTTGCTCTAAAGCAGAGTGTGTTTCATGGACGAGAACTGTGCCGTGTGTTTCCCTTCAGAAACGGAGTTAAATGCCAGGCTCTGTGCCTTCCTACAAGCAAGAATTCGTTTCAGGTAAACGCAGTCACTTTTCAGCTCAAACGTAGCTACATTGTTCACAAAGCACACACGTTTCTGGCTCTTAACTGAAAAGCATTGGATGTTAGAGGACCTGTGGTTTGTATCAGTTTCAGAAACAGAGTTGAACTAGATATGGTCCGTGTATGTAGGAAACACAGTTCTTTTGTTCTGAGCACACTCTCGTTTCCCCCTGTATTAGAGACTATAGAAAGCAAGAGCATGCTTCTTGCTCTAAAGCAGAATGTGATTCATGGATGAGAACTGTGCCGTGTGTTTCTCTTCAGAAACGGAGTTAAAGGCCAGGCTCTGTGTCTTTCTTCAAGCAAGACTTCGTTTCAGGTAAACGCAGTCACTTTTCAGCTCAAAGGAAGCTACATTATTCACGAAGCTCACATGTTTCTCGCTCTTAACTGAAAAGCATTGGATGTTAGAGGAACTGTGTTTTGTATCAGTTTCAGAAACAGAGTTGAACTAGATATGGTCCGTGTATGTAGGAAACACAGTTCTTTTGTTCTGAGCACACTCTCGTTTCCCCCTGTATTAGAGACTATAGAAAGCAAGAGCATGCTTCTTGCTCTAAAGCAGAATGTGATTCATGCATGAGAACTGTGCCGTGTGTTTCTCTTCAGAAACGGAGTTAAAGGCCAGGCTCTGTGTCTTTCTTCAAGCAAGACTTCGTTTCAGGTAAACGCAGTCACTTTTCAGCTCAAAGGAAGCTACATTATTCACGAAGCTCACATGTTTCTCGCTCTTAACTGAAAAGCATTGGATGTTAGAGGAACTGTGTTTTGTATCAGTTTCAGAAACAGAGTTGAACTAGATATGGTCCGTGTGTAGGAAACACATTTCTTTTGTTCAGAGCACACTCACGTTTCTGTCTGTACTAGAGAATCTAGAAAGCAAGAGCGTGCTTCTTGCTCTAAAGCAGAGTGTGTTTCATGGATGAGAACTGTGCCGTGTGTTTCCCTACAGAAACGGAGTTAAATGCCAGGCTCTGTGTCTTCCTTCAAGCAAGATTTGATTTCAAGTAAACGCAGTCACTTTTCAGCTCAAATGAAGCTACATTGTTCACAAAGCACACATGTTTCTCGCTTTTCACTGAAAAGCATTGGATGTTAGAGGACCTGTGGATTCTATCAGTTTCAGAAACAGAGTTGAACTAGATATGGTCCGTGTCTGTAGGAAACAAAGTTCTTTTGTTCTGAGCACACTCACGTTTCCCTGTGTATTAGAGACTCTAGAAAGCAAGAGCGTGCGTCTTGCTCTAAAGCAGAGTGTGTTTCATGGATGAGAACTGTGCCGTGTGTTTCCCTTCAGAACTGTACTTAAAGGCCAGGCTCTGTTTCCTCGTTCAAGCGTGACTTGGTTTCAGGTAAACGCAGTCACTTTTCAGCTCAAACGAAGCTACATTGATCACGAAGCTCACACGTTTCTCGCTCTTAACGGAAAAGAATTGGATGTTAGTGGACCTGAGGTTTGTATCAGTTTAATAAACAGAGTTGAACTAGATAAGGTCCCTGTGTGTACGAAACACAGTTCTTTTGTTCTGAGCACACTCACGTTTCCCTCTGTATTAGAGACTCTAGAAATCAAGAGCGTGCTTCTTGCTCTAAAGCAGAGTGTGTTTCATGGATGAGAACTGTGCCCTGTGTTTCAATTCAGAAACGGAGTTAAATGCCAGGCTCTGTGTCTTCCTTCAAGCAAGACTACCTTTCAGGTAAACGCAGTCGCGTTTCAGCTCAAATGAAGCTACATTTTTCACGAAGGTCACACGTTTCTCGCTCTTAACTGAAAAGCATTGTATGTTAGAGGACCTGTGGTTTGTATCAGTTTCAGAAACAGAGTTGAACTAGATACGGTCCGTGTGTAGGAAACACATTTCTTTTGTTCTGAGCACACTCACGTTTCCCTCTGTATTAGAGACTCTAGAAAGCAAGAGCGTGCTTCTTGCTCTAAAGCAGAGTGTGTTTCATGGACGAGAACTGTGCCGTGTGTTTCCCTTCAGAAACGGAGTTAAATGCCAGGCTCTGTGCCTTCCTACAAGCAAGACTTCGTTTCAGGTAAACGCAGTCACTTTTCAGCTCAAACGTAGCTACATTGTTCACAAAGAACACACGTTTCTGGCTCTTAACTGAAAAGCATTGGATGTTAGAGGACCTGTGGTTTGTATCAGTTTCAGAAACAGAGTTGATCTAGATATGGTCCGTGTGTAGGAAACACATTTATTTTTTTCTGTGCACAGTCACGTTTCCCTCTATATTAGACACTCTAGAAAGCAAGAGCGTGCTTCTTGCTCTAAAGCAGAGTGTGTTTCATGGATGAGAACTGTGCCGTGTGTTTTCCTTCAGAAAAGGAGTTAAATGCAAGGCTCTGTGTCTTTCTTCAAGCAAGACTTGGTTTCAGGTAAACGCAGTCACTTTTCAGCTCAAACAAAGCTACATTGTTCACAAAGCACACACGTTTTTTGCTCTTAACTGAAAAGCATTGGATGTTAGAGGACCTGTGGTTTGTATCAGTTTCAGAAACAGAGTTGAACTAGATATGGTCCGTGTGTGTAGGAAACACAGTTCTTTTGTTCTGAGCACACTCACGTTTCCTTCTGTATTAGAGATTCTAGAATGCAAGAGCGTGCTTCTTGCTCTAAAGCAGAATGTGTTTCATGGATGAGAACTGTGCCGTGTGTTTCCCTACAGAAACGGAGTTAAATGCCAGGCTCTGTGTCTTTCTTCAAGCAAGACTTCGTTTCAGGTAAACGCAGTCACTTTTCAGCTCAAAAGAAACAACATTGTTCACGAAGGTCACACGTTTCTCAGTCTTAAATGAAAAGCATTGGATGTTAGAGGACCTGTGGTTTGTATCAGTTTCAGAAACAGAGTTGAACTAGATATGGTCCGTGTGTAGGAAACACATTTCTTTTGTTCTGACCACAATCACGTTTCCCTCTGTATTAGAGACTCTAGAAAGCAAGAGAGTGCTTCTTGCTCTAAAGCAGAGTGTGTTTCATGGATGAGAACTGTGCCGTGTGTTTCCCTTCAGAAACGGAGTTAAATGCCAGGCTCTGTGCCTTCCTACAAGCAAGACTTCGTTTCAGGTAAACGCATAACTTTTCACCTCAAATGAAGCTACATTGTTCACAAAGCACACAGGTTTCTCGCTCTTAACTGAAAAGCATTGGATGTTAGAGGACCTGTCTTTTGTATCAGTTTCAGAAACAGAGTTGAACTAGATATGGTCCGTGTGTGTAGGAAACACAGTTCTTTTGTTCTGAGCACACTCACGTTTCCCTCTGTATTAGAGATTCTAGAAAGCAAGAGCGTGCTTCTTGCTCTAAAGCAGTGTGTGTTTCATGGATGAGAACTGTGCCGTGAGTTGCCCTTCAGAACTGGACTTAAATGCCAGGCTCTGTGTCTTCCTTCAAGCAAGATTTGATTTCAAGTAAACGCAGTCACTTTTCAGCTGAAACGAAGCTACATTGATCACGAATCTCACACGTTTCTTGCTCTTAACGGAAAAGAATTGTATGTTAGTGGACCTGAGGTTTGTATCAGTTTCAGAAACAGAGTTGAACTAGATATGGTCCGTGTGTAGGAAACACAGTTCTTTTGTTCTGAGCACACTCACGTTTCCCTCTGTATTAGAGACTCTAGAAAGCAAGAGCGTGCTTCTTGCTCTAAAGCAGAGTGTGTTTCATGGATGAGAACTGTGCCTTGTGTTTCAATTCTGAAACGGTGTTAAATGCCAGGCTCTGTGTCTTCCTTCAAGCAAGACTACGTTTCAGGTAAACGCAGTCGCTTTTCAGCTCAAACGAAGCTACATTGTTCAAAAAGCTCACCCGTTTCTCGCTCTTAACTGAAAAGCATTGTATGTTAGAGGACCTGTGGTTTGTATCAGTTTCAGAAACAGAGTTGATCTAGATATGGTCCGAGTGTAGGAAACACATTTCTTTTTTTCTGAGCACGCTCACGTTTCCCTCTGTATTAGAGACTCTACAAAGCAAGAGCGTGCTTCTTGCTCTAAAGCAGAGTGTGTTTCATGGACGAGAACTGTGCCGTGTGTTTCCCTTCAGAAACGGAGTTAAATGCCAGGCTCTGTGCCTTCCTACAAGCAAGAATTCGTTTCAGGTAAACGCAGTCACTTTTCAGCTCAAACGTAGCTACATTGTTCACAAAGCACACACGTTTCTGGCTCTTAACTGAAAAGCATTGGATGTTAGAGGACCTGTGGTTTGTATCAGTTTCAGAAACAGAGTTGAACTAGATATGGTCCGTGTATGTAGGAAACACAGTTCTTTTGTTCTGAGCACACTCTCGTTTCCCCCTGTATTAGAGACTATAGAAAGCAAGAGCATGCTTCTTGCTCTAAAGCAGAATGTGATTCATGGATGAGAACTGTGCCGTGTGTTTCTCTTCAGAAACGGAGTTAAAGGCCAGGCTCTGTGTCTTTCTTCAAGCAAGACTTCGTTTCAGGTAAACGCAGTCACTTTTCAGCTCAAAGGAAGCTACATTATTCACGAAGCTCACATGTTTCTCGCTCTTAACTGAAAAGCATTGGATGTTAGAGGAACTGTGTTTTGTATCAGTTTCAGAAACAGAGTTGAACTAGATATGGTCCGTGTATGTAGGAAACACAGTTCTTTTGTTCTGAGCACACTCTCGTTTCCCCCTGTATTAGAGACTATAGAAAGCAAGAGCATGCTTCTTGCTCTAAAGCAGAATGTGATTCATGCATGAGAACTGTGCCGTGTGTTTCTCTTCAGAAACGGAGTTAAAGGCCAGGCTCTGTGTCTTTCTTCAAGCAAGACTTCGTTTCAGGTAAACGCAGTCACTTTTCAGCTCAAAGGAAGCTACATTATTCACGAAGCTCACATGTTTCTCGCTCTTAACTGAAAAGCATTGGATGTTAGAGGAACTGTGTTTTGTATCAGTTTCAGAAACAGAGTTGAACTAGATATGGTCCGTGTGTAGGAAACACATTTCTTTTGTTCAGAGCACACTCACGTTTCTGTCTGTACTAGAGAATCTAGAAAGCAAGAGCGTGCTTCTTGCTCTAAAGCAGAGTGTGTTTCATGGATGAGAACTGTGCCGTGTGTTTCCCTACAGAAACGGAGTTAAATGCCAGGCTCTGTGTCTTCCTTCAAGCAAGATTTGATTTCAAGTAAACGCAGTCACTTTTCAGCTCAAATGAAGCTACATTGTTCACAAAGCACACATGTTTCTCGCTTTTCACTGAAAAGCATTGGATGTTAGAGGACCTGTGGATTCTATCAGTTTCAGAAACAGAGTTGAACTAGATATGGTCCGTGTCTGTAGGAAACAAAGTTCTTTTGTTCTGAGCACACTCACGTTTCCCTGTGTATTAGAGACTCTAGAAAGCAAGAGCGTGCGTCTTGCTCTAAAGCAGAGTGTGTTTCATGGATGAGAACTGTGCCGTGTGTTTCCCTTCAGAACTGTACTTAAAGGCCAGGCTCTGTTTCCTCGTTCAAGCGTGACTTGGTTTCAGGTAAACGCAGTCACTTTTCAGCTCAAACGAAGCTACATTGATCACGAAGCTCACACGTTTCTCGCTCTTAACGGAAAAGAATTGGATGTTAGTGGACCTGAGGTTTGTATCAGTTTAATAAACAGAGTTGAACTAGATAAGGTCCCTGTGTGTACGAAACACAGTTCTTTTGTTCTGAGCACACTCACGTTTCCCTCTGTATTAGAGACTCTAGAAATCAAGAGCGTGCTTCTTGCTCTAAAGCAGAGTGTGTTTCATGGATGAGAACTGTGCCCTGTGTTTCAATTCAGAAACGGAGTTAAATGCCAGGCTCTGTGTCTTCCTTCAAGCAAGACTACCTTTCAGGTAAACGCAGTCGCGTTTCAGCTCAAATGAAGCTACATTTTTCACGAAGGTCACACGTTTCTCGCTCTTAACTGAAAAGCATTGTATGTTAGAGGACCTGTGGTTTGTATCAGTTTCAGAAACAGAGTTGAACTAGATATGGTCCGTGTGTAGGAAACACATTTCTTTTGTTCTGAGCACACTCACGTTTCCCTCTGTATTAGAGACTCTAGAAAGCAAGAGCGTGCTTCTTGCTCTAAAGCAGAGTGTGTTTCATGGACGAGAACTGTGCCGTGTGTTTCCCTTCAGAAACGGAGTTAAATGCCAGGCTCTGTGCCTTCCTACAAGCAAGACTTCGTTTCAGGTAAACGCAGTCACTTTTCAGCTCAAACGTAGCTACATTGTTCACAAAGAACACACGTTTCTGGCTCTTAACTGAAAAGCATTGGATGTTAGAGGACCTGTGGTTTGTATCAGTTTCAGAAACAGAGTTGATCTAGATATGGTCCGTGTGTAGGAAACACATTTATTTTTTTCTGTGCACAGTCACGTTTCCCTCTATATTAGACACTCTAGAAAGCAAGAGCGTGCTTCTTGCTCTAAAGCAGAGTGTGTTTCATGGATGAGAACTGTGCCGTGTGTTTTCCTTCAGAAAAGGAGTTAAATGCAAGGCTCTGTGTCTTTCTTCAAGCAAGACTTGGTTTCAGGTAAACGCAGTCACTTTTCAGCTCAAACAAAGCTACATTGTTCACAAAGCACACACGTTTTTTGCTCTTAACTGAAAAGCATTGGATGTTAGAGGACCTGTGGTTTGTATCAGTTTCAGAAACAGAGTTGAACTAGATATGGTCCGTGTGTGTAGGAAACACAGTTCTTTTGTTCTGAGCACACTCACGTTTCCTTCTGTATTAGAGATTCTAGAATGCAAGAGCGTGCTTCTTGCTCTAAAGCAGAATGTGTTTCATGGATGAGAACTGTGCCGTGTGTTTCCCTACAGAAACGGAGTTAAATGCCAGGCTCTGTGTCTTTCTTCAAGCAAGACTTCGTTTCAGGTAAACGCAGTCACTTTTCAGCTCAAAAGAAACAACATTGTTCACGAAGGTCACACGTTTCTCAGTCTTAAATGAAAAGCATTGGATGTTAGAGGACCTGTGGTTTGTATCAGTTTCAGAAACAGAGTTGAACTAGATATGGTCCGTGTGTAGGAAACACATTTCTTTTGTTCTGACCACAATCACGTTTCCCTCTGTATTAGAGACTCTAGAAAGCAAGAGAGTGCTTCTTGCTCTAAAGCAGAGTGTGTTTCATGGATGAGAACTGTGCCGTGTGTTTCCCTTCAGAAACGGAGTTAAATGCCAGGCTCTGTGCCTTCCTACAAGCAAGACTTCGTTTCAGGTAAACGCATAACTTTTCACCTCAAATGAAGCTACATTGTTCACAAAGCACACAGGTTTCTCGCTCTTAACTGAAAAGCATTGGATGTTAGAGGACCTGTCTTTTGTATCAGTTTCAGAAACAGAGTTGAACTAGATATGGTCCGTGTGTGTAGGAAACACAGTTCTTTTGTTCTGAGCACACTCACGTTTCCCTCTGTATTAGAGATTCTAGAAAGCAAGAGCGTGCTTCTTGCTCTAAAGCAGTGTGTGTTTCATGGATGAGAACTGTGCCGTGAGTTGCCCTTCAGAACTGGACTTAAATGCCAGGCTCTGTGTCTTCCTTCAAGCAAGATTTGATTTCAAGTAAACGCAGTCACTTTTCAGCTGAAACGAAGCTACATTGATCACGAATCTCACACGTTTCTTGCTCTTAACGGAAAAGAATTGTATGTTAGTGGACCTGAGGTTTGTATCAGTTTCAGAAACAGAGTTGAACTAGATATGGTCCGTGTGTGTAGGAAACACAGTTCTTTTGTTCTGAGCACACTCACGTTTCCCTCTGTATTAGAAACTCGAGAAAGCAAGAGCGTGCTTCTTGCTTTAAAGCAGAGTGTGTTTCATGGATGAGAACTGTGCCGTGTGTTTCCCTTCAGAAACGGAGTTAAATGCCAGGCTCTGTGTCTTTCTTCAAGCAAGACTTCGTTTCAGGAAAACGCAGTCACTTTTCAGCTCAAACAAAGCTACATTATTCACGAAGCTCACATGTTTCTCGCTCTTAACTGAAAAGCATTGGATGTTAGAGGAACTGTGTTTTGTATCAGTTTCAGAAACAGAGTTGAACTAGATATGGTCCGTGTGTAGGAAACACAGTTCTTTTGTTCTGAGCACACTCATGTTTCCCTCTGTATTAGAGACTCTAGAAAGCAAGAGCGTGCTTCTTGCTCTAAAGCAGAGAGTGTTTCATGGATGAGAACTGTGCCGTGTGTTTCCCTACAGAAACGGAGTTAAATGCCAGGCTCTGTGTCTTCCCTCAAGCAAGATTTGATTTCAAGTAAATGCAGTCACTTTTCAGCTCAAACGAAGCTACATTGATCACGAAGCTCACACGTTTCTCGCCCTTAACGGAAAAGAATTGGATGTTAGTGGACCTGAGGTTTGTATCAGTTTCAGAAACAGAGTTGAACTAGATATGGTCCGTGTGTGTAGGAAACACAGTTCTTTTGTTCTGAGCACACTCACGTTTCCCTCTGTATTAGAGACTCTAGAAAGCAAGAGCGTGCTTCTTGCTCTAAAGCAGAGTGTGTTTCATGGATGAGAACTGTGCCTTGTGTTTCAATTCAGAAACGGAGTTAAATGCCAGGCTCTGTGTCTTCCTTCAAGCAAGACTACATTTCAGGTAAACGCAGTCGCTTTTCAGCTCAAACGAAGCTACATTGTTCAAAAAGCTCACCCGTTTCTCGCTCTTAACTGAAAAGCATTGTATGTTAGAGGACCTGTGGTTTGTATCAGTTTCAGAAACAGAGTTGAACTAGATATGGTCCGTGTGTAGGAAACACATTTCTTTTGTTCTGAGCACACTCACGTTTCCCTCTGTATTAGAGACTCTAGAAAGCAAGAGCGTGCTTCTTGCTCTAAAGCAGAGTGTGTTTCATGGATGAGAACTGTGCCATGTGTTTCCCTTCAGAAACGGAGTTAAATGCCAGGCTCTGTGCCTTCCTACAAGCAAGACTTCGTTTCAGGTAAACGCATCACTTTTCACCTCAAACGAAGCTACATTGTTCACAAAGCACACAGGTTTCTCGCTCTTAACTGAAAAGCATTGGATGTTAGAGGACCTGTGGTTTGTATCAGTTTCAGAAACAGAGTTGAACTAGATATGGTCCGCGTGTGTAGGAAACACAGTTCTTTTGTTCTGAGCACACTCACGTTTCCCTCTGTATTAGAGATCCTAGAAAGCAAGAGCGTGCTTCTTGCTCTAAAGCAGAGTGTGTTTCATGGACGAGAACTGTGCCGTGTGTTTCCCTTCAGAAACGGAGTTAAATGCCAGGCTCTGTGCCTTCCTACAAGCAAGACTTCGTTTCAGGTAAACGCAGTCACTTTTCAGCTCAAACGTAGCTACATTGTTCACAAAGAACACACGTTTCTGGCTCTTAACTGAAAAGCATTGGATGTTAGAGGACCTGTGGTTTGTATCAGTTTCAGAAACAGAGTTGATCTAGATATGGTCCGTGTGTAGGAAACACATTTCTTTTTTTCTGAGCACAGTCACGTTTCCCTCTATATTAGAGACTCTAGAAAGCAAGAGCGTGCTTCTTGCTCTAAAGCAGAGTGTGTTTCATGGATGAGAACTGTGCCGTGTGTTTTCCTTCAGAAAAGGAGTTAAATGCAAGGCTCTGTGTCTTTCTTCAAGCAAGACTTGGTTTCAGGTAAACGCAGTCACTTTTCAGCTCGAACAAAGCTACATTGTTCACAAAGCACACACGTTTTTTGCTCTTAACTGAAAAGCATTGGATGTTAGAGGACCTGTGGTTTGTATCAGTTTCAGAAACAGAGTTGAACTAGATATGGTCCGTGTGTGTAGGAAACACCGTTCTTTTGTTCTGAGCACACTCACGTTTCCTTCTGTATTAGAGATTCTAGAATGCAAGAGCGTGCTTCTTGCTCTAAAGCAGAATGTGTTTCATGGATGAGAACTGTGCCGTGTGTTTCCCTACAGAAACGGAGTTAAATGCCAGGCTCTGTGTCTTTCTTCAAGCAAGACTTCGTTTCAGGTAAACGCAGTCACTTTTCAGCTCAAAAGAAACAACATTGTTCACGAAGGTCACACGTTTCTCAGTCTTAAATGAAAAGCATTGGATGTTAGAGGACCTGTGGTTTGTATCAGTTTCAGAAACAGAGTTGAACTAGATATGGTCCGTGTGTAGGAAACACATTTCTTTTGTTCTGACCACACTCACGTTTCCCTCTGTATTAGAGACTCTAGAAAGCAAGAGAGTGCTTCTTGCTCTAAAGCAGAGTGTGTTTCATGGATGAGAACTGTGCCGTGTGTTTCCCTTCAGAAACGGAGTTAAATGCCAGGCTCTGTGCCTTCCTACAAGCAAGACTTCGTTTCAGGTAAACGCATAACTTTTCACCTCAAATGAAGCTACATTGTTCACAAAGCACACAGGTTTCTCGCTCTTAACTGAAAAGCATTGGATGTTAGAGGACCTGTCTTTTGTATCAGTTTCAGAAACAGAGTTGAACTAGATATGGTCCGTGTGTGTAGGAAACACAGTTCTTTTGTTCTGAGCACACTCACGTTTCCCTCTGTATTAGAGATTCTAGAAAGCAAGAGCGTGCTTCTTGCTCTAAAGCAGTGTGTGTTTCATGGATGAGAACTGTGCCGTGAGTTTCCCTTCAGAACTGGACTTAAATGCCAGGCTCTGTGTCTTCCTTCAAGCAAGATTTGATTTCAAGTAAACGCAGTCACTTTTCAGCTGAAACGAAGCTACATTGATCACGAATCTCACACGTTTCTTGCTCTTAACGGAAAAGAATTGTATGTTAGTGGACCTGAGGTTTGTATCAGTTTCAGAAACAGAGTTGAACTAGATATGGTCCGTGTGTGTAGGAAACACAGTTCTTTTGTTCTGAGCACACTCACGTTTCCCTCTGTATTAGAGACTCTAGAAAGCAAGAGCGTGCTTCTTGCTCTAAAGCAGAGTGTGTTTCATGGATGAGAACTGTGCCTTGTGTTTCAATTCTGAAACGGTGTTAAATGCCAGGCTCTGTGTCTTCCTTCAAGCAAGACTACGTTTCAGGTAAACGCAGTCGCTTTTCAGCTCAAACGAAGCTACATTGTTCAAAAAGCTCACCCGTTTCTCGCTCTTAACTGAAAAGCATTGTATGTTAGAGGACCTGTGGTTTGTATCAGTTTCAGAAACAGAGTTGATCTAGATATGGTCCGAGTGTAGGAAACACATTTCTTTTTTTCTGAGCACGCTCACGTTTCCCTCTGTATTAGAGACTCTACAAAGCAAGAGCGTGCTTCTTGCTCTAAAGCAGAGTGTGTTTCATGGACGAGAACTGTGCCGTGTGTTTCCCTTCAGAAACGGAGTTAAATGCCAGGCTCTGTGCCTTCCTACAAGCAAGAATTCGTTTCAGGTAAACGCAGTCACTTTTCAGCTCAAACGTAGCTACATTGTTCACAAAGCACACACGTTTCTGGCTCTTAACTGAAAAGCATTGGATGTTAGAGGACCTGTGGTTTGTATCAGTTTCAGAAACAGAGTTGAACTAGATATGGTCCGTGTATGTAGGAAACACAGTTCTTTTGTTCTGAGCACACTCTCGTTTCCCCCTGTATTAGAGACTATAGAAAGCAAGAGCATGCTTCTTGCTCTAAAGCAGAATGTGATTCATGGATGAGAACTGTGCCGTGTGTTTCTCTTCAGAAACGGAGTTAAAGGCCAGGCTCTGTGTCTTTCTTCAAGCAAGACTTCGTTTCAGGTAAACGCAGTCACTTTTCAGCTCAAAGGAAGCTACATTATTCACGAAGCTCACATGTTTCTCGCTCTTAACTGAAAAGCATTGGATGTTAGAGGAACTGTGTTTTGTATCAGTTTCAGAAACAGAGTTGAACTAGATATGGTCCGTGTATGTAGGAAACACAGTTCTTTTGTTCTGAGCACACTCTCGTTTCCCCCTGTATTAGAGACTATAGAAAGCAAGAGCATGCTTCTTGCTCTAAAGCAGAATGTGATTCATGCATGAGAACTGTGCCGTGTGTTTCTCTTCAGAAACGGAGTTAAAGGCCAGGCTCTGTGTCTTTCTTCAAGCAAGACTTCGTTTCAGGTAAACGCAGTCACTTTTCAGCTCAAAGGAAGCTACATTATTCACGAAGCTCACATGTTTCTCGCTCTTAACTGAAAAGCATTGGATGTTAGAGGAACTGTGTTTTGTATCAGTTTCAGAAACAGAGTTGAACTAGATATGGTCCGTGTGTAGGAAACACATTTCTTTTGTTCAGAGCACACTCACATTTCTGTCTGTACTAGAGAATCTAGAAAGCAAGAGCGTGCTTCTTGCTCTAAAGCAGAGTGTGTTTCATGGATGAGAACTGTGCCGTGTGTTTCCCTACAGAAACGGAGTTAAATGCCAGGCTCTGTGTCTTCCTTCAAGCAAGATTTGATTTCAAGTAAACGCAGTCACTTTTCAGCTCAAATGAAGCTACATTGTTCACAAAGCACACATGTTTCTCGCTTTTCACTGAAAAGCATTGGATGTTAGAGGACCTGTGGATTCTATCAGTTTCAGAAACAGAGTTGAACTAGATATGGTCCGTGTCTGTAGGAAACAAAGTTCTTTTGTTCTGAGCACACTCACGTTTCCCTGTGTATTAGAGACTCTAGAAAGCAAGAGCGTGCGTCTTGCTCTAAAGCAGAGTGTGTTTCATGGATGAGAACTGTGCCGTGTGTTTCCCTTCAGAACTGTACTTAAAGGCCAGGCTCTGTTTCCTCGTTCAAGCGTGACTTGGTTTCAGGTAAACGCAGTCACTTTTCAGCTCAAACGAAGCTACATTGATCACGAAGCTCACACGTTTCTCGCTCTTAACGGAAAAGAATTGGATGTTAGTGGACCTGAGGTTTGTATCAGTTTAATAAACAGAGTTGAACTAGATAAGGTCCCTGTGTGTACGAAACACAGTTCTTTTGTTCTGAGCACACTCACGTTTCCCTCTGTATTAGAGACTCTAGAAATCAAGAGCGTGCTTCTTGCTCTAAAGCAGAGTGTGTTTCATGGATGAGAACTGTGCCCTGTGTTTCAATTCAGAAACGGAGTTAAATGCCAGGCTCTGTGTCTTCCTTCAAGCAAGACTACCTTTCAGGTAAACGCAGTCGCGTTTCAGCTCAAATGAAGCTACATTTTTCACGAAGGTCACACGTTTCTCGCTCTTAACTGAAAAGCATTGTATGTTAGAGGACCTGTGGTTTGTATCAGTTTCAGAAACAGAGTTGAACTAGATATGGTCCGTGTGTAGGAAACACATTTCTTTTGTTCTGAGCACACTCACGTTTCCCTCTGTATTAGAGACTCTAGAAAGCAAGAGCGTGCTTCTTGCTCTAAAGCAGAGTGTGTTTCATGGACGAGAACTGTGCCGTGTGTTTCCCTTCAGAAACGGAGTTAAATGCCAGGCTCTGTGCCTTCCTACAAGCAAGACTTCGTTTCAGGTAAACGCAGTCACTTTTCAGCTCAAACGTAGCTACATTGTTCACAAAGAACACACGTTTCTGGCTCTTAACTGAAAAGCATTGGATGTTAGAGGACCTGTGGTTTGTATCAGTTTCAGAAACAGAGTTGATCTAGATATGGTCCGTGTGTAGGAAACACATTTATTTTTTTCTGTGCACAGTCACGTTTCCCTCTATATTAGACACTCTAGAAAGCAAGAGCGTGCTTCTTGCTCTAAAGCAGAGTGTGTTTCATGGATGAGAACTGTGCCGTGTGTTTTCCTTCAGAAAAGGAGTTAAATGCAAGGCTCTGTGTCTTTCTTCAAGCAAGACTTGGTTTCAGGTAAACGCAGTCACTTTTCAGCTCAAACAAAGCTACATTGTTCACAAAGCACACACGTTTTTTGCTCTTAACTGAAAAGCATTGGATGTTAGAGGACCTGTGGTTTGTATCAGTTTCAGAAACAGAGTTGAACTAGATATGGTCCGTGTGTGTAGGAAACACAGTTCTTTTGTTCTGAGCACACTCACGTTTCCTTCTGTATTAGAGATTCTAGAATGCAAGAGCGTGCTTCTTGCTCTAAAGCAGAATGTGTTTCATGGATGAGAACTGTGCCGTGTGTTTCCCTACAGAAACGGAGTTAAATGCCAGGCTCTGTGTCTTTCTTCAAGCAAGACTTCGTTTCAGGTAAACGCAGTCACTTTTCAGCTCAAAAGAAACAACATTGTTCACGAAGGTCACACGTTTCTCAGTCTTAAATGAAAAGCATTGGATGTTAGAGGACCTGTGGTTTGTATCAGTTTCAGAAACAGAGTTGAACTAGATATGGTCCGTGTGTAGGAAACACATTTCTTTTGTTCTGACCACAATCACGTTTCCCTCTGTATTAGAGACTCTAGAAAGCAAGAGAGTGCTTCTTGCTCTAAAGCAGAGTGTGTTTCATGGATGAGAACTGTGCCGTGTGTTTCCCTTCAGAAACGGAGTTAAATGCCAGGCTCTGTGCCTTCCTACAAGCAAGACTTCGTTTCAGGTAAACGCATAACTTTTCACCTCAAATGAAGCTACATTGTTCACAAAGCACACAGGTTTCTCGCTCTTAACTGAAAAGCATTGGATGTTAGAGGACCTGTCTTTTGTATCAGTTTCAGAAACAGAGTTGAACTAGATATGGTCCGTGTGTGTAGGAAACACAGTTCTTTTGTTCTGAGCACACTCACGTTTCCCTCTGTATTAGAGATTCTAGAAAGCAAGAGCGTGCTTCTTGCTCTAAAGCAGTGTGTGTTTCATGGATGAGAACTGTGCCGTGAGTTGCCCTTCAGAACTGGACTTAAATGCCAGGCTCTGTGTCTTCCTTCAAGCAAGATTTGATTTCAAGTAAACGCAGTCACTTTTCAGCTGAAACGAAGCTACATTGATCACGAATCTCACACGTTTCTTGCTCTTAACGGAAAAGAATTGTATGTTAGTGGACCTGAGGTTTGTATCAGTTTCAGAAACAGAGTTGAACTAGATATGGTCCGTGTGTGTAGGAAACACAGTTCTTTTGTTCTGAGCACACTCACGTTTCCCTCTGTATTAGAAACTCGAGAAAGCAAGAGCGTGCTTCTTGCTTTAAAGCAGAGTGTGTTTCATGGATGAGAACTGTGCCGTGTGTTTCCCTTCAGAAACGGAGTTAAATGCCAGGCTCTGTGTCTTTCTTCAAGCAAGACTTCGTTTCAGGAAAACGCAGTCACTTTTCAGCTCAAACAAAGCTACATTATTCACGAAGCTCACATGTTTCTCGCTCTTAACTGAAAAGCATTGGATGTTAGAGGAACTGTGTTTTGTATCAGTTTCAGAAACAGAGTTGAACTAGATATGGTCCGTGTGTAGGAAACACAGTTCTTTTGTTCTGAGCACACTCATGTTTCCCTCTGTATTAGAGACTCTAGAAAGCAAGAGCGTGCTTCTTGCTCTAAAGCAGAGAGTGTTTCATGGATGAGAACTGTGCCGTGTGTTTCCCTACAGAAACGGAGTTAAATGCCAGGCTCTGTGTCTTCTCTCAAGCAAGATTTGATTTCAAGTAAATGCAGTCACTTTTCAGCTCAAACGAAGCTACATTGATCACGAAGCTCACACGTTTCTTGCCCTTAACGGAAAAGAATTGGATGTTAGTGGACCTGAGGTTTGTATCAGTTTCAGAAACAGAGTTGAACTAGATATGGTCCGTGTGTGTAGGAAACACAGTTCTTTTGTTCTGAGCACACTCACGTTTCCCTCTGTATTAGAGACTCTAGAAAGCAAGAGCGTGCTTCTTGCTCTAAAGCAGAGTGTGTTTCATGGATGAGAACTGTGCCTTGTGTTTCAATTCAGAAACGGAGTTAAATGCCAGGCTCTGTGTCTTCCTTCAAGCAAGACTACATTTCAGGTAAACGCAGTCGCTTTTCAGCTCAAACGAAGCTACATTGTTCAAAAAGCTCACCCGTTTCTCGCTCTTAACTGAAAAGCATTGTATGTTAGAGGACCTGTGGTTTGTATCAGTTTCAGAAACAGAGTTGAACTAGATATGGTCCGTGTGTAGGAAACACATTTCTTTTGTTCTGAGCACACTCACGTTTCCCTCTGTATTAGAGACTCTAGAAAGCAAGAGCGTGCTTCTTGCTCTAAAGCAGAGTGTGTTTCATGGATGAGAACTGTGCCATGTGTTTCCCTTCAGAAACGGAGTTAAATGCCAGGCTCTGTGCCTTCCTACAAGCAAGACTTCGTTTCAGGTAAACGCATCACTTTTCACCTCAAACGAAGCTACATTGTTCACAAAGCACACAGGTTTCTCGCTCTTAACTGAAAAGCATTGGATGTTAGAGGACCTGTGGTTTGTATCAGTTTCAGAAACAGAGTTGAACTAGATATGGTCCGCGTGTGTAGGAAACACAGTTCTTTTGTTCTGAGCACACTCACGTTTCCCTCTGTATTAGAGATCCTAGAAAGCAAGAGCGTGCTTCTTGCTCTAAAGCAGAGTGTGTTTCATGGACGAGAACTGTGCCGTGTGTTTCCCTTCAGAAACGGAGTTAAATGCCAGGCTCTGTGCCTTCCTACAAGCAAGACTTCGTTTCAGGTAAACGCAGTCACTTTTCAGCTCAAACGTAGCTACATTGTTCACAAAGAACACACGTTTCTGGCTCTTAACTGAAAAGCATTGGATGTTAGAGGACCTGTGGTTTGTATCAGTTTCAGAAACAGAGTTGATCTAGATATGGTCCGTGTGTAGGAAACACATTTATTTTTTTCTGTGCACAGTCACGTTTCCCTCTATATTAGACACTCTAGAAAGCAAGAGCGTGCTTCTTGCTCTAAAGCAGAGTGTGTTTCATGGATGAGAACTGTGCCGTGTGTTTTCCTTCAGAAAAGGAGTTAAATGCAAGGCTCTGTGTCTTTCTTCAAGCAAGACTTGGTTTCAGGTAAACGCAGTCACTTTTCAGCTCAAACAAAGCTACATTGTTCACAAAGCACACACGTTTTTTGCTCTTAACTGAAAAGCATTGGATGTTAGAGGACCTGTGGTTTGTATCAGTTTCAGAAACAGAGTTGAACTAGATATGGTCCGTGTGTGTAGGAAACACAGTTCTTTTGTTCTGAGCACACTCACGTTTCCTTCTGTATTAGAGATTCTAGAATGCAAGAGCCTGCTTCTTGCTCTAAAGCAGAATGTGTTTCATGGATGAGAACTGTGCCGTGTGTTTCCCTACAGAAACGGAGTTAAATGCCAGGCTCTGTGTCTTTCTTCAAGCAAGACTTCGTTTCAGGTAAACGCAGTCACTTTTCAGCTCAAAAGAAACAACATTGTTCACGAAGGTCACACGTTTCTCAGTCTTAAATGAAAAGCATTGGATGTTAGAGGACCTGTGGTTTGTATCAGTTTCAGAAACAGAGTTGAACTAGATATGGTCCGTGTGTAGGAAACACATTTCTTTTGTTCTGACCACAATCACGTTTCCCTCTGTATTAGAGACTCTAGAAAGCAAGAGAGTGCTTCTTGCTCTAAAGCAGAGTGTGTTTCATGGATGAGAACTGTGCCGTGTGTTTCCCTTCAGAAACGGAGTTAAATGCCAGGCTCTGTGCCTTCCTACAAGCAAGACTTCGTTTCAGGTAAACGCATCACTTTTCACCTCAAACGAAGCTACATTGTTCACAAAGCACACAGGTTTCTCGCTCTTAACTGAAAAGCATTGGATGTTAGAGGACCTGTCTTTTGTATCAGTTTCAGAAACAGAGTTGAACTAGATATGGTCCGTGTGTGTAGGAAACACAGTTCTTTTGTTCTGAGCACACTCACGTTTCCCTCTGTATTAGAGATTCTAGAAAGCAAGAGCGTGCTTCTTGCTCTAAAGCAGTGTGTGTTTCATGGATGAGAACTGTGCCGTGAGTTTCCCTTCAGAACTGGACTTAAATGCCAGGCTCTGTGTCTTCCTTCAAGCAAGATTTGATTTCAAGTAAACGCAGTCACTTTTCAGCTGAAACGAAGCTACATTGATCACGAATCTCACACGTTTCTTGCTCTTAACGGAAAAGAATTGTATGTTAGTGGACCTGAGGTTTGTATCAGTTTCAGAAACAGAGTTGAACTAGATATGGTCCGTGTGTGTAGGAAACACAGTTCTTTTGTTCTGAGCACACTCACGTTTCCCTCTGTATTAGAAACTCGAGAAAGCAAGAGCGTGCTTCTTGCTTTAAAGCAGAGTGTGTTTCATGGATGAGAACTGTGCCGTGTGTTTCCCTTCAGAAACGGAGTTAAATGCCAGGCTCTGTGTCTTTCTTCAAGCAAGACTTCGTTTCAGGAAAACGCAGTCACTTTTCAGCTCAAACAAAGCTACATTATTCACGAAGCTCACATGTTTCTCGCTCTTAACTGAAAAGCATTGGATGTTAGAGGAACTGTGTTTTGTATCAGTTTCAGAAACAGAGTTGAACTAGATATGGTCCGTGTGTAGGAAACACAGTTCTTTTGTTCTGAGCACACTCATGTTTCCCTCTGTATTAGAGACTCTAGAAAGCAAGAGCGTGCTTCTTGCTCTAAAGCAGAGAGTGTTTCATGGATGAGAACTGTGCCGTGTGTTTCCCTACAGAAACGGAGTTAAATGCCAGGCTCTGTGTCTTCCTTCAAGCAAGATTTGATTTCAAGTAAATGCAGTCACTTTTCAGCTCAAACGAAGCTACATTGATCACGAAGCTCACACGTTTCTCGCTCTTAACGGAAAAGAATTGGATGTTAGTGGACCTGAGGTTTGTATCAGTTTCAGAAACAGAGTTGAACTAGATATGGTCCGTGTGTGTAGGAAACACAGTTCTTTTGTTCTGAGCACACTCACGTTTCCCTCTGTATTAGAGACTCTGGAAAGCAAGAGCGTGCTTCTTGCTCTAAAGCAGAGTGTGTTTCATGGATGAGAACTGTGCCTTGTGTTTCAATTCAGAAACGGAGTTAAATGCCAGGCTCTGTGTCTTCCTTCAAGCAAGACTACATTTCAGGTAAACGCAGTCGCTTTTCAGCTCAAACGAAGCTACATTGTTCAAAAAGCTCACCCGTTTCTCGCTCTTAACTGAAAAGCATTGTATGTTAGAGGACCTGTAGTTTGTATCAGTTTCAGAAACAGAATTGATCTAGATATGGTCCGTGTGTGTAGGAAACACAGTTCTTTTGTTCTGAGCACACTCACGTTTCCCTCTGTATTAGAGATTCTAGAATGCAAGAGCATTCTTCTTGCTCTAAAGCAGACTGTGTTTCATGGATGAGAACTGTGCCGTGTGTTTCCCTACAGAAACGGAGTTAAATGCCAGGCTCTGTGTCTTTCTACAAGCTAGACTTCGTTTCAGGTAAACGCAGTCACTTTTCAGCTCTAACGAAGCTCCATTGTTCACGAAGCTCACACGTTTCTCGCTTTTCACTGAAAAGCATTGGATGTTAGAGGACCTGTGGATTCTATCAGTTTCAGAAACAGAGTTGAACTAGATATGGTCCGTGTGTATAGGAAACAAAGTCTTTTGTTCTGAGCACACTCACATTTCCCTGTGTATTAGAGACTCTAGAAAGCAAGAGCGTGCTTCTTGCTCTAAAGCAGAGTGTGTTTCATGGATGAGAACTGTGCCGTGTGTTTCCCTTCAGAAGTGGACTTAAAGGCCAGGCTCTGTTTCCTCGTTCAAGCAAGACTTGGTTTCAGGTAAACGCAGTCACTTTTCAGCTCAAAGGAAGCTACATTGATCACGAAGCTCACACGTTTCTCGCTCTTAACGGAAAAGAATTGGATGTTAGTGGACCTGAGGTTTGTATCAGTTTAATGAACAGAGTTGAACTAGATAAGGTCCCTGTGTGTAGGAAACACAGTTCTTTTGTTCTGAGCACACTCACGTTTCCCTCTGTATTAGAGACTCTAGAAATCAAGAGCGTGCTTCTTGCTCTAAAGCAGAGTGTGTTTCATGGATGAGAACTGTGCCCTGTGTTTCAATTCAGAAAAGGAGTTAAATGCAAGGCTCTGTGTCTTTCTTCAAGCAAGACTTGGTTTCAGGTAAACGCAGTCACTTTTCAGCTCAAACGAAGCTACATTGTTCACAAAGCACACACGTTTTTTGCTCTTAAATGAAAAGCATTGGATGTTAGAGGACCTGTGGTTTGTATCAGTTTCAGAAACAGAGTTGAACTAGATATGGTCCGTGTGTGTAGGAAACACAGTTCTTTTGTTCTGAGCACACTCACGTTTCCCTCTGTATTAGAGATTCTAGAATGCAAGAGCGTGCTTCTTGCTCTAAAGCAGAATGTGTTTCATGGATGAGAACTGTGCCGTGTGTTTCCCTACAGAAACGGAGTTAAATGCCAGGCTCTGTGTCTTTCTACAAGCTAGACTTCGTTTCAGGTAAACGCAGTCACTTTTCAGCTCTAACGAAGCTACATTGTTCACAAAGCACACACGTTTCTCGCTCTTAACTGAAAAGCATTGGATGTTAGAGGACCTGTCTTTTGTATCAGTTTCAGAAACAGAGTTGAACTAGATATGGTCCGTGTGTGTAGGAAACACAGTTCTTTTGTTCTGAGCACACTCACGTTTCCCTCTGTATTAGAGATTCTAGAAAGCAAGAGCGTGCTTCTTGGTCTAAATCAGTGTGTTTTTCATGGATGAGAACTGTGCCGTGAGTTTCCCTTCAGAACTGGACTTAAATGCCAGGCTCTGTGTCTTCCTTCAAGCAAGATTTGATTTCAAGTAAACGCAGTCACTTTTCAGCTGAAACGAAGCTACATTGATCACGAAGCTCACACGTTTCTTGCTCTTAAGGGAAAAGAATTGTATGTTAGTGGACCTGAGGTTTGTATCAGTTTCAGAAACAGAGTTGAACTAGATATGGTCCGTGTGTGTAGGAAACACAGTTCTTTTGTTCTGAGCACACTCACGTTTCCCTCTGTATTAGAGACTCTAGAAAGCAAGAGCGTGCTTCTTGCTCTAAAGCAGAGTGTGTTTCATGGATGAAAACTGTGCCGTGTGTTTCCCTTCAGATATGGAGTCAAATGCCAGGCTCTGTGTCTTCCTTCAAGCAAGATTTGATTTCAAGTAAACGCAGTCACTTTTCAGCTCAAACGAAGCTACATTGATCACGAAGCTCACACGTTTCTCGCTCTTAACGGAAAAGAATTGGATGTTAGTGGACCTGAGGTTTGTATCAGTTTCAGAAACAGAGTTGAACTAGATATGGTCCGTGTGTGTAGGAAACACAGTTCTTTTGTTCTGAGCACACTCACGTTTCCCTCTGTATTAGAGACTCTAGAAAGCAAGAGCGTGCTTCTTGCTCTAAAGCAGAGTGTGTTTCATGGATGAGAACTGTGCCTTGTGTTTCAATTCAGAAACGGAGTTAAATGCCAGGCTCTGTGTCTTCCTTCAAGCAAGACTACCTTTCAGGTAAACGCAGTCGCGTTTCAGCTCAAATGAAGCTACATTTTTCACGAAGGTGACACGTTTCTCGCTCTTAACTGAAAAGCATTGTATGTTAGAGGACCTGTGGTTTGTATCAGTTTCAGAAACAGAGTTGAACTAGATATGGTCCGTGTGTAGGAAACACAGTTCTTTTGTTCTGAGCACACTCATGTTTCCCTCTGTATTAGAGACTCTAGAAAGCAAGAGCGTGCTTCTTGCTCTAAAGCAGAGTGTGTTTCATGGACGAGAACTGTGCCGTGTGTTTCCCTTCAGAAACGGAGTTAAATGCCAGGCTCTGTGCCTTCCTACAAGCAAGAATTCGTTTCAGGTAAACGCAGTCACTTTTCAGCTCAAACGTAGCTACATTGTTCACAAAGCACACACGTTTCTGGCTCTTAACTGAAAAGCATTGGATGTTAGAGGACCTGTGGTTTGTATCAGTTTCAGAAACAGAGTTGAACTAGATATGGTCCGTGTATGTAGGAAACACAGTTCTTTTGTTCTGAGCACACTCTCGTTTCCCCCTGTATTAGAGACTATAGAAAGCAAGAGCATGCTTCTTGCTCTAAAGCAGAATGTGATTCATGGATGAGAACTGTGCCGTGTGTTTCTCTTCAGAAACGGAGTTAAAGGCCAGGCTCTGTGTCTTTCTTCAAGCAAGACTTCGTTTCAGGTAAACGCAGTCACTTTTCAGCTCAAAGGAAGCTACATTATTCACGAAGCTCACATGTTTCTCGCTCTTAACTGAAAAGCATTGGATGTTAGAGGAACTGTGTTTTGTATCAGTTTCAGAAACAGAGTTGAACTAGATATGGTCCGTGTGTAGGAAACACATTTCTTTTGTTCAGAGCACACTCACGTTTCTGTCTGTACTAGAGAATCTAGAAAGCAAGAGCGTGCTTCTTGCTCTAAAGCAGAGTGTGTTTCATGGATGAGAACTGTGCCGTGTGTTTCCCTACAGAAACGGAGTTAAATGCCAGGCTCTGTGTCTTCCTTCAAGCAAGATTTGATTTCAAGTAAACGCAGTCACTTTTCAGCTCAAACGAAGCTACATTGTTCACAAAGCACACACGTTTCTCGCTTTTCACTGAAAAGCATTGGATGTTAGAGGACCTGTGGATTCTATCAGTTTCAGAAACAGAGTTGAACTAGATATGGTCCGTGTCTGTAGGAAACAAAGTTCTTTTGTTCTGAGCACACTCACGTTTCCCTGTGTATTAGAGACTCTAGAAAGCAAGAGCGTGCGTCTTGCTCTAAAGCAGAGTGTGTTTCATGGATGAGAACTGTGCCGTGTGTTTCCCTTCAGAACTGTACTTAAAGGCCAGGCTCTGTTTCCTCGTTCAAGCAAGACTTGGTTTCAGGTAAACGCAGTCACTTTTCAGCTCAAACGAAGCTACATTGATCACGAAGCTCACACGTTTCTCGCTCTTAACGGAAAAGAATTGGATGTTAGTGGACCTGAGGTTTGTATCAGTTTAATAAACAGAGTTGAACTAGATAAGGTCCCTGTGTGTACGAAACACAGTTCTTTTGTTCTGAGCACACTCACGTTTCCCTCTGTATTAGAGACTCTAGAAATCAAGAGCGTGCTTCTTGCTCTAAAGAAGAGTGTGTTTCATGGATGAGAACTGTGCCCTGTGTTTCAATTCAGAAACGGAGTTAAATGCCAGGCCCTGTGTCTTCCTTCAAGCAAGACTACATTTCAGGTAAACGCAGTCGCGTTTCAGCTCAAATGAAGCTACATTTTTCACGAAGGTCACACGTTTCTCGCTCTTAACTGAAAAGCATTGTATGTTAGAGGACCTGTGGTTTGTATCAGTTTCAGAAACAGAGTTGATCTAGATATGGTCCGTGTGTAGGAAACACATTTCTTTTTTTCTGAGCACAGTCACGTTTCCCTCTATATTAGAGACTCTAGAAAGCAAGAGCGTGCTTCTTGCTCAAAAGCAGAGTGTGTTTCATGGATGAGAACTGTGCCGTGTGTTTTCCTTCAGAAAATTAGTTAAATGCAAGGCTCTGTGTCTTACTTCAAGCAAGACTTGGTTTCAGGTAAACGCAGTCACTTTTCAGCTCAAACGAAGCTACATTGTTCACAAAGCCCACAAGTTTTTTGCTCTTAACTGAAAAGCATTGGATGTTAGAGGACCTGTGGTTTGTATCAGTTTCAGAAACAGAGTTGAACTAGATATGGTCCGTGTGTGTAGGAAACACAGTTCTTTTGTTCTGAGCACACTCACGTTTCCCTCTGTATTAGAGATTCTAGAATGCAAGAGCGTGCTTCTTGCTCTAAAGCAGAATGTGTTTCATGGATGAGAACTGTGCCGTGTGTTTCCCTACAGAAACGGAGTTAAATGCCAGGCTCTGTGTCTTTCTACAAGCTAGACTTCGTTTCAGGTAAACGCAGTCACTTTTCAGCTCTAACGAAGCTACATTGTTCATGAAGCTCACACGTTTCTCGCTTTTCACTGAAAAGCATTGGATGTTAGAGGACCTGTGGATTCTATAGGTTTCAGAAACAGAGTTGAACTAGATATGGTCCGTGTGTGTAGGAAACAAAGTTCTTTTGTTCTGAGCACACTCACGTTTCCCTGTGTATTAGAGACTCTAGAAAGCAAGAGCATGCTTCTTGCTCTAAAGCAGAGTGTGTTTCATGGATGAGAACTGTGCCGTGTGTTTCCCTTCAGAACTGGACTTAAAGGCCAGGCTCTGTGTCTTCCTTCAAGCAAGACTTGGTTTCAGGTAAACGCAGTCACTTTTCAGCTCAAAAGAAACTACATTGTTCACAAAGGTCACACGTTTCTCAGTCTTAAATGAAAAGCATTGGATGTTAGAGGACCTGTGGTTTGTATCAGTTTCAGAAACAGAGTTGAACTAGATATGGTCCGTGTGTAGGAAACACATTTCCTTTGTTCTGAGCACACTCACGTTTCCCTCTGTATTAGAGACTCTAGAAAGCAAGAGCGTGCTTCTTGCTCTAAAGCAGAGTGTGTTTCATGGATGAGAACTGTGCCGTGTGTTTCCCTTCAGAAACGGAGTTAAATGCCAGGCTCTGTGCCTTCCTACAAGCAAGACTTCGTTTCAGGTAAACGCATCACTTTTCACCTCAAACGAAGCTACATTGATCACGAAGCTCACACGTTTCTTGCTCTTAACGGAAAAGAATTGTATGTTAGAGGACCTGAGGTTTGTATCAGTTTCAGAAACAGAGTTGAACTAGATATCGTCCGTGTGTGTAGGAAACACAGTTCTTTTGTTCTGAGCACACTCACGTTTCCCTCTGTATTAGAGACTCTAGAAAGCAAGAGCGTGCTTCTTGCTCTAAAGCAGAGTGTGTTTCATGGATGAGAACTGTGCCGTGTGTTTCTCTACAGAAACGGAGTTAAATGCCAGGCTCTGTGTCTTCCTTCAAGCAAGATTTGATTTCAAGTAAACGCACTTTTCAGCTCTAACGAAGCTACATTGTTCATGAAGCTCACACGTTTCTCGCTTTTCACTGAAAAGCATTGGATGTTAGAGGACGTGTGGATTCTATCAGTATCAGAAACAGAGTTGAACTAGATATGGTCCGTGTGTGTAGGAAACAAAGTTCTTTTGTTCTGAGCACACTCACGTTTCCCTGTGTATTAGAGACTCTAGAAAGCAAGAGCATGCTTCTTGCTGTAAAGCAGAGTGTGTTTCATGGATGAGAACTGTGCCGTGTGTTTCCCTTCAGAACTGGACTTAAAGGCCAGGCTCTGTGTCTTCCTTCAAGCAAGACTTCGTTTCAGGTAAACGCATCACTTTTCACCTCAAACGAAGCTACATTGTTCACAAAGCACACAGGTTTCTCGCTCTTAACTGAAAAGCATTGGATGTTAGAGGACCTGTCTTTTGTATCAGTTTCAGAAACAGAGTTGAACTAGATATGGTCCGTGTCTGTAGGAAACAAAGTTCTTTTGTTCTGAGCACACTCACGTTTCCCTGTGTATTAGAGACTCTAGAAAGCAAGAGCGTGCGTCTTGCTCTAAAGCAGAGTGTGTTTCATGGATGAGAACTGTGCCGTGTGTTTCCCTTCAGAACTGTACTTAAAGGCCAGGCTCTGTTTCCTCGTTCAAGCAAGACTTGGTTTCAGGTAAACGCAGTCACTTTTCAGCTCAAACGAAGCTACATTGACCACGAAGCTCACACGTTTCTCGCTCTTAACGGAAAAGAATTGGATGTTAGTGGACCTGAGGTTTGTATCAGTTTAATAAACAGAGTTGAACTAGATAAGGTCCCTGTGTGTACGAAACACAGTTCTTTTGTTCTGAGCACACTCACGTTTCCCTCTGTATTAGAGACTCTAGAAATCAAGAGCGTGCTTCTTGCTCTAAAGAAGAGTGTGTTTCATGGATGAGAACTGTGCCCTGTGTTTCAATTCAGAAACGGAGTTAAATGCCAGGCCCTGTGTCTTCCTTCAAGCAAGACTACATTTCAGGTAAACGCAGTCGCGTTTCAGCTCAAATGAAGCTACATTTTTCACGAAGGTCACACGTTTCTCGCTCTTAACTGAAAAGCATTGTATGTTAGAGGACCTGTGGTTTGTATCAGTTTCAGAAACAGAGTTGATCTAGATATGGTCCGTGTGTAGGAAACACATTTCTTTTTTTCTGAGCACAGTCACGTTTCCCTCTATATTAGAGACTCTAGAAAGCAAGAGCGTGCTTCTTGCTCAAAAGCAGAGTGTGTTTCATGGATGAGAACTGTGCCGTGTGTTTTCCTTCAGAAAATTAGTTAAATGCAAGGCTCTGTGTCTTACTTCAAGCAAGACTTGGTTTCAGGTAAACGCAGTCACTTTTCAGCTCAAACGAAGCTACATTGTTCACAAAGCCCACAAGTTTTTTGCTCTTAACTGAAAAGCATTGGATGTTAGAGGACCTGTGGTTTGTATCAGTTTCAGAAACAGAGTTGAACTAGATATGGTCCGTGTGTGTAGGAAACACAGTTCTTTTGTTCTGAGCACACTCACGTTTCCCTCTGTATTAGAGATTCTAGAATGCAAGAGCGTGCTTCTTGCTCTAAAGCAGAATGTGTTTCATGGATGAGAACTGTGCCGTGTGTTTCCCTACAGAAACGGAGTTAAATGCCAGGCTCTGTGTCTTTCTACAAGCTAGACTTCGTTTCAGGTAAACGCAGTCACTTTTCAGCTCTAACGAAGCTACATTGTTCATGAAGCTCACACGTTTCTCGCTTTTCACTGAAAAGCATTGGATGTTAGAGGACCTGTGGATTCTATAGGTTTCAGAAACAGAGTTGAACTAGATATGGTCCGTGTGTGTAGGAAACAAAGTTCTTTTGTTCTGAGCACACTCACGTTTCCCTGTGTATTAGAGACTCTAGAAAGCAAGAGCATGCTTCTTGCTCTAAAGCAGAGTGTGTTTCATGGATGAGAACTGTGCCGTGTGTTTCCCTTCAGAACTGGACTTAAAGGCCAGGCTCTGTGTCTTCCTTCAAGCAAGACTTGGTTTCAGGTAAACGCAGTCACTTTTCAGCTCAAAAGAAACTACATTGTTCACAAAGGTCACACGTTTCTCAGTCTTAAATGAAAAGCATTGGATGTTAGAGGACCTGTGGTTTGTATCAGTTTCAGAAACAGAGTTGAACTAGATATGGTCCGTGTGTAGGAAACACATTTCCTTTGTTCTGAGCACACTCACGTTTCCCTCTGTATTAGAGACTCTAGAAAGCAAGAGCGTGCTTCTTGCTCTAAAGCAGAGTGTGTTTCATGGATGAGAACTGTGCCGTGTGTTTCCCTTCAGAAACGGAGTTAAATGCCAGGCTCTGTGCCTTCCTACAAGCAAGACTTCGTTTCAGGTAAACGCATCACTTTTCACCTCAAACGAAGCTACATTGATCACGAAGCTCACACGTTTCTTGCTCTTAACGGAAAAGAATTGTATGTTAGAGGACCTGAGGTTTGTATCAGTTTCAGAAACAGAGTTGAACTAGATATGGTCCGTGTGTGTAGGAAACACAGTTCTTTTGTTCTGAGCACACTCACGTTTCCCTCTGTATTAGAGACTCTAGAAAGCAAGAGCGTGCTTCTTGCTCTAAAGCAGAGTGTGTTTCATGGATGAGAACTGTGCCGTGTGTTTCTCTACAGAAACGGAGTTAAATGCCAGGCTCTGTGTCTTCCTTCAAGCAAGATTTGATTTCAAGTAAACGCACTTTTCAGCTCTAACGAAGCTACATTGTTCATGAAGCTCACACGTTTCTCGCTTTTCACTGAAAAGCATTGGATGTTAGAGGACGTGTGGATTCTATCAGTATCAGAAACAGAGTTGAACTAGATATGGTCCGTGTGTGTAGGAAACAAAGTTCTTTTGTTCTGAGCACACTCACGTTTCCCTGTGTATTAGAGACTCTAGAAAGCAAGAGCATGCTTCTTGCTGTAAAGCAGAGTGTGTTTCATGGATGAGAACTGTGCCGTGTGTTTCCCTTCAGAACTGGACTTAAAGGCCAGGCTCTGTGTCTTCCTTCAAGCAAGACTTCGTTTCAGGTAAACGCATCACTTTTCACCTCAAACGAAGCTACATTGTTCACAAAGCACACAGGTTTCTCGCTCTTAACTGAAAAGCATTGGATGTTAGAGGACCTGTCTTTTGTATCAGTTTCAGAAACAGAGTTGAACTAGATATGGTCCGTGTCTGTAGGAAACAAAGTTCTTTTGTTCTGAGCACACTCACGTTTCCCTGTGTATTAGAGACTCTAGAAAGCAAGAGCGTGCGTCTTGCTCTAAAGCAGAGTGTGTTTCATGGATGAGAACTGTGCCGTGTGTTTCCCTTCAGAACTGTACTTAAAGGCCAGGCTCTGTTTCCTCGTTCAAGCAAGACTTGGTTTCAGGTAAACGCAGTCACTTTTCAGCTCAAACGAAGCTACATTGACCACGAAGCTCACACGTTTCTCGCTCTTAACGGAAAAGAATTGGATGTTAGTGGACCTGAGGTTTGTATCAGTTTAATAAACAGAGTTGAACTAGATAAGGTCCCTGTGTGTACGAAACACAGTTCTTTTGTTCTGAGCACACTCACGTTTCCCTCTGTATTAGAGACTCTAGAAATCAAGAGCGTGCTTCTTGCTCTAAAGCAGAGTGTGTTTCATGGATGAGAACTGTGCCCTGTGTTTCAATTCAGAAACGGAGTTAAATGCCAGGCTCTGTGTCTTCCTTCAAGCAAGACTACCTTTCAGGTAAACGCAGTCGCGTTTCAGCTCAAATGAAGCTACATTTTTCACGAAGGTCACACGTTTCTCGCTCTTAACTGAAAAGCATTGTATGTTAGAGGACCTGTGGTTTGTATCAGTTTCAGAAACAGAGTTGAACTAGATATGGTCCGTGTGTAGGAAACACAGTTCTTTTGTTCTGAGCACACTCATGTTTCCCTCTGTATTAGAGACTCTAGAAAGCAAGAGCGTGCTTCTTGCTCTAAAGCAGAGTGTGTTTCATGGACGAGAACTGTGCCGTGTGTTTCCCTTCAGAAACGGAGTTAAATGCCAGGCTCTGTGCCTTCCTACAAGCAAGAATTCGTTTCAGGTAAACGCAGTCACTTTTCAGCTCAAACGTAGCTACATTGTTCACAAAGCACACACGTTTCTGGCTCTTAACTGAAAAGCATTGGATGTTAGAGGACCTGTGGTTTGTATCAGTTTCAGAAACAGAGTTGAACTAGATATGGTCCGTGTATGTAGGAAACACAGTTCTTTTGTTCTGAGCACACTCTCGTTTCCCCCTGTATTAGAGACTATAGAAAGCAAGAGCATGCTTCTTGCTCTAAAGCAGAATGTGATTCATGGATGAGAACTGTGCTGTGTGTTTCTCTTCAGAAACGGAGTTAAAGGCCAGGCTCTGTGTCTTTCTTCAAGCAAGACTTCGTTTCAGGTAAACGCAGTCACTTTTCAGCTCAAAGGAAGCTACATTATTCACGAAGCTCACATGTTTCTCGCTCTTAACTGAAAAGCATTGGATGTTAGAGGAACTGTGTTTTGTATCAGTTTCAGAAACAGAGTTGAACTAGATATGGTCCGTGTGTAGGAAACACATTTCTTTTGTTCAGAGCACACTCACGTTTCTGTCTGTACTAGAGAATCTAGAAAGCAAGAGCGTGCTTCTTGCTCTAAAGCAGAGTGTGTTTCATGGATGAGAACTGTGCCGTGTGTTTCCCTACAGAAACGGAGTTAAATGCCAGACTCTGTGTCTTCCTTCAAGCAAGATTTGATTTCAAGTAAACGCAGTCACTTTTCAGCTCAAATGAAGCTACATTGTTCACAAAGCACACACGTTTCTCGCTTTTCACTGAAAAGCATTGGATGTTAGAGGACCTGTGGATTCTATCAGTTTCAGAAACAGAGTTGAACTAGATATGGTCCGTGTCTGTAGGAAACAAAGTTCTTTTGTTCTGAGCACACTCATGTTTCCCTGTGTATTAGAGACTCTAGAAAGCAAGAGCGTGCGTCTTGCTCTAAAGCAGAGTGTGTTTCATGGATGAGAACTGTGCCGTGTGTTTCCCTTCAGAACTGTACTTAAAGGCCAGGCTCTGTTTCCTCGTTCAAGCAAGACTTGGTTTCAGGTAAACGCAGTCACTTTTCAGCTCAAACGAAGCTACATTGATCACGAAGCTCACACGTTTCTCGCTCTTAACGGAAAAGAATTGGATGTTAGTGGACCTGAGGTTTGTATCAGTTTAATAAACAGAGTTGAACTAGATAAGGTCCCTGTGTGTACGAAACACAGTTCTTTTGTTCTGAGCACACTCACGTTTCCCTCTGTATTAGAGACTCTAGAAAGCAAGAGCGTGCTTCTTGCTCTAAAGCAGAGTGTGTTTCATGGATGAGAACTGTGCCTTGTGTTTCAATTCAGAAACGGAGTTAAATGCCAGGCTCTGTGTCTTCCTTCAAGCAAGACTACCTTTCAGGTAAACGCAGTCGCGTTTCAGCTCAAATGAAGCTACATTTTTCACGAAGGTCACACGTTTCTCGCTCTTAACTGAAAAGCATTGTATGTTAGAGGACCTGTGGTTTGTATCAGTTTCAGAAACAGAGTTGAACTAGATATGGTCCGTGTGTAGGAAACACAGTTCTTTTGTTCTGAGCACACTCATGTTTCCCTCTGTATTAGAGACTCTAGAAAGCAAGAGCGTGCTTCTTGCTCTAAAGCAGAGTGTGTTTCATGGACAAGAACTGTGCCGTGTGTTTCCCTTCAGAAACGGAGTTAAATGCCAGGCTCTGTGCCTTCCTACAAGCAAGAATTCGTTTCAGGTAAACGCAGTCACTTTTCAGCTCAAACGTAGCTACATTGTTCACAAAGCACACACGTTTCTGGCTCTTAACTGAAAAGCATTGGATGTTAGAGGACCTGTGGTTTGTATCAGTTTCAGAAACAGAGTTGAACTAGATATGGTCCGTGTATGTAGGAAACACAGTTCTTTTGTTCTGAGCACACTCTCGTTTCCCCCTGTATTAGAGACTATAGAAAGCAAGAGCATGCTTCTTGCTCTAAAGCAGAATGTGATTCATGGATGAGAACTGTGCCGTGTGTTTCTCTTCAGAAACGGAGTTAAAGGCCAGGCTCTGTGTCTTTCTTCAAGCAAGACTTCGTTTCAGGTAAACGCAGTCACTTTTCAGCTCAAAGGAAGCTACATTATTCACGAAGCTCACATGTTTCTCGCTCTTAACTGAAAAGCATTGGATGTTAGAGGAACTGTGTTTTGTATCAGTTTCAGAAACAGAGTTGAACTAGATATGGTCCGTGTGTAGGAAACACATTTCTTTTGTTCAGAGCACACTCACGTTTCTGTCTGTACTAGAGAATATAGAAAGCAAGAGCGTGCTTCTTGCTCTAAAGCAGAGTGTGTTTCATGGATGAGAACTGTGCCGTGTGTTTCCCTACAGAAACGGAGTTAAATGCCAGGCTCTGTGTCTTCCTTCAAGCAAGATTTGATTTCAAGTAAACGCAGTCACTTTTCAGCTCAAACGAAGCTACATTGTTCACAAAGCACACACGTTTCTCGCTTTTCACTGAAAAGCATTGGATGTTAGAGGACCTGTGGATTCTATCAGTTTCAGAAACAGAGTTGAACTAGATATGGTCCGTGTCTGTAGGAAACAAAGTTCTTTTGTTCTGAGCACACTCACGTTTCCCTCTGTATTAGAGACTCTAGAAAGCAAGAGCGTGCGTCTTGCTCTAAAGCAGAGTGTGTTTCATGGATGAGAACCTGCCGTGTGTTTCCCTTCAGAACTGTACTTAAAGGCCAGGCTCTGTTTCCTCGTTCAAGCAAGACTTGGTTTCAGGTAAACGCAGTCACTTTTCAGCTCAAACGAAGCTACATTGATCACGAAGCTCACACGTTTCTCGCTCTTAACGGAAAAGAATTGGATGTTAGTGGACCTGAGGTTTGTATCAGTTTAATAATCAGAGTTGAACTAGATAAGGTCCCTGTGTGTACGAAACACAGTTCTTTTGTTCTGAGCACACTCACGTTTCCCTCTGTATTAGAGACTCTAGAAATCAAGAGCGTGCTTCTTGCTCTAAAGAAGAGTGTGTTTCATGGATGAGAACTGTGCCCTGTGTTTCAATTCAGAAACGGAGTTAAATGCCAGGCTCTGTGTCTTCCTTCAAGCAAGACTACCTTTCAGGTAAACGCAGTCGCGTTTCAGCTCAAATGAAGCTACATTTTTCACGAAGGTCACACGTTTCTCGCTCTTAACTGAAAAGCATTGTATGTTAGAGGACCTGTGGTTTGTATCAGTTTCAGAAACAGAGTTGATCTAGATATGGTCCGTGTGTAGGAAACACATTTCTTTTTTTCTGAGCACAGTCACGTTTCCCTCTATATTAGAGACTCTAGAAAGCAAGAGCGTGCTTCTTGCTCTAAAGCAGAGTGTGTTTCATGGATGAGAACTGTGCCGTGTGTTTTCCTTCAGAAAATTAGTTAAATGCAAGGCTCTGTGTCTTACTTCAAGCAAGACTTGGTTTCAGGTAAACGCAGTCACTTTTCAGCTCAAACGAAGCTACATTGTTCACAAAGCCCACAAGTTTTTTGCTCTTAACTGAAAAGCATTGGATGTTAGAGGACCTGTGGTTTGTATCAGTTTCAGAAACAGAGTTGAACTAGATATGGTCCGTGTCTGTAGGAAACAAAGTTCTTTTGTTCTGAGCACACTCACGTTTCCCTCTGTATTAGAGACTCTAGAAAGCAAGAGCGTGCGTCTTGCTCTAAAGCAGAGTGTGTTTCATGGATGAGAACCTGCCGTGTGTTTCCCTTCAGAACTGTACTTAAAGGCCAGGCTCTGTTTCCTCGTTCAAGCAAGACTTGGTTTCAGGTAAACGCAGTCACTTTTCAGCTCAAACGAAGCTACATTGATCACGAAGCTCACACGTTTCTCGCTCTTAACGGAAAAGAATTGGATGTTAGTGGACCTGAGGTTTGTGTCAGTTTAATAATCAGAGTTGAACTAGATAAGGTCCCTGTGTGTACGAAACACAGTTCTTTTGTTCTGAGCACACTCAAGTTTCCCTCTGTATTAGAGACTCTAGAAATCAAGAGCGTGCTTCTTGCTCTAAAGAAGAGTGTGTTTCATGGATGAGAACTGTGCCCTGTGTTTCAATTCAGAAACGGAGTTAAATGCCAGGCTCTGTGTCTTCCTTCAAGCAAGACTACCTTTCAGGTAAACGCAGTCGCGTTTCAGCTCAAATGAAGCTACATTTTTCACGAAGGTCACACGTTTCTCGCTCTTAACTGAAAAGCATTGTATGTTAGAGGACCTGTGGTTTGTATCAGTTTCAGAAACAGAGTTGATCTAGATATGGTCCGTGTGTAGGAAACACATTTCTTTTTTTCTGAGCACAGTCACGTTTCCCTCTATATTAGAGACTCTAGAAAGCAAGAGCGTGCTTCTTGCTCTAAAGCAGAGTGTGTTTCATGGATGAGAACTGTGCCGTGTGTTTTCCTTCAGAAAATTAGTTAAATGCAAGGCTCTGTGTCTTACTTCAAGCAAGACTTGGTTTCAGGTAAACGCAGTCACTTTTCAGCTCAAACGAAGCTACATTGTTCACAAAGCCCACAAGTTTTTTGCTCTTAACTGAAAAGCATTGGATGTTAGAGGACCTGTGGTTTGTATCAGTTTCAGAAACAGAGTTGAACTAGATATGGTCCGTGTGTGTAGGAAACACAGTTCTTTTGTTCTGAGCACACTCATGTTTCCCTCTGTATTAGAGACTCTAGAAAGCAAGAGCGTGCTTCTTGCTCTAAAGCAGAGTGTGTTTCATGGACAAGAACTGTGCCGTGTGTTTCCCTTCAGAAACGGAGTTAAATGCCAGGCTCTGTGCCTTCCTACAAGCAAGAATTCGTTTCAGGTAAACGCAGTCACTTTTCAGCTCAAACGTAGCTACATTGTTCACAAAGCACACACGTTTCTGGCTCTTAACTGAAAAGCATTGGATGTTAGAGGACCTGTGGTTTGTATCAGTTTCAGAAACAGAGTTGAACTAGATATGGTCCGTGTATGTAGGAAACACAGTTCTTTTGTTCTGAGCACACTCTCGTTTCCCCCTGTATTAGAGACTATAGAAAGCAAGAGCATGCTTCTTGCTCTAAAGCAGAATGTGATTCATGGATGAGAACTGTGCCGTGTGTTTCTCTTCAGAAACGGAGTTAAAGGCCAGGCTCTGTGTCTTTCTTCAAGCAAGACTTCGTTTCAGGTAAACGCAGTCACTTTTCAGCTCAAAGGAAGCTACATTATTCACGAAGCTCACATGTTTCTCGCTCTTAACTGAAAAGCATTGGATGTTAGAGGAACTGTGTTTTGTATCAGTTTCAGAAACAGAGTTGAACTAGATATGGTCCGTGTGTAGGAAACACATTTCTTTTGTTCAGAGCACACTCACGTTTCTGTCTGTACTAGAGAATATAGAAAGCAAGAGCGTGCTTCTTGCTCTAAAGCAGAGTGTGTTTCATGGATGAGAACTGTGCCGTGTGTTTCCCTACAGAAACGGAGTTAAATGCCAGGCTCTGTGTCTTCCTTCAAGCAAGATTTGATTTCAAGTAAACGCAGTCACTTTTCAGCTCAAACGAAGCTACATTGTTCACAAAGCACACACGTTTCTCGCTTTTCACTGAAAAGCATTGGATGTTAGAGGACCTGTGGATTCTATCAGTTTCAGAAACAGAGTTGAACTAGATATGGTCCGTGTCTGTAGGAAACAAAGTTCTTTTGTTCTGAGCACACTCACGTTTCCCTCTGTATTAGAGACTCTAGAAAGCAAGAGCGTGCGTCTTGCTCTAAAGCAGAGTGTGTTTCATGGATGAGAACCTGCCGTGTGTTTCCCTTCAGAACTGTACTTAAAGGCCAGGCTCTGTTTCCTCGTTCAAGCAAGACTTGGTTTCAGGTAAACGCAGTCACTTTTCAGCTCAAACGAAGCTACATTGATCACGAAGCTCACACGTTTCTCGCTCTTAACGGAAAAGAATTGGATGTTAGTGGACCTGAGGTTTGTATCAGTTTAATAATCAGAGTTGAACTAGATAAGGTCCCTGTGTGTACGAAACACAGTTCTTTTGTTCTGAGCACACTCACGTTTCCCTCTGTATTAGAGACTCTAGAAATCAAGAGCGTGCTTCTTGCTCTAAAGAAGAGTGTGTTTCATGGATGAGAACTGTGCCCTGTGTTTCAATTCAGAAACGGAGTTAAATGCCAGGCTCTGTGTCTTCCTTCAAGCAAGACTACCTTTCAGGTAAACGCAGTCGCGTTTCAGCTCAAATGAAGCTACATTTTTCACGAAGGTCACACGTTTCTCGCTCTTAACTGAAAAGCATTGTATGTTAGAGGACCTGTGGTTTGTATCAGTTTCAGAAACAGAGTTGATCTAGATATGGTCCGTGTGTAGGAAACACATTTCTTTTTTTCTGAGCACAGTCACGTTTCCCTCTATATTAGAGACTCTAGAAAGCAAGAGCGTGCTTCTTGCTCTAAAGCAGAGTGTGTTTCATGGATGAGAACTGTGCCGTGTGTTTTCCTTCAGAAAATTAGTTAAATGCAAGGCTCTGTGTCTTACTTCAAGCAAGACTTGGTTTCAGGTAAACGCAGTCACTTTTCAGCTCAAACGAAGCTACATTGTTCACAAAGCCCACAAGTTTTTTGCTCTTAACTGAAAAGCATTGGATGTTAGAGGACCTGTGGTTTGTATCAGTTTCAGAAACAGAGTTGAACTAGATATGGTCCGTGTGTGTAGGAAACACAGTTCTTTTGTTCTGAGCACACTCACGTTTCCCTCTGTATTAGAGATTCTAGAATGCAAGAGCGTGCTTCTTGCTCTAAAGCAGAATGTGTTTCATGGATGAGAACTGTGCCGTGTGTTTCCCTACAGAAACGGAGTTAAATGCCAGGCTCTGTGTCTTTCTACAAGCTAGACTTCGTTTCAGGTAAACGCAGTCACTTTTCAGCTCTAACGAAGCTACATTGTTCATGAAGCTCACACGTTTCTCGCTTTTCACTGAAAAGCATTGGATGTTAGAGGACCTGTGGATTCTATCAGTTTCAGAAACAGAGTTGAACTAGATATGGTCCGTGTGTGTAGGAAACAAAGTTCTTTTGTTCTGAGCACACTCACGTTTCCCTGTGTATTAGAGACTCTAGAAAGCAAGAGCATGCTTCTTGCTCTAAAGCAGAGTGTGTTTCATGGATGAGAACTGTGCCGTGTGTTTCCCTTCAGAACTGGACTTAAAGGCCAGGCTCTGTGTCTTCCTTCAAGCAAGACTTGGTTTCAGGTAAACGCAGTCACTTTTCAGCTCAAAAGAAACTACATTGTTCACAAAGGTCACACGTTTCTCAGTCTTAAATGAAAAGCATTGGATGTTAGAGGACCTGTGGTTTGTATCAGTTTCAGAAACAGAGTTGAACTAGATATGGTCCGTGTGTAGGAAACACATTTCCTTTGTTCTGAGCACACTCACGTTTCCCTCTGTATTAGAGACTCTAGAAAGCAAGAGCGTGCTTCTTGCTCTAAAGCAGAGTGTGTTTCATGGATGAGAACTGTGCCGTGTGTTTCCCTTCAGAAACGGAGTTAAATGCCAGGCTCTGTGCCTTCCTACAAGCAAGACTTCGTTTCAGGTAAACGCATCACTTTTCACCTCAAACGAAGCTACATTGATCACGAAGCTCACACGTTTCTTGCTCTTAACGGAAAAGAATTGTATGTTAGAGGACCTGAGGTTTGTATCAGTTTCAGAAACAGAGTTGAACTAGATATGTTCCGTGTGTGTAGGAAACACAGTTCTTTTGTTCTGAGCACACTCACGTTTCCCTGTGTATTAGAGACTCTAGAAAGCAAGAGCGTGCGTCTTGCTCTAAAGCAGAGTGTGTTTCATGGATGAGAACTGTGCCGTGTGTTTCCCTTCAGAACTGTACTTAAAGGCCAGGCTCTGTTTCCTCGTTCAAGCAAGACTTGGTTTCAGGTAAACGCAGTCACTTTTCACCTCAAACGAAGCTACATTGTTCACAAAGCACACAGGTTTCTCGCTCTTAACTGAAAAGCATTGGATGTTAGAGGACCTGTCTTTTGTATCAGTTTCAGAAACAGAGTTGAACTAGATATGGTCCGTGTCTGTAGGAAACAAAGTTCTTTTGTTCTGAGCACACTCACGTTTCCCTGTGTATTAGAGACTCTAGAAAGCAAGAGCGTGCGTCTTGCTCTAAAGCAGAGTGTGTTTCATGGATGAGAACTGTGCCGTGTGTTTCCCTTCAGAACTGTACTTAAAGGCCAGGCTCTGTTTCCTCGTTCAAGCAAGACTTGGTTTCAGGTAAACGCAGTCACTTTTCAGCTCAAACGAAGCTACATTGATCACGAAGCTCACACGTTTCTCGCTCTTAACGGAAAAGAATTGGATGTTAGTGGACCTGAGGTTTGTATCAGTTTAATAAACAGAGTTGAACTAGATAAGGTCCCTGTGTGTACGAAACACAGTTCTTTTGTTCTGAGCACACTCACGTTTCCCTCTGTATTAGAGACTCTAGAAATCAAGAGCGTGCTTCTTGCTCTAAAGCAGAGTGTGTTTCATGGATGAGAACTGTGCCCTGTGTTTCAATTCAGAAACGGAGTTAAATGCCAGGCTCTGTGTCTTCCTTCAAGCAAGACTACCTTTCAGGTAAACGCAGTCGCGTTTCAGCTCAAATGAAGCTACATTTTTCACGAAGGTCACACGTTTCTCGCTCTTAACTGAAAAGCATTGTATGTTAGAGGACCTGTGGTTTGTATCAGTTTCAGAAACAGAGTTGAACTAGATATGGTCCGTATGTAGGAAACACAGTTCTTTTGTTCTGAGCACACTCATGTTTCCCTCTGTATTAGAGACTCTAGAAAGCAAGAGCGTGCTTCTTGCTCTAAAGCAGAGTGTGTTTCATGGACGAGAACTGTGCCGTGTGTTTCCCTTCAGAAACGGAGTTAAATGCCAGGCTCTGTGCCTTCCTACAAGCAAGAATTCGTTTCAGGTAAACGCAGTCACTTTTCAGCTCAAACGTAGCTACATTGTTCAAAAGCACACACGTTTCTGGCTCTTAACTGAAAAGCATTGGATGTTAGAGGACCTGTGGTTTGTATCAGTTTCAGAAACAGAGTTGAACTAGATATGGTCCGTGTATGTAGGAAACACAGTTCTTTTGTTCTGAGCACACTCTCGTTTCCCCCTGTATTAGAGACTATAGAAAGCAAGAGCATGCTTCTTGCTCTAAAGCAGAATGTGATTCATGGATGAGAACTGTGCCGTGTGTTTCTCTTCAGAAACGGAGTTAAAGGCCAGGCTCTGTGTCTTTCTTCAAGCAAGACTTCGTTTCAGGTAAACGCAGTCACTTTTCAGCTCAAAGGAAGCTACATTATTCACGAAGCTCACATGTTTCTCGCTCTTAACTGAAAAGCATTGGATGTTAGAGGAACTGTGTTTTGTATCAGTTTCAGAAACAGAGTTGAACTAGATATGGTCCGTGTGTAGGAAACACATTTCTTTTGTTCAGAGCACACTCACGTTTCTGTCTGTACTAGAGAATCTAGAAAGCAAGAGCGTGCTTCTTGCTCTAAAGCAGAGTGTGTTTCATGGATGAGAACTGTGCCGTGTGTTTCCCTTCAGAACTGGACTTAAAGGCCAGGCTCTGTGTCTTCCTTCAAGCAAGACTTGGTTTCAGGTAAACGCAGTCACTTTTCAGCTCAAAAGAAACTACATTGTTCACAAAGGTCACACGTTTCTCAGTCTTAAATGAAAAGCATTGGATGTTAGAGGACCTGTGGTTTGTATCAGTTTCAGAAACAGAGTTGAACTAGATATGGTCCGTGTGTAGGAAACACATTTCCTTTGTTCTGAGCACACTCACGTTTCCCTCTGTATTAGAGACTCTAGAAAGCAAGAGCGTGCTTCTTGCTCTAAAGCAGAGTGTGTTTCATGGATGAGAACTGTGCCGTGTGTTTCCCTTCAGAAACGGAGTTAAATGCCAGGCTCTGTGCCTTCCTACAAGCAAGACTTCGTTTCAGGTAAACGCATCACTTTTCACCTCAAACGAAGCTACATTGATCACGAAGCTCACACGTTTCTTGCTCTTAACGGAAAAGAATTGTATGTTAGAGGACCTGAGGTTTGTATCAGTTTCAGAAACAGAGTTGAACTAGATATGGTCCGTGTGTGTAGGAAACACAGTTCTTTTGTTCTGAGCACACTCACGTTTCCCTCTGTATTAGAGACTCTAGAAAGCAAGAGCGTGCTTCTTGCTCTAAAGCAGAGTGTGTTTCATGGATGAGAACTGTGCCGTGTGTTTCCCTACAGAAACGGAGTTAAATGCCAGGCTCTGTGTCTTCCTTCAAGCAAGATTTGATTTCAAGTAAACGCACTTTTCAGCTCTAACGAAGCTACATTGTTCATGAAGCTCACACGTTTCTCGCTTTTCACTGAAAAGCATTGGATGTTAGAGGACGTGTGGATTCTATCAGTATCAGAAACAGAGTTGAACTAGATATGGTCCGTGTGTGTAGGAAACAAAGTTCTTTTGTTCTGAGCACACTCACGTTTCCCTGTGTATTAGAGACTCTAGAAAGCAAGAGCATGCTTCTTGCTCTAAAGCAGAGTGTGTTTCATGGATGAGAACTGTGCCGTGTGTTTCCCTTCAGAACTGGACTTAAAGGCCAGGCTCTGTGTCTTCCTTCAAGCAAGACTTCGTTTCAGGTAAACGCATCACTTTTCACCTCAAACGAAGCTACATTGTTCACAAAGCACACAGGTTTCTCGCTCTTAACTGAAAAGCATTGGATGTTAGAGGACCTGTCTTTTGTATCAGTTTCAGAAACAGAGTTGAACTAGATATGGTCCGTGTCTGTAGGAAACAAAGTTCTTTTGTTCTGAGCACACTCACGTTTCCCTGTGTATTAGAGACTCTAGAAAGCAAGAGCGTGCGTCTTGCTCTAAAGCAGAGTGTGTTTCATGGATGAGAACTGTGCCGTGTGTTTCCCTTCAGAACTGTACTTAAAGGCCAGGCTCTGTTTCCTCGTTCAAGCAAGACTTGGTTTCAGGTAAACGCAGTCACTTTTCAGCTCAAATGAAGCTACATTGATCACGAAGCTCACACGTTTCTCGCTCTTAACGGAAAAGAATTGGATGTTAGTGGACCTGAGGTTTGTATCAGTTTAATAAACAGAGTTGAACTAGATAAGGTCCCTGTGTGTACGAAACACAGTTCTTTTGTTCTGAGCACACTCACGTTTCCCTCTGTATTAGAGACTCTAGAAATCAAGAGCGTGCTTCTTGCTCTAAAGCAGAGTGTGTTTCATGGATGAGAACTGTGCCCTGTGTTTCAATTCAGAAACGGAGTTAAATGCCAGGCTCTGTGTCTTCCTTCAAGCAAGACTACCTTTCAGGTAAACGCAGTCGCGTTTCAGCTCAAATGAAGCTACATTTTTCACGAAGGTCACACGTTTCTCGCTCTTAACTGAAAAGCATTGTATGTTAGAGGACCTGTGGTTTGTATCAGTTTCAGAAACAGAGTTGAACTAGATATGGTCCGTATGTAGGAAACACAGTTCTTTTGTTCTGAGCACACTCATGTTTCCCTCTGTATTAGAGACTCTAGAAAGCAAGAGCGTGCTTCTTGCTGTAAAGCAGAGTGTGTTTCATGGACGAGAACTGTGCCATGTGTTTCCCTTCAGAAACGGAGTTAAATGCCAGGCTCTGTGCCTTCCTACAAGCAAGAATTCGTTTCAGGTAAACGCAGTCACTTTTCAGCTCAAACGTAGCTACATTGTTCACAAAGCACACACGTTTCTGGCTCTTAACTGAAAAGCATTGGATGTTAGAGGACCTGTGGTTTGTATCAGTTTCAGAAACAGAGTTGAACTAGATATGGTCCGTGTATGTAGGAAACACAGTTCTTTTGTTCTGAGCACACTCTCGTTTCCCCCTGTATTAGAGACTATAGAAAGCAAGAGCATGCTTCTTGCTCTAAAGCAGAATGTGATTCATGGATGAGAACTGTGCCGTGTGTTTCTCTTCAGAAACGGAGTTAAAGGCCAGGCTCTGTGTCTTTCTTCAAGCAAGACTTCGTTTCAGGTAAACGCAGTCACTTTTCAGCTCAAAGGAAGCTACATTATTCACGAGCTCACATGTTTCTCGCTCTTAACTGAAAAGCATTGGATGTTAGAGGAACTGTGTTTTGTATCAGTTTCAGAAACAGAGTTGAACTAGATATGGTCCGTGTGTAGGAAACACATTTCTTTTGTTCAGAGCACACTCACGTTTCTGTCTGTACTAGAGAATCTAGAAAGCAAGAGCGTGCTTCTTGCTCTAAAGCAGAGTGTGTTTCATGGATGAGAACTGTGCCGTGTGTTTCCCTACAGAAACGGAGTTAAATGCCAGGCTCTGTGTCTTCCTTCAAGCAAGATTTGATTTCAAGTAAACGCAGTCACTTTTCAGCTCAAACGAAGCTACATTGTTCACAAAGCACACACGTTTCTCGCTTTTCACTGAAAAGCATTGGATGTTAGAGGACCTGTGGATTCTATCAGTTTCAGAAACAGAGTTGAACTAGATATGGTCCGTGTCTGTAGGAAACAAAGTTCTTTTGTTCTGAGCACACTCACGTTTCCCTGTGTATTAGAGACTCTAGAAAGCAAGAGCGTGCGTCTTGCTCTAAAGCAGAGTGTGTTTCATGGATGAGAACTGTGCCGTGTGTTTCCCTTCAGAACTGTACTTAAAGGCCAGGCTCTGTTTCCTCGTTCAAGCAAGACTTGGTTTCAGGTAAACGCAGTCACTTTTCAGCTCAAACGAAGCTACATTGATCACGAAGCTCACACGTTTCTCGCTCTTAACGGAAAAGAATTGGATGTTAGTGGACCTGTGGTTTGTATCAGTTTAATAAACAGAGTTGAACTAGATAAGGTCCCTGTGTGTACGAAACACAGTTCTTTTGTTCTGAGCACACTCACGTTTCCCTCTGTATTAGAGACTCTAGAAATCAAGAGCGTGCTTCTTGCTCTAAAGAAGAGTGTGTTTCATGGATGAGAACTGTGCCCTGTGTTTCAATTCAGAAACGGAGTTAAATGCCAGGCTCTGTGTCTTCCTTCAAGCAAGACTACCTTTCAGGTAAACGCAGTCGCGTTTCAGCTCAAATGAAGCTACATTTTTCACGAAGGTCACACGTTTCTCGCTCTTAACTGAAAAGCATTGTATGTTAGAGGACCTGTGGTTTGTATCAGTTTCAGAAACAGAGTTGATCTAGATATGGTCCGTGTGTAGGAAACACATTTCTTTTTTTCTGAGCACAGTCACGTTTCCCTCTATATTAGAGACTCTAGAAAGCAAGAGCGTGCTTCTTGCTCTAAAGCAGAGTGTGTTTCATGGATGAGAACTGTGCCGTGTGTTTTCCTTCAGAAAATTAGTTAAATGCAAGGCTCTGTGTCTTACTTCAAGCAAGACTTGGTTTCAGGTAAACGCAGTCACTTTTCAGCTCAAACGAAGCTACATTGTTCACAAAGCCCACAAGTTTTTTGCTCTTAACTGAAAAGCATTGGATGTTAGAGGACCTGTGGTTTGTATCAGTTTCAGAAACAGAGTTGAACTAGATATGGTCCGTGTGTGTAGGAAACACAGTTCTTTTGTTCTGAGCACACTCACGTTTCCCTCTGTATTAGAGATTCTAGAATGCAAGAGCGTGCTTCTTGCTCTAAAGCAGAATGTGTTTCATGGATGAGAACTGTGCCGTGTGTTTCCCTACAGAAACGGAGTTAAATGCCAGGCTCTGTGTCTTTCTACAAGCTAGACTTCGTTTCAGGTAAACGCAGTCACTTTTCAGCTCTAACGAAGCTACATTGTTCATGAAGCTCACACGTTTCTCGCTTTTCACTGAAAAGCATTGGATGTTAGAGGACCTGTGGAATCTATCAGTTTCAGAAACAGAGTTGAACTAGATATGGTCCGTGTGTGTAGGAAACAAAGTTCTTTTGTTCTGAGCACACTCACGTTTCCCTGTGTATTAGAGACTCTAGAAAGCAAGAGCATGCTTCTTGCTCTAAAGCAGAGTGTGTTTCATGGATGAGAACTGTGCCGTGTGTTTCCCTTCAGAACTGGACTTAAAGGCCAGGCTCTGTGTCTTCCTTCAAGCAAGACTTGGTTTCAGGTAAACGCAGTCACTTTTCAGCTCAAAAGAAACTACATTGTTCACAAAGGTCACACGTTTCTCAGTCTTAAATGAAAAGCATTGGATGTTAGAGGACCTGTGGTTTGTATCAGTTTCAGAAACAGAGTTGAACTAGATATGGTCCGTGTGTAGGAAACACATTTCCTTTGTTCTGAGCACACTCACGTTTCCCTCTGTATTAGAGACTCTAGAAAGCAAGAGCGTGCTTCTTGCTCTAAAGCAGAGTTTGTTTCATGGATGAGAACTGTGCCGTGTGTTTCCCTTCAGAAACGGAGTTAAATGCCAGGCTCTGTGCCTTCCTACAAGCAAGACTTCGTTTCAGGTAAACGCATCACTTTTCACCTCAAACGAAGCTACATTGATCACGAAGCTCACACGTTTCTTGCTCTTAACGGAAAAGAATTGTATGTTAGAGGACCTGAGGTTTGTATCAGTTTCAGAAACAGAGTTGAAGTAGATATGGTCCGTGTGTGTAGGAAACACAGTTCTTTTGTTCTGAGCACACTCACGTTTCCCTCTGTATTAGAGACTCTAGAAAGCAAGAGCGTGCTTCTTGCTCTAAAGCAGAGTGTGTTTCATGGATGAGAACTGTGCCGTGTGTTTCTCTACAGAAACGGATCTAAATGCCAGGCTCTGTGTCTTCCTTCAAGCAAGATTTGATTTCAAGTAAACGCACTTTTCAGCTCTAACGAAGCTACATTGTTCATGAAGCTCACACGTTTCTCGCTTTTCACTGAAAAGCATTGGATGTTAGAGGACGTGTGGATTCTATCAGTATCAGAAACAGAGTTGAACTAGATATGGTCCGTGTGTGTAGGAAACAAAGTTCTTTTGTTCTGAGCACACTCACGTTTCCCTGTGTATTAGAGACTCTAGAAAGCAAGAGCATGCTTCTTGCTCTAAAGCAGAGTGTGTTTCATGGATGAGAACTGTGCCGTGTGTTTCCCTTCAGAACTGGACTTAAAGGCCAGGCTCTGTGTCTTCCTTCAAGCAAGACTTCGTTTCAGGTAAACGCATCACTTTTCACCTCAAACGAAGCTACATTGTTCACAAAGCACACAGGTTTCTCGCTCTTAACTGAAAAGCATTGGATGTTAGAGGACCTGTCTTTTGTATCAGTTTCAGAAACAGAGTTGAACTAGATATGGTCCGTGTGTGTAGGAAACACAGTTCTTTTGTTCTGAGCACACTCACGTTTCCCTCTGTATTAGAGATTCTAGAAAGCAGGACCGTGCTACTTGCTCTAAAGCAGTGTGTGTTTCATGGATGAGAACTGTGCCGTGAGTTTCCCTTTAGAACTGGACTTAAATGCCAGGCTCTGTGTCTTCCTTCATGCAAGATTTGATTTCAAGTAAACGCAGTCACTTTTCAGCTGAAACGAAGCTACATTGATCACGAAGCTCACACGTTTCTTGCTCTTCACGGAAAAGAATTGTATGTTAGAGGACCTGAGGTTTGTATCAGTTTTAGAAACAGAGTTGAACTAGATATGGTCCGTGTGTGTAGGAAACACAGTTCTTTTGTTCTGAGCACACTCACGTTTCCCTCTGTATTAGAGACTCTAGAAAGCAAGAGCGTGCTTCTTGCTCTAAAGCAGAGTGTGTTTCATGGATGAGAACTGTGCCGTGTGTTTCCCTACAGAAACGGAGTTAAATGCCAGGCTCTGTGTCTTCCTTCAAGCAAGATTTGATTTCAAATAAACGCAGTCACTTTTCAGCTCAAACGAAGCTACATTGTTCACGAAGCTCACACGTTTCTCGCTCTTAACGGAAAAGAATTGGATGTTAGTGGACCTGAGGTTTGTATCAGTTTCAGAAACAGAGTTGAACTAGATATGGTCCGTGTGTGTAGGAAACACAGTTCTTTTGTTCTGAGCACACTCACGTTTCCCTCTGTATTAGAGACTCTAGAAAGCAAGAGCGTGCTTCTTGCTCTAAAGCAGAGTGTGTTTCATGGATCAGAACTGTGCCGTGTGTTTTCCTTCAGAAAAGGAGTTAAATGCAAGGCTCTGTGTCTTTCTTCAAGGAAGACTTGGTTTCAGGTAAACGCAGTCACTTTTCAGCTCAAACGAAGCTACATTGTTCACAAAGCACACACGTTTTTTGCTCTTAACTGAAAAGCATTGGATGTTAGAGGACCTGTGGTTTGTATCAGTTTCAGAAACAGAGTTGAACTAGATATGGTCCGTGTGTGTAGGAAACAAAGTTCATTTGTTCTGAGCACACTCACGTTTCCCTGTGTATTAGAGACTCTAGAAAGCAAGAGCATGCTTCTTGCTCTAAAGCAGAGTGTGTTTCATGGATGAGAACTGTGCCGTGTGTTTCCCTTCAGAACTGGACTTAAAGGCCAGGCTCTGTGTCTTCCTTCAAGCAAGACTTGGTTTCAGGTAAACGCAGTCACTTTTCAGCTCAAAAGAAACTACATTGTTCACGAAGGTCAAACGTTTCTCAGTCTTAAATGAAAAGCATTGGATGTTAGAGGACCTGTGGTTTGTATCAGTTTCAGAAACAGAGTTGAACTAGATATGGTCCGTGTGTAGGAAACACATTTCTTTTGTTCTGAGCACACTCACGTTTCCCTCTGTATTAGAGACTCTAGAAAGCAAGAGCGTGCTTCTTGCTCTAAAGCAGAGTGTGTTTCATGGATGAGAACTGTGCCATGTGTTTCCCTTCAGAAACGGAGTTAAATGCCAGGCTCTGTGCCTTCCTACAAGCAAGACTTCGTTTCAGGTAAACGCATCACTTTTCACCTCAAACGAAGCTACATTGATCACGAAGCTCACACGTTTCTTGCTCTTAACGGAAAAGAATTGTATGTTAGAGGACCTGAGGTTTGTATCAGTTTCAGAAACAGAGTTGAACTAGATATGGTCCGTGTGTGTAGGAAACACAGTTCTTTTGTTCTGAGCACACTCACGTTTCCCTCTGTATTAGAGACTCTAGAAAGCAAGAGCGTGCTTCTTGCTCTAAAGCAGAGTGTGTTTCATGGATGAGAACTGTGCCGTGTGTTTCCCTACAGAAACGGAGTTAAATGCCAGGCTCTGTGTCTTCCTTCAAGCAAGATTTGATTTCAAGTAAACGCACTTTTCAGCTCTAAGGAAGCTACATTGTTCATGAAGCTCACACGTTTCTCGCTTTTCACTGAAAAGCATTGGATGTTAGAGGACGTGTGGATTCTATCAGTATCAGAAACAGAGTTGAACTAGATATGGTCCGTGTGTGTAGGAAACAAAGTTCTTTTGTTCTGAGCACACTCACGTTTCCCTGTGTATTAGAGACTCTAGAAAGCAAGAGCATGCTTCTTGCTCTAAAACAGAGTGTGTTTCATGGATGAGAACTGTGCCGTGTGTTTCCCTTCAGAACTGGACTTAAAGGCCAGGCTCTGTGCCTTCCTACAAGCAAGACTTCGTTTCAGGTAAACGCATCACTTTTCACCTCAAACGAAGCTACATTGTTCACAAAGCACACAGGTTTCTCGCTCTTAACTGAAAAGCATTGGATGTTAGAGGACCTGTGGTTTGTATCAGTTTCAGAAACAGAGTTGAACTAGATATGGTCCGCGTGTGTAGGAAACACAGTTCTTTTGTTCTGAGCACACTCACGTTTCCCTCTGTATTAGAGATCCTAGAAAGCAAGAGCGTGCTTCTTGCTCTAAAGCAGAGTGTGTTTCATGGACGAGAACTGTGCCGTGTGTTTCCCTTCAGAAACGGAGTTAAATGCCAGGCTCTGTGCCTTCCTACAAGCAAGACTTCGTTTCAGGTAAACGCATCACTTTTCACCTCAAATGAAGCTACATTGTTCACAAAGCACACAGGTTTCTCGCTATTAACTGAAAAGCATTGGATGTTAGAGGACCTGTCTTTTGTATCAGTTTCAGAAACACAGTTGAACTAGATATGGTCCGTGTGTGTAGGAAACACAGTTCTTTGTTCTGAGCACACTCTCGTTTCCCTCTGTATTAGAAACTCTAGAAAGCAAGAGCGTGCTTCTTGCTTTAAAGCAGAGTGTGTTTCATGGATGAGAACTGTGCCGTGTGTTTCCCTTCAGAAACGGAGTTAAATGCCAGGCTCTGTGTCTTTCTTCAAGCAAGACTTCGTTTCAGGAAAACGCAGTCACTTTTCAGCTCAAACGAAGCTACATTATTCACGAAGCTCACATGTTTCTCGCTCTTAACTGAAAAGCATTGGATGTTAGAGGAACTGTGTTTTGTATCAGTTTCAGAAACAGAGTTGAACTAGATATGGTCCGTGTGTAGGAAACACATTTCTTTTGTTCTGACCACACTCACATTTCCCTCTGTATTAGAGACTCTAGAAATCAAGAGCGTGCTTCTTGCTCTAAAGCAGAGTGTGTTTCAGGGATGAGAACTGTGCCCTGTGTTTCAATTCAGAAACGGAGTTAAATGCCAGGCTCTGTGTCTTCCTTCAAGCAAGACTACCTTTCAGGTAAACGCAGTCGCGTTTCAGCTCAAATGAAGCTACATTTTTCACGAAGGTCACACGTTTCTCGCTCTTAACTGAAAAGCATTGTATGTTAGAGGACCTGTGGTTTGCATCAGTTTCAGAAACAGAGTTGATCTAGATATGGTCCGTGTGTAGGAAACACATTTCTTTTTTTCTGAGCACAGTCACGTTTCCCTCTATATTAGAGACTCTAGAAAGCAAGAGCGTGCTTCTTGCTCTAAAGCAGAGTGTGTTTCATGGATGAGAACTGTGCCGTGTGTTTTCCTTCAGAAAAGGAGTTAAATGCAAGGCTCTGTGTCTTTCTTCAAGCAAGACTTGGTTACAGGTAAACGCAGTCACTTTTCAGCTCAAAGGAAGCTACATTGTTCACAAAGCACACACGTTTTTTGCTCTTAACTGAAAAGCATTGGATGTTAGAGGACCTGTGGTTTGTATCAGTTTCAGAAACAGAGTTGAACTAGATATGGTCCGTGTGTGTAGGAAACACAGTTCTTTTGTTCTGAGCACACTCACGTTTCCCTCTGTATTAGAGATTCTAGAAAGCAAGAGCGTGCTTCTTGCTCTAAAGCAGAATGTGTTTCATGGATGAGAACTGTGCCGTGTGTTTCCCTACAGAAACGGAGTTAAATGCCAGGCTCTGTGTCTTTCTACAAGCTAGACTTCGTTTCAGGTAAACGCAGTCACTTTTCAGCTCTAACGAAGCTACATTGTTCATGAAGCTCACATGTTTCTCGCTCTTAACTGAAAAGCATTGGATGTTAGAGGAACTGTGGTTTGTATCAGTTTCAGAAACAGAGTTGAACTAGATATGGTCCGTGTGTAGGAAACACATTTCTTTTGTTCAGAGCACACTCAAGTTTCTGTCTGTACTAGAGACTCTAGAAAGCAAGAGCGTGCTTCTTGCTCTAAAGCAGAATGTGTTTCATGGATGAGAACTGTGCCGTGTGTTTCCCTTCAGAAACGGAGTTAAATGCCAGGCTCTGTGTCTTTCTACAAGCAAGACTTCGTTTCAGGTAAACGCAGTCACTTCTCAGCTCAAACGAAGCTACATTGTTCACAAAGCACACATGTTTCTCGCTCTTAACTGAAAAGCATTGTATGTTAGAGGACCTGTGGTTTGTATCAGTTTCAGAAACAGAGTTGAACTAGATATGGTCCGTGTGTGTAGGAAACACATTTCTTTTGTTCTGAGCACACTCACGTTTCCCTCTGTATTAGAGACTCTAGAAATCAAGAGAGTGCTTCTTGCTCTAAAGCAGAATGTGTTTCATGGATGAGAACTGTGCGGTGTGTTTCCCTTCAGAAACGGAGTTAAATGGAAGGCTCTGTGTCTTTCTACAAGCAAGACTTCGTTTCAGGTAAACGCAGTCACTTTTCCGCTCAAACGAAGCTACATTGTTCACAAAGCACACAGGTTTCTGGCTCTTAACTGAAAAGCATTGGATGTTAGAGGACCTGTGGTTTGTATCAGTTTCAGAAACAGAGTTGAACTAGATATGGTCCGTGTATGTAGGAAACACAGTTCTTTTGTTCTGAGCACACTCACGATTCCCTCTGTATTAGAGATTCTAGAAAGCAAGAGCGTGCTTCTTGCTCTAAAGCAGAGTGTGTTTCATGGATGAGAACTGTGCCGTGTGTTTTCCTTCAGAAAAGGATTTAAATGCCAGGCTCTGTGTCTTTCTTCAAGCAAGACTTCGTTTCAGGTAAACGCAGGCACTTTTCAGCTCAATCGAAGCTACATTGTTCACGAAGGTCACACGTTTCTCAGACTTAACTGAAAAGCATTGGATGTTAGAGTACCTGTGGTTTGTATCAGTTTCAGAAACAAGTTGAACTAGATATGGTCCGTGTGTAGGAAACACATTTCTTTTGTTCTGAGCACACTCACGTTTCCCTCTGTATTAGAGACTCTAGAAAGCAAGAGAGTGCTTCTTGCTCTAAAGCAGAGTGTGTTTCATGGATGAGAACTGTGCCGTGTGTTTCCCTTCAGAAACAGAGTTAAATGCCAGGCTCTGTGCCTTCCTACAAGCAAGACTTCGTTTCAGGTAAACGCATCACTTTTCACCTCAAACGAAGCTACATTGTTCACAAAGCACACACCTTTCTCGCTCTTAACTGAAAAGCATTGGATGTTAGAGGACCTGTGGTTTGTATTAGTTTCAGAAACAGAGTTGAAATAGATATGGTCCGTGTGTGTAGGAAACACAGTTCTTTTGTTCTGAGCACACTCACGTTTCCCTCTGTATTAGAGATTCTAGAATGCAAGAGCGTGTTTCTTGCTCTAAAGCAGAATGTGTTTCATGGATGAGAACTGTGCCGTGTGTTTCCCTTCAGAACTGGATTTAAATGCCAGGCTCTGTGTCTTCCTTCAAGCAAGACTTGATTTCCAATAAACGCAGTCACTTTTCAGCTCATACGAAGCTACATTGATCACGAAGCTCACACGTTTCTCGCTCTTAACAGAAAAGAATTGGATGTTAGTGGACCTGAGGTTTGTATCAGTTTCAGAAACAGAGTTGAACTAGATATGGTCCGTGTGTGTAGGAAACAGTTCTTTTGTTCTGAGCACACTCATGTTTCCCTCTGTATTAGAGAGACTAGAAATCAGGAGCGTGCTTCTTGCTCTAAAGCAGATTGTGTTTCATGGATGAGAACTCTGCCGTGTGTTTCCCTTCAGAAACGGAGTTAAATGCCAGGCTCTGTGCCTTCCTACAAGCAAGACCTCGTTTCAGGTAAACGCAGTCACTTTTCAGCTCAAACAAAGGTACATTGTTCACAAAGCTCACACGTTTCTCGCTCTTAACTGAAAAGCATTGGATGTTAGAGGACCTACAGTTTGTATCAGTTTCAGAAACAGAGTTGAACTAGACATGGTCCGTGTGTGTAGGAAACACAGTTCTTTTTTTCTGAGCACACTCACGTTTCCCGTTGTATTACAGACTCTAGAAAGCAAGAGCGTGCTTCTTGCTCTAAAGCAGAGTGTGTTTCATGGATGAGAACTGTTTCGTGTGTTTTCCTTCAGAAAAGGAGTTAAATGCCAGGCTCTGTGTCTTTCTTTAAGCAAGACTTCGTTTCAGGTAAACGCAGTCACTTTTCAGATCAAACGAAGCTACATTGTTCACAAAGCACAAACGTTTCTCGCTCTTAACTGAAAAGCATTGGATGTTAGAGGACCTGTGGTTTTTTATCAGTTTCTGAAACAGAGTTGAACTAGATATGGTCCGTGTGTAGGAAACACATTTCTTTTGTTCTGAGCACACTCACGTTTCCCTCTGTATTAGAGACTCTAGAAAGCAAGAGCGTGCTTCTTGCTCTAAAGCAGAATGTGTTTCATGGATGAGAACTGTGCGCTGTGTTTCCCTTCAGAAACGGAGTTAAATGGAAGGCTCTGTGTCTTTCTACAAGCAAGACTTCGTTTCAGGTAAACGCAGTCACTTTTCAGCTCAAACGAATCTACATTGTTCACAAAGCACAAACGTTTCTGGCTCTTAACTGAAAAGCATTGGATGTTAGAGGACCTGTGGTTTGTATCAGTTTCAGAAACAGAGTTGAACTAGATATGGTCCGTGTGTAGGAAACACATTTCTTTTGTTCTGAGCACACTCACGTTTCCCTCTGTATTAGAGACTCTAGAAAGCAAGAGCGTGCTTCTTGCTCTAAAGCAGAATGTGTTTCATGGATGAGAACTGTGCGGTGAGTTTCCCTTCAGAAACGGAGTTAAATGGAAGGCTCTGTGTCTTTCTACAAGCAAGACTTCGTTTCAGGTAAACGCAGTCACTTTTCAGCTCAAACGAAGCTACATTGTTCACAAAGCACACACGTTTCTGGCTCTTAATTGAAAAGCAGTGGATGTTAGAGGAGCTGTGGTTTGTATCAGTTTCAGAAACAGAGTTGAACTTGATATGGTCCGTGTATGTAGGAAACAAAGTTCTTTTGTTCTGAGCACACTCACGTTTCCCTCTGTATTAGAGATTCTAGAAAGCAAGAGCGTGCTTCTGCTCTAAAGCAGAATGTGTTTCATGGATGAGAACTGTGCCGTGTGTTTCCCTTCAGAAACGGAGTTAAATGCCAGGCTCTGTGTCTTTCTTCAAGCAAGACTTCGTTTCAGGTAAACGCAGTCACTTTTCAGCTCAAACGAAGCTACATTATTCACGAAGCTCACATGTTTCTTGCTCTTAACTGAAAAGCATTGGATGTTAGAGGAACTGTGGTTTGTATCAGTTTCAGAAACAGAGTTGAACTAGATATGGTCCGTGTGTAGGAAACACATTTCTTTTGTTCAGAGCACACTCAAGTTTCTGTCTGTACTAGAGACTCTAGAAAGCAAGAGCGTGCTTCTTGCTCTAAAGCAGAATGTGTTTCATGGATGAGAACTGTGCCGTGTGTTTCCCTTCAGAAACGGAGTTAAATGCCAGGCTCTGTGTCTTTCTACAAGCAAGACATCGTTTCAGGTAAACGCAGTCACTTCTCAGCTCAAACGAAGCTACATTGTTCACAAAGCACACACGTTTCTCGCTCTTAACTGAAAAGCATTGTATGTTAGAGGACCTGTGGTTTGTATCAGTTTCAGAAACAGAGTTGAACTAGATATGGTCCGTGTGTGTAGGAAACACATTTCTTTTGTTCTGAGCACACTCACGTTTCCCTCTGTATTAGAGACTCTAGAAATCAAGAGAGTGCTTCTTGCTCTAAAGCAGAATGTGTTTCATGGATGAGAACTGTGCGGTGTGTTTCCCTTCAGAAACGGAGTTAAATGGAAGGCTCTGTGTCTTTCTACAAGGAAGACTTCGTTTCAGGTAAACACAGTCACTTTTCAGCTCAAACGAAGCTACATTGTTCACAAAGCACACACGTTTCTGGCTCTTAACTGAAAAGCATTGGATGTTAGAGGACCTGTGGTTTGTATCAGTTTCAGAAACAGAGTTGAACTAGATATGGTCCGTGTATGTAGGAAACAAAGCTCTTTTGTTCTGAGCACACTCACGATTCCCTCTGTATTAGAGATTCTAGAAAGCAAGAGCGTGCTTCTTGCTCTAAAGCAGAGTGTGTTTCATGGATGAGAACTGTGCCGTGTGTTTTCCTTCAGAAAAGGATTTAAATGCCAGGCTCTGTGTCTTTCTTCAAGCAAGACTTCGTTTCAGGTAAACGCAGTCACTTTTCAGCTCAAACGAAGCTACATTGTTCACGAAGGTCACACGTTTCTCAGTCTTAACTGAAAAGCATTGGATGTTAGAGTACCTGTGGTTTGTATCAGTTTCAGAAACAGAGTTGAACTAGATATGGTCCGTGTGTAGGAAACACATTTCCTTTGTTCTGAGCACACTCACGTTTCCCTCTGTATTAGAGACTCTAGAAAGCAAGAGAGTGCTTCTTGCTCTAAAGCAGAGTGTGTTTCATGGATGAGAACTGTGCCGTGTGTTTCCCTTCAGAAACAGAGTTAAATGCCAGGCTCTGTGCCTTCCTACAAGAAGACTTCGTTTCAGGTAAACGCATCACTTTTCACCTCAAACGAAGCTACATTGTTCACAAAGCACACACCTTTCTCGCTCTTAACTGAAAAGCATTGGATGTTAGAGGACCTGTGGTTTGTATTAGTTTCAGAAACAGAGTTGAAATAGATATGGTCCGTGTGTGTAGGAAACACAGTTCTTTTGTTCTGAGCACACTCACGTTTCCCTCTGTATTAGAGATTCTAGAATGCAAGAGCGTGTTTCTTGCTCTAAAGCAGAATGTGTTTCATGGATGAGAACTGTGCCGTGTGTTTCCCTTCAGAACTGGATTTAAATGCCAGGCTCTGTGTCTTCCTTCAAGCAAGACTTGATTTCCAATAAACGCAGTCACTTTTCAGCTCATACGAAGCTACATTGATCACGAAGCTCACACGTTTCTCGCTCTTAACAGAAAAGAATTGGATGTTAGTGGACCTGAGGTTTGTATCAGTTTCAGAAACAGAGTTGAACTAGGTATGGTCCGTGTGTGTAGGAAACACAGTTCTTTTGTTCTGAGCACACTCATGTTTCCCTCTGTATTAGAGACTCTAGAAAGCAAGAGCGTGCTTCTTGCTCTAAAGCAGAGTGTGTTTCATGGATGAGAACTGTGCCGTGTGTTTCAATTCAGAAACGGAGTTAAATGCCAGGCTCTGTGTCTTCCTTCAAGTAAGACTACGTTTCAGGTAAACGCAGTCGCTTTTCAGCTCAAATGAAGCTACATTGTTCACAAAGCTCACACGTTTCTCGCTCTTAACAGAAAAGCATTGTATGTTAGAGGACCTGTGGTTTGTATCAGTTTCAGAAACAGAGTTGATCTAGATATGGTCCGTGTGTAGGAAACACATTTCTTTTTTTCTGAGCACACTCACGTTTCCCTCTGTATTAGAGACTCTAGAAAGCAAGAGCGTGCTTCTTGCTCTAAAACATAGTGTGTTTCATGGATGAGAACTGTGCCGTGTGTTTCCCTTCAGAAACGGAGTTAAATGCCAGGCTCTGTGCCTTCCTACAAGCCAGTCTTCGTTTCAGGTAAACACAGTCACTTTTCAGCTCAAACGAAGCTACATTGTTCACAATGCACACACGTTTCTGGCTCTTAACTGAAAAGCATTGGATATTAGAGGACCTGTGGTTTGTATCAGTTTCAGAAACAGAGTTGAACTAGATATGGTCCGTGTGTAGGAAACACAGTTCTTTTGTTTTGAGCACACTCACGTTTCCCTCTGTATTAGAGACTCTAGAAAGCAAGAGCGTGCTTCTTGCTCTAAAGCAGAGTGTGTTTCATGGATGAGAACTGTGCCGTGTGTTTCCCTTCAGAAACGCAGTTAAATGCCAGGCTCTGTGTCTTTCTTCAAGCAAGACTTATTTTCAGGTAAACACAGTCACTTTTCAGCTCAAACGAAGCTACATTGTTCATGAAGCTCAAATGTTTCTCGCTCTTAACTGAAAAATCATTGGATGTTAGAGGACCTGTGGTTTGTATCAGTTTCAGAAACAGAGTTGAACTAGATATGGTCCGTGTGTAGGAAACACATTTCTTTTGTTCAGAGCACAATCACGTTTCCGTCTGTATTAGAGACTCTAGAAAGCAAGAGCGTGCTTCTTGCTCTAAAGCAGAGTGTGTTTCATGGATGAGAACTGTGCCGTGTGTTTCAGTTCAGAAACGTAGTTAAATTCCAGCCTCTGTGCCTTCCTAAAAGCAAGACTTCGTTTCAGATAAACGCAGTCACTTTTCAGCTCTAATGAAGCTACATTGTTCACAAAGCTCACACGTTTCTCGCTCTTACCTGAAAAGCATTGGATGTTAGTGGACCTGAGGTTTGTATCAGTTTCTGGAAAAGAGTTGAACCAGATATGGTCCGTGTGTGTAGGAAACACAGTTCTTTTGTTCTGAGCACACTCATGTTTCCCTCTGTATTAGAGAGACTAGAAATCAGGAGCGTGCTTCTTGCTCTAAAGCAGATTGTGTTTCATGGATGAGAACTGTGCCGTGTGTTTCCCTTCAGAAACGGAGTTAAATGCCAGGCTCTGTGCCTTCCTACAAGCAAGACCTCGTTTCAGGTAAACGCAGTCACTTTTCAGCTCAAACAAAGGTACATTGTTCACAAAGCTCACACGTTTCTCGCTCTTAACTGAAAAGCATTGGATGTTAGAGGACCTACAGTTTGTATCAGTTTCAGAAACAGAGTTGAACTAGATATGGTCCGTGTGTGTAAGAAACACAGTTCTTTTTTTCTGAGCACACTCACGTTTCCCGTTGTATTACAGACTCTAGAAAGCAAGAGCATGCTTCTTGCTCTAAAGCAGAGTGTGTTTCATGGATGAGAACTCTTTCGTGTGTTTTCCTTCAGAAAAGGAGTTAAATGCCAGGCTCTGTGTCTTTCTTTAAGCAAGACTTCGTTTCAGGTAAACGCAGTCACTTTTCAGCTCAAAGGAAGCTACATTGTTCACAAAGCACACACGTTTCTCGCTCTTAACTGAAAAGCATTGGATGTTAGAGGACCTGTGGTTTGTATCAGTTTCTGAAACAGAGTTGAACTAGATATGGTCCGTGTGTAGGAAACACATTTCTTTTGTTCTGAGCACACTCACGTTTCCCTCTGTATTAGAGACTCTAGAAAGCAAGAGCGTGCTTCTTGCTCTAAAGCAGAATGTGTTTCATGGATGAGAACTGTGCACTGTGTTTCCCTTCAGAAACGGAGTTAAATGGAAGGCTCTGTGGCTTTCTACAAGCAAGACTTCGTTTCAGGTAAACGCAGTCACTTTTCAGCTCAAACGAATCTACATTGTTCACAAAGCACACACGTTTCTGGCTCTTAACTGAAAAGCATTGGATGTTAGAGGACCTGTGGTTTGTATCAGTTTCAGAAACAGAGTTGAACTAGATATGGTCCGTGTGTAGGAAACACATTTCTTTTGTTCTGAGCACACTCACGTTTCCCTCTGTATTAGAGACTCTAGAAAGCAAGAGCGTGCTTCTTGCTCTAAAGCAGAATGTGTTTCATGGATGAGAACTGTGCGGTGTGTTTCCATTCAGAAACGGAGTTAAATGGAAGGCTCTGTGTCTTTCTACAAGCAAGACTTCGTTTCAGGTAAACGCAGTCACTTTTCAGCTCAAACGAAGCTACATTGTTCACAAAGCACACACGTTTCTGGCTCTTAACTGAAAAGCAGTGGATGTTAGAGGACCTGTGGTTTGTATCAGTTTCAGAAACAGAGTTGAACTAGATATGGTCCGTGTATGTAGGAAACAAAGTTCTTTTGTTCTGAGCACACTCACGTTTCCCTCTGTATTAGAGATTCTAGAAAGCAAGAGCGTGCTTCTTGCTCTAAAGCAGAATGTGTTTCATGGATGAGAACTGTGCCGTGTGTTTCCCTTCAGAAACGGAGTTAAATGCCAGGCTCTGTGTCTTTCTACAAGCAAGACTTCGTTTCAGGTAAACGCAGTCACTTTTCAGCTCTAATGAAGCTACATTGTTCATGAAGCTCACACGTTTCTCGCTCTTACCTGAAAAGCATTGGATGTTAGTGGACCTGAGGTTTGTATCAGTTTCTGGAAAAGAGTTGAACTAGATATGGTCCGTGTGTGTAGGAAACACAGTTCTTTTGTTCTGAGCACACTCATGTTTCCCTCTGTATTAGAGAGACTAGAAATCAGGAGCGTGCTTCTTGCTCTAAAGCAGATTGTGTTTCATGGATGAGAACTGTGCCGTGTGTTTCCCTTCAGAAACGGAGTTAAATGCCAGGCTCTGTGCCTTCCTACAAGCAAGACCTCGTTTCAGGTAAACGCAGTCACTTTTCAGCTCAAACAAAGGTACATTGTTCACAAAGCTCACACGTTTCTCGCTCTTAACTGAAAAGCATTGGATGTTAGAGGACCTACAGTTTGTATCAGTTTCAGAAACAGAGTTGAACTAGATATGGTCCGTGTGTAGGAAACACAGTTCTTTTGTTTTGAGCACACTCACGTTTCCCTCTGTATTAGAGACTCTAGAAAGCAAGAGCGTGCTTCTTGCTCTAAAGCAGAGTGTGTTTCATGGATGAGAACTGTGCCGTGTGTTTCCCTTCAGAAACGCAGTTAAATGCCAGGCTCTGTGTCTTTCTTCAAGCAAGACTTATTTTCAGGTAAACACAGTCACTTTTCAGCTCAAACGAAGCTACATTGTTCATGAAGCTCAAATGTTTCTCGCTCTTAACTGAAAAATCATTGGATGTTAGAGGACCTGTGGTTTGTATCAGTTTCAGAAACAGAGTTGAACTAGATATGGTCCGTGTGTAGGAAACACATTTCTTTTGTTCAGAGCACAATCACGTTTCCGTCTGTATTAGAGACTCTAGAAAGCAAGAGCGTGCTTCTTGCTCTAAAGCAGAGTGTGTTTCATGGATGAGAACTGTGCCGTGTGTTTCAGTTCAGAAACGTAGTTAAATTCCAGCCTCTGTGCCTTCCTAAAAGCAAGACTTCGTTTCAGATAAACGCAGTCACTTTTCAGCTCTAATGAAGCTACATTGTTCACAAAGCTCACACGTTTCTCGCTCTTACCTGAAAAGCATTGGATGTTAGTGGACCTGAGGTTTGTATCAGTTTCTGGAAAAGAGTTGAACCAGATATGGTCCGTGTGTGTAGGAAACACAGTTCTTTTGTTCTGAGCACACTCATGTTTCCCTCTGTATTAGAGAGACTAGAAATCAGGAGCGTGCTTCTTGCTCTAAAGCAGATTGTGTTTCATGGATGAGAACTGTGCCGTGTGTTTCCCTTCAGAAACGGAGTTAAATGCCAGGCTCTGTGCCTTCCTACAAGCAAGACCTCGTTTCAGGTAAACGCAGTCACTTTTCAGCTCAAACAAAGGTACATTGTTCACAAAGCTCACACGTTTCTCGCTCTTAACTGAAAAGCATTGGATGTTAGAGGACCTACAGTTTGTATCAGTTTCAGAAACAGAGTTGAACTAGATATGGTCCGTGTGTGTAAGAAACACAGTTCTTTTTTTCTGAGCACACTCACGTTTCCCGTTGTATTACAGACTCTAGAAAGCAAGAGCATGCTTCTTGCTCTAAAGCAGAGTGTGTTTCATGGATGAGAACTGTTTCGTGTGTTTTCCTTCAGAAAAGGAGTTAAATGCCAGGCTCTGTGTCTTTCTTTAAGCAAGACTTCGTTTCAGGTAAACGCAGTCACTTTTCAGCTCAAAGGAAGCTACATTGTTCACAAAGCACACACGTTTCTCGCTCTTAACTGAAAAGCATTGGATGTTAGAGGACCTGTGGTTTGTATCAGTTTCTGAAACAGAGTTGAACTAGATATGGTCCGTGTGTAGGAAACACATTTCTTTTGTTCTGAGCACACTCACGTTTCCCTCTGTATTAGAGACTCTAGAAAGCAAGAGCGTGCTTCTTGCTCTAAAGCAGAATGTGTTTCATGGATGAGAACTGTGCGCTGTGTTTCCCTTCAGAAACGGAGTTAAATGGAAGGCTCTGTGGCTTTCTACAAGCAAGACTTCGTTTCAGGTAAACGCAGTCACTTTTCAGCTCAAACGAATCTACATTGTTCACAAAGCACACACGTTTCTGGCTCTTAACTGAAAAGCATTGGATGTTAGAGGACCTGTGGTTTGTATCAGTTTCAGAAACAGAGTTGAACTAGATATGGTCCGTGTGTAGGAAACACATTTCTTTTGTTCTGAGCACACTCACGTTTCCCTCTGTATTAGAGACTCTAGAAAGCAAGAGCGTGCTTCTTGCTCTAAAGCAGAATGTGTTTCATGGATGAGAACTGTGCGGTGTGTTTCCATTCAGAAACGGAGTTAAATGGAAGGCTCTGTGTCTTTCTACAAGCAAGACTTCGTTTCAGGTAAACGCAGTCACTTTTCAGCTCAAACGAAGCTACATTGTTCACAAAGCACACACGTTTCTGGCTCTTAACTGAAAAGCAGTGGATGTTAGAGGACCTGTGGTTTGTATCAGTTTCAGAAACAGAGTTGAACTAGATATGGTCCGTGTATGTAGGAAACAAAGTTCTTTTGTTCTGAGCACACTCACGTTTCCCTCTGTATTAGAGATTCTAGAAAGCAAGAGCGTGCTTCTTGCTCTAAAGCAGAATGTGTTTCATGGATGAGAACTGTGCCGTGTGTTTCCCTTCAGAAACGGAGTTAAATGCCAGGCTCTGTGTCTTTCTACAAGCAAGACTTCGTTTCAGGTAAACGCAGTCACTTTTCAGCTCTAATGAAGCTACATTGTTCATGAAGCTCACACGTTTCTCGCTCTTACCTGAAAAGCATTGGATGTTAGTGGACCTGAGGTTTGTATCAGTTTCTGGAAAAGAGTTGAACTAGATATGGTCCGTGTGTGTAGGAAACACAGTTCTTTTGTTCTGAGCACACTCATGTTTCCCTCTGTATTAGAGAGACTAGAAATCAGGAGCGTGCTTCTTGCTCTAAAGCAGATTGTGTTTCATGGATGAGAACTGTGCCGTGTGTTTCCCTTCAGAAACGGAGTTAAATGCCAGGCTCTGTGCCTTCCTACAAGCAAGACCTCGTTTCAGGTAAACGCAGTCACTTTTCAGCTCAAACAAAGGTACATTGTTCACAAAGCTCACACGTTTCTCGCTCTTAACTGAAAAGCATTGGATGTTAGAGGACCTACAGTTTGTATCAGTTTCAGAAACAGAGTTGAACTAGATATGGTCCGTGTGTGTAGGAAACACAGTTCTTTTTTTCTGAGCACACTCACGTTTCCCGTTGTATTACAGACTCTAGAAAGCAAGAGCGTGCTTCTTGCTCTAAAGCAGAGTGTGTTTCATGGATGAGAACTGTTTCGTGTGTTTTCCTTCAGAAAAGGAGTTAAATGCCAGGCTCTGTGTCTTTCTTTAAGCAAGACTTCGTTTCAGGTAAACGCAGTCACTTTTCAGCTCAAAGGAAGCTACATTGTTCACAAAGCACACACGTTTCTCGCTCTTAACTGAAAAGCATTGGATGTTAGAGGACCTGTGGTTTGTATCAGTTTCTGAAACAGAGTTGAACTAGATATGGTCCGTGTGTAGGAAACACATTTCTTTTGTTCTGAGCACACTCACGTTTCCCTCTGTATTAGAGACTCTAGAAAGCAAGAGCGTGCTTCTTGCTCTAAAGCAGAATGTGTTTCATGGATGAGAACTGTGCGCTGTGTTTCCCTTCAGAAACGGAGTTAAATGGAAGGCTCTGTGGCTTTCTACAAGCAAGACTTCGTTTCAGGTAAACGCAGTCACTTTTCAGCTCAAACGAATCTACATTGTTCACAAAGCACACACGTTTCTGGCTCTTAACTGAAAAGCATTGGATGTTAGAGGACCTGTGGTTTGTATCAGTTTCAGAAACAGAGTTGAACTAGATATGGTCCGTGTGTAGGAAACACATTTCTTTTGTTCTGAGCACACTCACGTTTCCCTCTGTATTAGAGACTCTAGAAAGCAAGAGCGTGCTTCTTGCTCTAAAGCAGAATGTGTTTCATGGATGAGAACTGTGCGGTGTGTTTCCATTGAGAAACGGAGTTAAATGGAAGGCTCTGTGTCTTTCTACAAGCAAGACTTCGTTTCAGGTAAACGCAGTCACTTTTCAGCTCAAACGAAGCTACATTGTTCACAAAGCACACACGTTTCTGGCTCTTAACTGAAAAGCAGTGGATGTTAGAGGACCTGTGGTTTGTATCAGTTTCAGAAACAGAGTTGAACTAGATATGGTCCGTGTATGTAGGAAACAAAGTTCTTTTGTTCTGAGCACACTCACGTTTCCCTCTGTATTAGAGATTCTAGAAAGCAAGAGCGTGCTTCTGCTCTAAAGCAGAATGTGTTTCATGGATGAGAACTGTGCCGTGTGTTTCCCTTCAGAAACGGAGTTAAATGCCAGGCTCTGTGTCTTTCTACAAGCAAGACTTCGTTTCAGGTAAACGCAGTCACTTTTCAGCTCTAATGAAGCTACATTGTTCACAAAGCTCACACGTTTCTCGCTCTTACCTGAAAAGCATTGGATGTTAGTGGACCTGAGGTTTGTATCAGTTTCTGGAAAAGAGTTGAACTAGATATGGTCCGTGTGTGTAGGAAACACAGTTCTTTTGTTCTGAGCACACTCATGTTTCCCTCTGTATTAGAGAGACTAGAAATCAGGAGCGTGCTTCTTGCTCTAAAGCAGATTGTGTTTCATGGATGAGAACTGTGCCGTGTGTTTCCCTTCAGAAACGGAGTTAAATGCCAGGCTCTGTGCCTTCCTACAAGCAAGACCTCGTTTCAGGTAAACGCAGTCACTTTTCAGCTCAAACAAAGGTACATTGTTCACAAAGCTCACACGTTTCTCGCTCTTAACTGAAAAGCATTGGATGTTAGAGGACCTACAGTTTGTATCAGTTTCAGAAACAGAGTTGAACTAGATATGGTCCGTGTGTGTAGGAAACACAGTTCTTTTTTTCTGAGCACACTCACGTTTCCCGTTGTATTACAGACTCTAGAAAGCAAGAGCGTGCTTCTTGCTCTAAAGCAGAGTGTGTTTCATGGATGAGAACTGTTTCTTGTGTTTTCCTTCAGAAAAGGAGTTAAATGCCAGGCTCTGTGTCTTTCTTTAAGCAAGACTTCGTTTCAGGTAAACGCAGTCACTTTTCAGCTCAAAGGAAGCTACATTGTTCACAAAGCACACACGTTTCTCGCTCTTAACTGAAAAGCATTGGATGTTAGAGGACCTGTGGTTTGTATCAGTTTCTGAAACAGAGTTGAACTAGATATGGTCCGTGTGTAGGAAACACATTTCTTTTGTTCTGAGCACACTCACGTTTCCCTCTGTATTAGAGACTCTAGAAAGCAAGAGCGTGCTTCTTGCTCTAAAGCAGAATGTGTTTCATGGATGAGAACTGTGCGCTGTGTTTCCCTTCAGAAACGGAGTTAAATGGAAGGCTCTGTGGCTTTCTACAAGCAAGACTTCGTTTCAGGTAAACGCAGTCACTTTTCAGCTCAAACGAATCTACATTGTTCACAAAGCACACACGTTTCTGGCTCTTAACTGAAAAGCATTGGATGTTAGAGGACCTGTGGTTTGTATCAGTTTCAGAAACAGAGTTGAACTAGATATGGTCCGTGTGTAGGAAACACATTTCTTTTGTTCTGAGCACACTCACGTTTCCCTCTGTATTAGAGACTCTAGAAAGCAAGAGCGTGCTTCTTGCTCTAAAGCAGAATGTGTTTCATGGATGAGAACTGTGCGGTGTGTTTCCATTCAGAAACGGAGTTAAATGGAAGGCTCTGTGTCTTTCTACAAGCAAGACTTCGTTTCAGGTAAACGCAGTCACTTTTCAGCTCAAACGAAGCTACATTGTTCACAAAGCACACACGTTTCTGGCTCTTAACTGAAAAGCAGTGGATGTTAGAGGACCTGTGGTTTGTATCAGTTTCAGAAACAGAGTTGAACTAGATATGGTCCGTGTATGTAGGAAACAAAGTTCTTTTGTTCTGAGCACACTCACGTTTCCCTCTGTATTAGAGATTCTAGAAAGCAAGAGCGTGCTTCTGCTCTAAAGCAGAATGTGTTTCATGGATGAGAACTGTGCCGTGTGTTTCCCTTCAGAAACGGAGTTAAATGCCAGGCTCTGTGTCTTTCTTCAAGCAAGACTTCGTTTCAGGTAAACGCAGTCACTTTTCAGCTCAAACGAAGCTACATTATTCACAAAGCTCACATGTTTCTCGCTCTTAACTGAAAAGCATTGGATGTTAGAAGAACTGTGGTTTGTATCAGTTTCAGAAACAGAGTTGAACTAGATATGGTCCGTGTGTAGGAAACACATTTCTTTTGTTCAGAGCACACTCACGTTTCTGTCTGTACTAGAGACTCTAGAAAGCAAGAGCGTGCTTCTTGCTCTAAAGCAGAATGTGTATCATGGATGAGAACTGTGCCGTGTGTTTCCCTTCAGAAACGGAGTTAAATGCCAGGCTCTGTGTCTTTCTACAAGCAAGACTTCGTTTCAGGTAAACGCAGTCACTTCTCAGCTCAAATGAAGCTACATTGTTCACAAAGCACACACGTTTCTCGATCTTATCTGAAAAGCATTGTATGTTAGAGGACCTGTGGTTTGTATCAGTTTCAGAAACAGAGTTGAACTAGATATGGTCCGTGTGTGTAGGAAACACATTTCTTTTGTTCTGAGCACACTCACGTTTCCCTCTGTATTAGAGACTCTAGAAATCAAGAGAGTGCTTCTTGCTCTAAAGCAGAATGTGTTTCATGGATGAGAACTGTGCGGTGTGTTTCCCTTCAGAAACGGAGTTAAATGGAAGGCTCTGTGTCTTTCTACAAGCAAGACTTCGTTTCAGGTAAACGCAGTCACTTTTCAGCTCAAACGAAGCTACATTGTTCACAAAGCACACACGTTTCTGGCTCTTAACTGAAAAGCATTGGATGTTAGAGTACCTGTGGTTTGTATCAGTTTCAGAAACAGAGTTGAACTAGATATGGTCCGTGTATGTAGGAAACAAAGTTCTTTTGTTCTGAGCACACTCACGATTCCCTCTGTATTAGAGATTCTAGAAAGCAAGAGCGTGCTTCTTGCTCTAAAGCAGAGTGTGTTTCATGGATGAGAACTGTGCCGTGTGTTTCAATTCAGAAACGGAGTTAAATGCCAGGCTCTGTGCCTTCCTTCAAGTAAGACTACGTTTCAGGTAAACGCAGTCGCTTTTCAGCTCAAACGAAGCTACATTGTTCAAAAAGCTCACACGTTTCTCGCTCTTAACAGAAAAGCATTGTATGTTAGAGGACCTGAGATTTGTATCAGTTTCAGAAACAGAGTTGATCTAGATATGGTCCGTGTGTAGGAAACACATTTCTTTTTTTCTGAGCACACTCACGTTTCCCTCTGTATTAGAGACTCTAGAAAGCAAGAGCGTGCTTCTTGCTCTAAAACGTGGTGTGTTTCATGGATGAGAACTGTGCCGTGTGTTTCCCTTCAGAAACGGAGTTAAATGCCAGGCTCTGTGCCTTCCTACAAGCCAGTCTTCGTTTCAGGTAAACACAGTCACTTTTCAGCTCAAACGAAGCTACATTGTTCACAATGCACACACGTTTCTGGCTCTTAACTGAAAAGCATTGGATATTAGAGGACCTGTGGTTTGTATCAGTTTCAGAAACAGAGTTGAACTAGATATGGTCCGTGTGTAGGAAACACAGTTCTTTTGTTTTGAGCACACTCACGTTTCCCTCTGTATTAGAGACTCTAGAAAGCAAGAGCGTGCTTCTTGCTCTAAAGCAGAGTGTGTTTCATGGATGAGAACTGTGCCGTGTGTTTCCCTTCAGAAACGCAGTTAAATGCCAGGCTCTGTGTCTTTCTTCAAGCAAGACTTCTTTTCAGGTAAACACAGTCACTTTTCAGCTCAAACGAAGCTACATTGTTCATGAAGCTCAAATGTTTCTCGCTCTTAACTGAAAAATCATTGGATGTTAGAGGACCTGTGGTTTGTATCAGTTTCAGAAACAGAGTTGAACTAGATATGGTCCGTGTGTAGGAAACACATTTCTTTTGTTCTGAGCACAATCACGTTTCCGTCTGTATTAGAGACTCTAGAAAACAAGAGCGTGCTTCTTGCTCTAAAGCAGAGTGTGTTTCATGGATGAGAACTGTGCCGTGTGTTTCAGTTCAGAAACGTAGTTAAATGCCAGCCTCTGTGCCTTCCTAAAAGCAAGACTTCGTTTCAGATAAACGCAGTCACTTTTCAGCTCTAATGAAGCTACATTGTTCACAAAGCTCACACGTTTCTCGCTCTTACCTGAAAAGCATTGGATGTTAGTGGACCTGAGGTTTGTATCAGTTTCTGGAAAAGAGTTGAACTAGATATGGTCCGTGTGTGTAGGAAACACAGTTCTTTTGTTCTGAGCACACTCATGTTTCCCTCTGTATTAGAGAGACTAGAAATCAGGAGCGTGCTTCTTGCTCTAAAGCAGATTGTGTTTCATGGATGAGAACTGTGCCGTGTGTTTCCCTTCAGAAACGGAGTTAAATGCCAGGCTCTGTGCCTTCCTACAAGCAAGACCTCGTTTCAGGTAAACGCAGTCACTTTTCAGCTCAAACAAAGGTACATTGTTCACAAAGCTCACACGTTTCTCGCTCTTAACTGAAAAGCATTGGATGTTAGAGGACCTACAGTTTGTATCAGTTTCAGAAACAGAGTTGAACTAGATATGGTCCGTGTGTGTAGGAAACACAGTTCTTTTTTTCTGAGCACACTCACGTTTCCCGTTGTATTACAGACTCTAGAAAGCAAGAGCGTGCTTCTTGCTCTAAAGCAGAGTGTGTTTCATGGATGAGAACTGTTTCGTGTGTTTTCCTTCAGAAAAGGAGTTAAATGCCAGGCTCTGTGTCTTTCTTTAAGCAAGACTTCGTTTCAGGTAAACGCAGTCACTTTTCAGCTCAAAGGAAGCTACATTGTTCACAAAGCACACACGTTTCTCGCTCTTAACTGAAAAGCATTGGATGTTAGAGGACCTGTGGTTTGTATCAGTTTCTGAAACAGAGTTGAACTAGATATGGTCCGTGTGTAGGAAACACATTTCTTTTGTTCTGAGCACACTCACGTTTCCCTCTGTATTAGAGACTCTAGAAAGCAAGAGCGTGCTTCTTGCTCTAAAGCAGAATGTGTTTCATGGATGAGAACTGTGCGCTGTGTTTCCCTTCAGAAACGGAGTTAAATGGAAGGCTCTGTGGCTTTCTACAAGCAAGACTTCGTTTCAGGTAAACGCAGTCACTTTTCAGCTCAAACGAATCTACATTGTTCACAAAGCACACACGTTTCTGGCTCTTAACTGAAAAGCATTGGATGTTAGAGGACCTGTGGTTTGTATCAGTTTCAGAAACAGAGTTGAACTAGATATGGTCCGTGTGTAGGAAACACATTTCTTTTGTTCTGAGCACACTCACGTTTCCCTCTGTATTAGAGACTCTAGAAAGCAAGAGCGTGCTTCTTGCTCTAAAGCAGAATGTGTTTCATGGATGAGAACTGTGCGGTGTGTTTCCATTCAGAAACGGAGTTAAATGGAAGGCTCTGTGTCTTTCTACAAGCAAGACTTCGTTTCAGGTAAACGCAGTCACTTTTCAGCTCAAACGAAGCTACATTGTTCACAAAGCACACACGTTTCTGGCTCTTAACTGAAAAGCAGTGGATGTTAGAGGACCTGTGGTTTGTATCAGTTTCAGAAACAGAGTTGAACTAGATATGGTCCGTGTATGTAGGAAACAAAGTTCTTTTGTTCTGAGCACACTCACGTTTCCCTCTGTATTAGAGATTCTAGAAAGCAAGAGCGTGCTTCTGCTCTAAAGCAGAATGTGTTTCATGGATGAGAACTGTGCCGTGTGTTTCCCTTCAGAAACGGAGTTAAATGCCAGGCTCTGTGTCTTTCTTCAAGCAAGACTTCGTTTCAGGTAAACGCAGTCACTTTTCAGCTCAAACGAAGCTACATTATTCACAAAGCTCACATGTTTCTCGCTCTTAACTGAAAAGCATTGGATGTTAGAAGAACTGTGGTTTGTATCAGTTTCAGAAACAGAGTTGAACTAGATATGGTCCGTGTGTAGGAAACACATTTCTTTTGTTCAGAGCACACTCACGTTTCTGTCTGTACTAGAGACTCTAGAAAGCAAGAGCGTGCTTCTTGCTCTAAAGCAGAATGTGTATCATGGATGAGAACTGTGCCGTGTGTTTCCCTTCAGAAACGGAGTTAAATGCCAGGCTCTGTGTCTTTCTACAAGCAAGACTTCGTTTCAGGTAAACGCAGTCACTTCTCAGCTCAAATGAAGCTACATTGTTCACAAAGCACACACGTTTCTCGATCTTATCTGAAAAGCATTGTATGTTAGAGGACCTGTGGTTTGTATCAGTTTCAGAAACAGAGTTGAACTAGATATGGTCCGTGTGTGTAGGAAACACATTTCTTTTGTTCTGAGCACACTCACGTTTCCCTCTGTATTAGAGACTCTAGAAATCAAGAGAGTGCTTCTTGCTCTAAAGCAGAATGTGTTTCATGGATGAGAACTGTGCGGTGTGTTTCCCTTCAGAAACGGAGTTAAATGGAAGGCTCTGTGTCTTTCTACAAGCAAGACTTCGTTTCAGGTAAATGCAGTCACTTTTCAGCTCAAACGAAGCTACATTGTTCACAAAGCACACACGTTTCTGGCTCTTAACTGAAAAGCATTGGATGTTAGAGTACCTGTGGTTTGTATCAGTTTCAGAAACAGAGTTGAACTAGATATGGTCCGTGTATGTAGGAAACAAAGTTCTTTTGTTCTGAGCACACTCACGATTCCCTCTGTATTAGAGATTCTAGAAAGCAAGAGCGTGCTTCTTGCTCTAAAGCAGAGTGTGTTTCATGGATGAGAACTGTGCCGTGTGTTTCAATTCAGAAACGGAGTTAAATGCCAGGCTCTGTGCCTTCCTTCAAGTAAGACTACGTTTCAGGTAAACGCAGTCGCTTTTCAGCTCAAACGAAGCTACATTGTTCACAAAGCTCACACGTTTCTCGCTCTTAACAGAAAAGCATTGTATGTTAGAGGACCTGAGATTTGTATCAGTTTCAGAAACAGAGTTGATCTAGATATGGTCCGTGTGTAGGAAACACATTTCTTTTTTTCTGAGCACACTCACGTTTCCCTCTGTATTAGAGACTCTAGAAAGCAAGAGCGTGCTTCTTGCTCTAAAACGTGGTGTGTTTCATGGATGAGAACTGTGCCGTGTGTTTCCCTTCAGAAACGGAGTTAAATGCCAGGCTCTGTGCCTTCCTACAAGCCAGTCTTCGTTTCAGGTAAACACAGTCACTTTTCAGCTCAAACGAAGCTACATTGTTCACAATGCACACACGTTTCTGGCTCTTAACTGAAAAGCATTGGATATTAGAGGACCTGTGGTTTGTATCAGTTTCAGAAACAGAGTTGAACTAGATATGGTCCGTGTGTAGGAAACACAGTTCTTTTGTTTTGAGCACACTCACGTTTCCCTCTGTATTAGAGACTCTAGAAAGCAAGAGCGTGCTTCTTGCTCTAAAGCAGAGTGTGTTTCATGGATGAGAACTGTGCCGTGTGTTTCCCTTCAGAAACGCAGTTAAATGCCAGGCTCTGTGTCTTTCTTCAAGCAAGACTTCTTTTCAGGTAAACACAGTCACTTTTCAGCTCAAACGAAGCTACATTGTTCATGAAGCTCAAATGTTTCTCGCTCTTAACTGAAAAATCATTGGATGTTAGAGGACCTGTGGTTTGTATCAGTTTCAGAAACAGAGTTGAACTAGATATGGTCCGTGTGTAGGAAACACATTTCTTTTGTTCTGAGCACAATCACGTTTCCGTCTGTATTAGAGACTCTAGAAAACAAGAGCGTGCTTCTTGCTCTAAAGCAGAGTGTGTTTCATGGATGAGAACTGTGCCGTGTGTTTCAGTTCAGAAACGTAGTTAAATGCCAGCCTCTGTGCCTTCCTAAAAGCAAGACTTCGTTTCAGATAAACGCAGTCACTTTTCAGCTCTAATGAAGCTACATTGTTCACAAAGCTCACACGTTTCTCGCTCTTACCTGAAAAGCATTGGATGTTAGTGGACCTGAGGTTTGTATCAGTTTCTGGAAAAGAGTTGAACTAGATATGGTCCGTGTGTGTAGGAAACACAGTTCTTTTGTTCTGAGCACTCTCATGTTTCCCTCTGTATTAGAGAGACTAGAAATCAGGAGCGTGCTTCTTGCTCTAAAGCAGATTGTGTTTCATGGATGAGAACTGTGCGGTGTGTTTCCCTTCAGAAACGGAGTTAAATGCCAGGCTCTGTGCCTTCCTACAAGCAAGACCTCGTTTCAGGTAAACGCAGTCACTTTTCAGCTCAAACGAAGCTACATTATTCACGAAGCTCACATGTTTCTCGCTCTTAACTGAAAAGCATTGGATGTTAGAAGAACTGTGGTTTGTATCAGTTTCAGAAACAGAGTTGAACTAGATATGGTCCGTGTGTAGGAAACACATTTCTTTTGTTCAGAGAACACTCACGTTTCTGTCTGTACTAGAGACTCTAGAAAGCAAGAGCGTGCTTCTTGCTCTAAAGCAGAATGTGTTTCATGGATGAGAACTGTGCCGTGTGTTTCAATTCAAAAACGGAGTTAAATGCCAGGCTCTGTGTCTTTCTACAAGCAAGACTTCGTTTCAGGTAAACGCAGTCACTTCTCAGCTCAAATGAAGCTACATTGTTCACAATGCACACACGTTTCTGGCTCTTAACTGAAAAGCATTGGATGTTAGAGGACCTGTGGTTTGTATCAGTTTCAGAAACAGAGTTGAACTAGATATGGTCCGTGTGTAGGAAACACAGTTCTTTTGTTTTGAGCACACTCACGTTTCCCTCTGTATTAGAGACTCTAGAAAGCAAGAGCGTGCTTCTTGCTCTAAAGCAGAGTGTGTTTCATGGATGAGAACTGTGCCGTGTGTTTCCCTTCAGAAACGGATTTAAATGCCAGGCTCTGTGTCTTTCTTCAAGCAAGACTTCTTTTCAGGTAAACACTGTCACTTTTCAGCTCAAACGAAGCTACATTGTTCATGAAGCTCAAATGTTTCTCGCTCTTAACTGAAAAATCATTGGATGTTAGAGGACCTGTGGTTTGTATCAGTTTCAGAAACAGAGTTGAACTAGATATGGTCCGTGTGTAGGAAACACATTTCTTTTGTTCAGAGCACAATCACGTTTCCGTCTGTATTAGAGACTCTAGAAAGCTAGAGCGTGCTTCTTGCTCTAAAGCAGAGTGTGTTTCATGGATGAGAACTGTGCCGTGTGTTTCAGTTCAGAAACGTAGTTAAATGCCAGCCTCTGTGCCTTCCTAAAAGCAAGACTTCGTTTCAGATAAACGCAGTCACTTTTCAGCTCTAATGAAGCTACATTGTTCACAAAGCTCACACGTTTCTCGCTCTTACCTGAAAAGCATTGGATGTTGGTGGACCTGAGGTTTGTATCAGTTTCTGGAACAGAGTTGAACTAGATATGGTCCGTGTGTGTAGGAAACACAGTTCTTTTGTTCTGAGCACACTCACATTTCCCGTTGTATTACAGACTCTAGAAAGCAAGAGCGTGCTTCTTGCTCTAAAGCAGAGTGTGTTTTATGGATGAGAACTGTTTCGTGTGTTTTCCTTCAGAAAAGGAGTTAAATGCCAGGCTCTGTGTCTTTCTTTAAGCAAGACTTCGTTTCAGGTAAACGCAGTCACTTTTCAGATCAAACGAAGCTACATTGTTCACAAAGCACACACGTTTCTCGCTCTTAACTGAAAAGCATTGGATGTTAGAGGATCTGTGGTTTGTATCAGTTTCTGAAACAGAGTTGAACTAGATATGGTCCGTGTGTAGGAAACCCATTTCTTTTGTTCTGAGCACACTCACGTTTCCCTCTGTATTAGAGACTCTAGAAAGCAAGAGCGTGCTTCTTGCTCTAAAGCAGAATGTGTTTCATGGATGAGAACTGTGCGCTGTGTTTCCCTTCAGAAACGGAGTTAAATGGAAGGCTCTGTGTCTTTCTACAAGCAAGACTTCGTTTCAGGTAAACGCAGTCACTTTTCAGCTCCAACGAATCTACATTGTTCACAAAGCACACACGTTTCTGGCTCTTAACTGAAAAGCATTGGATGTTAGAGGACCTGTGGTTTGTATCAGTTTCAGAAACAGAGTTGAACTAGATATGGTCCGTGTATGTAGGAAACAAAGTTCTTTTGTTATGAGCACACTCACGTTTCCCTCTGTATTAGAGATTCTAGAAAGCAAGAGCGTGCTTCTTGCTCTAAAGCAGAATGTGTTTCATGGATGAGAACTGTGCCGTGTGTTTCCCTTCAGAAACGCAGTTAAATGCCAGGCTCTGTGTCTTTCTTCAAGCAAGACTTCTTTTCAGGTAAACACAGTCACTTTTCAGCTCAAACGAAGCTACATTGTTCATGAAGCTCAAATGTTTCTCGCTCTTAACTGAAAAATCATTGGATGTTAGAGGACCTGTGGTTTGTATCAGTTTCAGAAACAGAGTTGAACTAGATATGGTCCGTGTGTAGGAAACACATTTCTTTTGTTCTGAGCACAATCACGTTTCCGTCTGTATTAGAGACTCTAGAAAACAAGAGCGTGCTTCTTGCTCTAAAGCAGAGTGTGTTTCATGGATGAGAACTGTGCCGTGTGTTTCAGTTCAGAAACGTAGTTAAATGCCAGCCTCTGTGCCTTCCTAAAAGCAAGACTTCGTTTCAGATAAACGCAGTCACTTTTCAGCTCTAATGAAGCTACATTGTTCACAAAGCTCACACGTTTCTCGCTCTTACCTGAAAAGCATTGGATGTTAGTGGACCTGAGGTTTGTATCAGTTTCTGGAAAAGAGTTGAACTAGATATGGTCCGTGTGTGTAGGAAACACAGTTCTTTTGTTCTGAGCACTCTCATGTTTCCCTCTGTATTAGAGAGACTAGAAATCAGGAGCGTGCTTCTTGCTCTAAAGCAGATTGTGTTTCATGGATGAGAACTGTGCGGTGTGTTTCCCTTCAGAAACGGAGTTAAATGCCAGGCTCTGTGCCTTCCTACAAGCAAGACCTCGTTTCAGGTAAACGCAGTCACTTTTCAGCTCAAACGAAGCTACATTATTCACGAAGCTCACATGTTTCTCGCTCTTAACTGAAAAGCATTGGATGTTAGAAGAACTGTGGTTTGTATCAGTTTCAGAAACAGAGTTGAACTAGATATGGTCCGTGTGTAGGAAACACATTTCTTTTGTTCAGAGAACACTCACGTTTCTGTCTGTACTAGAGACTCTAGAAAGCAAGAGCGTGCTTCTTGCTCTAAAGCAGAATGTGTTTCATGGATGAGAACTGTGCCGTGTGTTTCAATTCAAAAACGGAGTTAAATGCCAGGCTCTGTGTCTTTCTACAAGCAAGACTTCGTTTCAGGTAAACGCAGTCACTTCTCAGCTCAAATGAAGCTACATTGTTCACAATGCACACACGTTTCTGGCTCTTAACTGAAAAGCATTGGATGTTAGAGGACCTGTGGTTTGTATCAGTTTCAGAAACAGAGTTGAACTAGATATGGTCCGTGTGTAGGAAACACAGTTCTTTTGTTTTGAGCACACTCACGTTTCCCTCTGTATTAGAGACTCTAGAAAGCAAGAGCGTGCTTCTTGCTCTAAAGCAGAGTGTGTTTCATGGATGAGAACTGTGCCGTGTGTTTCCCTTCAGAAACGGATTTAAATGCCAGGCTCTGTGTCTTTCTTCAAGCAAGACTTCTTTTCAGGTAAACACTGTCACTTTTCAGCTCAAACGAAGCTACATTGTTCATGAAGCTCAAATGTTTCTCGCTCTTAACTGAAAAATCATTGGATGTTAGAGGACCTGTGGTTTGTATCAGTTTCAGAAACAGAGTTGAACTAGATATGGTCCGTGTGTAGGAAACACATTTCTTTTGTTCAGAGCACAATCACGTTTCCGTCTGTATTAGAGACTCTAGAAAGCTAGAGCGTGCTTCTTGCTCTAAAGCAGAGTGTGTTTCATGGATGAGAACTGTGCCGTGTGTTTCAGTTCAGAAACGTAGTTAAATGCCAGCCTCTGTGCCTTCCTAAAAGCAAGACTTCGTTTCAGATAAACGCAGTCACTTTTCAGCTCTAATGAAGCTACATTGTTCACAAAGCTCACACGTTTCTCGCTCTTACCTGAAAAGCATTGGATGTTGGTGGACCTGAGGTTTGTATCAGTTTCTGGAACAGAGTTGAACTAGATATGGTCCGTGTGTGTAGGAAACACAGTTCTTTTGTTCTGAGCACACTCACATTTCCCGTTGTATTACAGACTCTAGAAAGCAAGAGCGTGCTTCTTGCTCTAAAGCAGAGTGTGTTTTATGGATGAGAACTGTTTCGTGTGTTTTCCTTCAGAAAAGGAGTTAAATGCCAGGCTCTGTGTCTTTCTTTAAGCAAGACTTCGTTTCAGGTAAACGCAGTCACTTTTCAGATCAAACGAAGCTACATTGTTCACAAAGCACACACGTTTCTCGCTCTTAACTGAAAAGCATTGGATGTTAGAGGATCTGTGGTTTGTATCAGTTTCTGAAACAGAGTTGAACTAGATATGGTCCGTGTGTAGGAAACCCATTTCTTTTGTTCTGAGCACACTCACGTTTCCCTCTGTATTAGAGACTCTAGAAAGCAAGAGCGTGCTTCTTGCTCTAAAGCAGAATGTGTTTCATGGATGAGAACTGTGCGCTGTGTTTCCCTTCAGAAACGGAGTTAAATGGAAGGCTCTGTGTCTTTCTACAAGCAAGACTTCGTTTCAGGTAAACGCAGTCACTTTTCAGCTCCAACGAATCTACATTGTTCACAAAGCACACACGTTTCTGGCTCTTAACTGAAAAGCATTGGATGTTAGAGGACCTGTGGTTTGTATCAGTTTCAGAAACAGAGTTGAACTAGATATGGTCCGTGTATGTAGGAAACAAAGTTCTTTTGTTATGAGCACACTCACGTTTCCCTCTGTATTAGAGATTCTAGAAAGCAAGAGCGTGCTTCTTGCTCTAAAGCAGAATGTGTTTCATGGATGAGAACTGTGCCGTGTGTTTCCCTTCAAAAACGGAGTTAAATGCCAGGCTCTGTGTCTTCCTTCAAGCAAGACTTCTTTTCAGGTAAACGCAGTCACTTTTCAGCTCAAACGAAGCTACATTATTCACGAAGCTCACATGTTTCTCGCTCTTAACTGAAAAGCATTGGATGTTAGAGGAACTGTGGTTTGTATCAGTTTCAGAAACAGAGTTGAACTAGATATGGTCTGTGTGTAGGAAACACATTTCTTTTGTTCAGATCACACTCACGTTTCTGTCTGTACTAGAGACTCTAGAAAGCAAGAGCGTGCTTCTTGCTCTAAAGCAGAATGTGTTTCATGGATGAGAACTGTGCCGTGTGTTTCCCTTCAGAAACGGAGTTAAATGCCAGGCTCTGTGTCTTTCTACAAGCAGGACTTCGTTTCAGGTAAACGCAGTCACTTTTCAGCTCTAATGAAGCTACATTGTTCACAAACCTCACACGCTTCTCGCTCTTAACTGAAAAGCATTGGATGTTAGTGGACCTGAGGTTTGTATCAGTTTCTGGAACAGAGTTGAACTAGATATGGTCCGTGTGTGTAGGAAACACAGTTCTTTTGTTCTGAGCACACTCATGTTTCCCTCTGTATTAGAGAGACTAGAAATCAAGAGCGTGCTTCTTGCTCTAAAGCAGAGTGTGTTTCATGGATGAGAACTGTGCCGTGTGTTTCCCTTCAGAAACGGAGTTAAATGGAAGGCTCTGTGTCTTTCTACAAGCAAGACTTCGTTTCAGGTAAACGCAGTCACTTTTCAGCTCAAACGAAGCTACATTGTTCACAAAGCACACACGTTTCTGGCTCTTAACTGAAAAGCATTGGATGTTAGAGGACCTACAGTTTGTATCAGTTTCAGAAACAGAGTTGAACTAGATATGGTCTGTGTGTGTAGGAAACACAGTTCTTTTTTTCTGAGCACACTCACGTTTCCTGTTGTATTACAGACTCTAGAAAGCAAGAGCGTGCTTCTTGCTCTAAAGCAGAGTGTGTTTCATGGATGAGAACTGTGCCGTGTGTTTTCCTTCAGAAAAGGAGTTAAATGCCAGGGTCTGTGTCTTTCTTTAAGCAAGACTTCGTTTCAGGTAAACGCAGTCACTTTTCAGCTCAAACGAAGCTACATTGTTCACAAAGCACACACGTTTCTCGCTCTTAACTGAAAATAATTGGATGTTAGAGGACCTGTGGTTTGTATCAGTTTCAGAAACAGAGTTGAACTAGATATGGTCCGTGTGTAGGAAACACATTTCTTTTGTTCTGAGCACACTCACGTTTCCCTCTGTATTAGAGACTCTAGAAAGCAAGAGCGTGCTTCTTGTTCTAAAGCAGAATGTGTTTCATGGATGAGAACTGTGCGGTGTGTTTCCCTTCAGAAACGGAGTTAAATGGAAGGCTCTGTGTCTTTCTACGAGCAAGACTTCGTTTCAGGTAAACGCAGTCACTTTTAAGCTAAAAGAAGCTACATTGTTCACAAAGCACACACGTTTCTGGCTTTTAACTGAAAAGCATTGGATGTTAGAGGACCTGTGGTTTGTATCAGTTTCAGAAACAGAGTTGAACTAGATATGGTCCATGTATGTAGGAAACACATTTCTTTTGTTCTGAGCACACTCACGATTCCCTCTGTATTAGAGATTCTAGAAAGCAAGAGCGTGCTTCTTGCTCTAAAGCAGAATGTGTTTCATGGATGAGAACTGTGCCGTGTGTTTCCCTTCATAAACGGAGTTAAATGCCAGGAACTGTGTCTTTCTTCAAGCAAGACTTCGTTTCAGGTAAACGCAGTCACTTTTCAGCTCAAACGAAGCTACATTATTCACGAAGCTCACATGTTTCTCGCTCTTAACTGAAAAGCATTGGATGTTAGAGGAACTGTGGTTTGTATCAGTTTCAGAAACAGAGTTGAACTAGATATGGTCCGTGTGTTGGAACCACATTTCTTTTGTTCAGAGCACATTCACGTTTCCCGTTGTATTACAGACTCTAGAAAGCAAGAGCGTGCTTCTTGCTCTAAAGCAGAGTGTGTTTCATGGATGAGAACTGTGCCGTGTGTTTTCCTTCAGAAAAGGATTTAAATGCCAGGCTCTGTGTCTTTCTTCAAGCAAGACTTCGTTTCAGGTAAACGCAGTCACTTTTCAGCTCAAACGAAGCTACATTGTTCACGAAGGTCACAAGTTTCTCAGTCTTAACTGAAAAGCATTGGATGTTAGAGTACTTGTGTTTTGTATCAGTTTCAGAAACAGAGTTGAACTAGATATGGACCGTGTGTAGGAAACACATTTCTTTTGTTCTGAGCACACTCACGTTTCCCTCTGTATTAGAGACTCTAGAAAGCAAGAGCGTGCTTCTTGCTCTAAAGCAGAGTGTGTTTCATGGATGAGAACTGTGCCGTGTGTTTCAGTTCAGAAACGTAGTTAAATGCCAGCCTCTGTGCCTTCCTAAAAGCAAGACTTCGTTTCAGATAAACGCAGTCACTTTTCAGCTCTAATGAAGCTACATTGTTCACAAAGCTCACACGTTTCTCGCTCTTACCTGAAAAGCATTGGATGTTAGTGGACCTGAGGTTTGTATCAGTTTCTGGAAAAGAGTTGAACTAGATATGGTCCGTGTGTGTAGGAAACACAGTTCTTTTGTTCTGAGCACACTCATGTTTCCCTCTGTATTAGAGAGACTAGAAATCAGGAGCGTGCTTCTTGCTCTAAAGCAGATTGTGTTTCATGGATGAGAACTGTGCGGTGTGTTTCCCTTCAGAAACGGAGTTAAATGCCAGGCTCTGTGCCTTCCTACAAGCAAGACCTCGTTTCAGGTAAACGCAGTCACTTTTCAGCTCAAGCAAAGGTACATTGTTCACAAAGCTCACACGTTTCTCGCTCTTAACTGAAAAGCATTGGATGTTAGAGGACCTACAGTTTGTATCAGTTTCAGAAACAGAGTTGAACTAGATATGGTCCGTGTGTGTAGGAAACACAGTTCTTTTTTTCTGAGCACACTCACGTTTCCCGTTGTATTACAGACTCTAGAAAGCAAGAGCGTGCTTCTTGCTCTAAAGCAGAGTGTGTTTCATGGATGAGAACTGTTTCGTGTGTTTTCCTTCAGAAAAGGAGTTAAATGCCAGGCTCTGTGTCTTTCTTTAAGCAAGACTTCGTTTCAGGTAAACGCAGTCACTTTTCAGCTCAAACGAAGCTACATTGTTCACAAAGCACACACGTTTCTCGCTCTTAACTGAAAAGCATTGGATGTTAGAGGACCTGTGGTTTGTATCAGTTTCTGAAACAGAGTTGAACTAGATATGGTCCGTGTGTAGGAAACACATTTCTTTTGTTCTGAGCACACTCACGTTTCCCTCTGTATTAGAGACTCTAGAAAGCAAGAGCGTGCTTCTTGCTCTAAAGCAGAATGTGTTTCATGGATGAGAACTGTGCGCTGTGTTTCCCTTCAGAAACGGAGTTAAATGGAAGGCTCTGTGGCTTTCTACAAGCAAGACTTCGTTTCAGGTAAACGCAGTCACTTTTCAGCTCAAACGAATCTACATTGTTCACAAAGCACACACGTTTCTGGCTCTTAACTGAAAAGCATTGGATGTTAGAGGACCTGTGGTTTGTATCAGTTTCAGAAACAGAGTTGAACTAGATATGGTCCGTGTGTAGGAAACACATTTCTTTTGTTCTGAGCACACTCACGTTTCCCTCTGTATTAGGGACTCTAGAAAGCAAGAGCGTGCTTCTTGCTCTAAAGCAGAATGTGTTTCATGGATGAGAACTGTGCGGTGTGTTTCCCTTCAGAAACGGAGTTAAATGGAAGGCTCTGTGTCTTTCTACAAGCAAGACTTCGTTTCAGGTAAACGCAGTCACTTTTCAGCTCAAACGAAGCTACATTGTTCACAAAGCACACACGTTTCTGGCTCTTAACTGAAAAGCATTGGATGTTAGAGGACCTGTGGTTTGTATCAGTTTCAGAAACAGAGTTGAACTAGATATGGTCCGTGTATGTAGGAAACAAAGTTCTTTTGTTCTGAGCACACTCACGTTTCCCTCTGTATTAGAGATTCTAGAAAGCAAGAGCGTGCTTCTGCTCTAAAGCAGAATGTGTTTCATGGATGAGAACTGTGCTGTGTGTTTCCCTTCAGAAACGGAGTTAAATGCCAGGCTCTGTGTCTTTCTTCAAGCCAGACTTCGTTTCAGGTAAACGCAGTCACTTTTCAGCTCAAACGAAGCTACATTATTCACGAAGCTCACATGTTTCTCGCTCTTAACTGAAAAGCATTGGATGTTAGAAGAACTGTGGTTTGTATCAGTTTCAGAAACAGAGTTGAACTAGATATGGTCCGTGTGTAGGAAACACATTTCTTTTGTTCAGAGCACACTCACGTTTCTGTCTGTACTAGAGACTCTAGAAAGCAAGAGCGTGCTTCTTGCTCTAAAGCAGAATGTGTTTCATGGATGAGAACTGTGCCGTGTGTTTCCCTTCAGAAACGGAGTTAAATGCCAGGCTCTGTGTCTTTCTTCAAGCAAGACTTCTTTTCAGGTAAACACTGTCACTTTTCAGCTCAAACGAAGCTACATTGTTCATGAAGCTCAAATGTTTCTCGCTCTTAACTGAAAAGCATTGTATGTTAGAGGACCTGTGGTTTATATCAGTTTCAGAAACAGAGTTGAACTAGATATGGTCCGTGTGTGTAGGAAACACATTTCTTTTGTTCTGAGCACACTCACGTTTCCCTCTGTATTAGAGACTCTAGAAATCAAGAGAGTGCTTCTTGCTCTAAAGCAGAATGTGTTTCATGGATGAGAACTGTGCGGTGTGTTTCCCTTCAGAAAAGGAGTTAAATGGAATGCTCTGTGTCTTCTACAAGCAAGACTTCGTTTCAGGTAAACGCAGTCACTTTTCAGCTCAAACGAAGCTACATTGTTCACAAAGCACACACGTTTCTGGCTCTTAACTGAAAAGCATTGGATGTTAGAGGACCTGTGGTTTGTATCAGTTTCAGAAACAGAGTTGAACTAGATATGGTCCGTGTATGTAGGAAACAAAGTTCTTTTGTTCTGAGCACACTCACGATTCCCTCTGTATTAGATATTCTAGAAAGCAAGAGCATGCTTCTTGCTCTAAAGCAGAGTGTGTTTCATGAATGAGAACTGTGCCGTGTGTTTTCCTTCAGAAAGGGATTTAAATGCCAGGCTCTGTGTCTTTCTTCAAGCAACACTTCGTTTCAGGTAAACGCAGTCACTTTTCATCTCAAACGAAGCTACATTGTTCACGAAGGTCACACGTTTGTCAGTCTTAACTGAAAAGCATTGGATGTTAGAATACCTGTGGTTTGTATCAGTTTCAGAAACAGAGTTGAACTAGATATGGTCCGTGTGTAGGAAACACATTTCTTTTGTTCTGAGCACACTCACGTTTCCCTCTGTATTAGAGACTCTAGAAAGCAAGAGAGTGCTTCTTGCTCTAAAGCAGAGTGTGTTTCATGGATGAGAATTGTGCCGTGTGTTTCCCTTCAGAAACAGAGTTAAATGCCAGGCTTTGTGCCTTCCTACAAGCAAGACTTCGTTTCAGGTAAACGCATCACTTTTCACCTCAAACGAAGCTACATTGTTCACAAAGCACACACCTTTCTCGCTCTTAACTGAAAAGCATTGGATGTTAGAGGACCTGTGGTTTGTATTAGTTTCAGAAACAGAGTTGAAATAGATATGGTCCGTGTGTGTAGGAAACACAGTTCTTTTGTTCTTAGCACACTCACGTTTCCCTCTGTATTAGAGATTCTAGAATGCAAGAGCGTGTTTCTTGCTCTAAAGCAGAATGTGTTTCATGGATGAGAACTGTGCCATGTGTTTCCCTTCAGAACTGGATTTAAATGCCAGGCTCTGTGTCTTCCTTCAAGCAAGACTTGATTTCCAATAAACGCAGTCACTTTTCAGCTCATACGAAGCTACATTGATCACGAAGCTCACACGTTTCTCGCTCTTAACAGAAAAGAATTGGATGTTAGTGGACCTGAGGTTTGTATCAGTTTCAGAAACAGAGTTGAACTAGGTATGGTCCGTGTGTGTAGGAAACACAGTTCTTTTGTTCTGAGCACACTCATGTTTCCCTCTGTATTAGAGACTCTAGAAAGCAAGAGCGTGCTTCTTGCTCTAAAGCAGAGTGTGTTTCATGGATGAGAACTGTGCCGTGTGTTTCAATTCAGAAACGGAGTTAAATGCCAGGCTCTGTGTCTTCTTTCAAGTAAGACTACGTTTCAGGTAAACGCAGTCACTTTTCAGCTCAAACGAATCTACATTGTTCACAAAGCACACACGTTTCTGGCTCTTAACTGAAAAGCATTGGATGTTAGAGGACCTGTGGTTTGTATCAGTTTCAGAAACAGAGTTGAACTAGATATGGTCCGTGTATGTAGGAAACAAAGTTCTTTTGTTATGAGCACACTCACGTTTCCCTCTGTATTAGAGATTCTAGAAAGCAAGAGCGTGCTTCTTGCTCTAAAGCAGAATGTGTTTCATGGATGAGAACTGTGCCGTGTGTTTCCCTTCAAAAACGGAGTTAAATGCCAGGCTCTGTGTCTTCCTTCAAGCAAGACTTCTTTTCAGGTAAACGCAGTCACTTTTCAGCTCAAACGAAGCTACATTATTCACGAAGCTCACATGTTTCTCGCTCTTAACTGAAAAGCATTGGATGTTAGAGGAACTGTGGTTTGTATCAGTTTCAGAAACAGAGTTGAACTAGATATGGTCTGTGTGTAGGAACCACATTTCTTTTGTTCAGATCACACTCACGTTTCTGTCTGTACTAGAGACTCTAGAAAGCAAGAGCGTGCTTCTTGCTCTAAAGCAGAATGTGTTTCATGGATGAGAACTGTGCCGTGTGTTTCCCTTCAGAAACGGAGTTAAATGCCAGGCTCTGTGTCTTTCTACAAGCAGGACTTCGTTTCAGGTAAACGCAGTCACTTTTCAGCTCTAATGAAGCTACATTGTTCACAAACCTCACACGCTTCTCGCTCTTAACTGAAAAGCATTGGTTGTTAGTGGACCTGAGGTTTGTATCAGTTTCTGGAACAGAGTTGAACTAGATATGGTCCGTGTGTGTAGGAAACACAGTTCTTTTGTTCTGAGCACACTCATGTTTCCCTCTGTATTAGAGAGACTAGAAATCAAGAGCGTGCTTCTTGCTCCAAAGCAGAGTGTGTTTCATTGATGAGAACTGTGCCGTGTGTTTCCCTTCAGAAACGGAGTTAAATGGAAGGCTCTGTGTCTTTCTACAAGCAAGACTTCGTTTCAGGTAAACGCAGTCACTTTTCAGCTCAAACGAAGCTACATTGTTCACAAAGCACACACGTTTCTGGCTCTTAACTGAAAAGCATTGGATGTTAGAGGACCTACAGTTTGTATCAGTTTCAGAAACAGAGTTGAACTAGATATGGTCTGTGTGTGTAGGAAACACAGTTCTTTTTTTCTGAGCACACTCACGTTTCCTGTTGTATTACAGACTCTAGAAAGCAAGAGCGTGCTTCTTGCTCTAAAGCAGAGTGTGTTTCATGGATGAGAACTGTGCCGTGTGTTTTCCTTCAGAAAAGGAGTTAAATGCCAGGATCTGTGTCTTTCTTTAAGCAAGACTTCGTTTCAGGTAAACGCAGTCACTTTTCAGCTCAAACGAAGCTACATTGTTCACAAAGCACACACGTTTCTCGCTCTTAACTGAAAATAATTGGATGTTAGAGGACCTGTGGTTTGTATCAGTTTCAGAAACAGAGTTGAACTAGATATGGTCCGTGTGTAGGAAACACATTTCTTTTGTTCTGAGCACACTCACGTTTCCCTCTGTATTAGAGACTCTAGAAAGCAAGAGCGTGCTTCTTGTTCTAAAGCAGAATGTGTTTCATGGATGAGAACTGTGCGGTGTGTTTCCCTTCAGAAACGGAGTTAAATGGAAGGCTCTGTGTCTTTCTACGAGCAAGACTTCGTTTCAGGTAAACGCAGTCACTTTTAAGCTAAAAGAAGCTACATTGTTCACAAAGCACACACGTTTCTGGCTTTTAACTGAAAAGCATTGGATGTTAGAGGACCTGTGGTTTGTATCAGTTTCAGAAACAGAGTTGAACTAGATATGGTCCATGTATGTAGGAAACACATTTCTTTTGTTCTGAGCACACTCACGATTCCCTCTGTATTAGAGATTCTAGAAAGCAAGAGCGTGCTTCTTGCTCTAAAGCAGAATGTGTTTCATGGATGAGAACTGTGCCGTGTGTTTCCCTTCATAAACGGAGTTAAATGCCAGGAACTGTGTCTTTCTTCAAGCAAGACTTCGTTTCAGGTAAACGCAGTCACTTTTCAGCTCAAACGAAGCTACATTATTCACGAAGCTCACATGTTTCTCGCTCTTAACTGAAAAGCATTGGATGTTAGAGGAACTGTGGTTTGTATCAGTTTCAGAAACAGAGTTGAACTAGATATGGTCCGTGTGTTGGAACCACATTTCTTTTGTTCAGAGCACATTCACGTTTCCCGTTGTATTACAGACTCTAGAAAGCAAGAGCGTGCTTCTTGCTCTAAAGCAGAGTGTGTTTCATGGATGAGAACTGTGCCGTGTGTTTTCCTTCAGAAAAGGATTTAAATGCCAGGCTCTGTGTCTTTCTTCAAGCAAGACTTCGTTTCAGGTAAACGCAGTCACTTTTCAGCTCAAACGAAGCTACATTGTTCACGAAGGTCACAAGTTTCTCAGTCTTAACTGAAAAGCATTGGATGTTAGAGTACTTGTGTTTTGTATCAGTTTCAGAAACAGAGTTGAACTAGATATGGACCGTGTGTAGGAAACACATTTCTTTTGTTCTGAGCACACTCACGTTTCCCTCTGTATTAGAGACTCTAGAAAGCAAGAGCGTGCTTCTTGCTCTAAAGCAGAGTGTGTTTCATGGATGAGAACTGTGCCGTGTGTTTCAGTTCAGAAACGTAGTTAAATGCCAGCCTCTGTGCCTTCCTAAAAGCAAGACTTCGTTTCAGATAAACGCAGTCACTTTTCAGCTCTAATGAAGCTACATTGTTCACAAAGCTCACACGTTTCTCGCTCTTACCTGAAAAGCATTGGATGTTAGTGGACCTGAGGTTTGTATCAGTTTCTGGAAAAGAGTTGAACTAGATATGGTCCGTGTGTGTAGGAAACACAGTTCTTTTGTTCTGAGCACACTCATGTTTCCCTCTGTATTAGAGAGACTAGAAATCAGGAGCGTGCTTCTTGCTCTAAAGCAGATTGTGTTTCATGGATGAGAACTGTGCGGTGTGTTTCCCTTCAGAAACGGAGTTAAATGCCAGGCTCTGTGCCTTCCTACAAGCAAGACCTCGTTTCAGGTAAACGCAGTCACTTTTCAGCTCAAACAAAGGTACATTGTTCACAAAGCTCACACGTTTCTCGCTCTTAACTGAAAAGCATTGGATGTTAGAGGACCTACAGTTTGTATCAGTTTCAGAAACAGAGTTGAACTAGATATGGTCCGTGTGTGTAGGAAACACAGTTCTTTTTTTCTGAGCACACTCACGTTTCCCGTTGTATTACAGACTCTAGAAAGCAAGAGCGTGCTTCTTGCTCTAAAGCAGAGTGTGTTTCATGGATGAGAACTGTTTCGTGTGTTTTCCTTCAGAAAAGGAGTTAAATGCCAGGCTCTGTGTCTTTCTTTAAGCAAGACTTCGTTTCAGGTAAACGCAGTCACTTTTCAGCTCAAACGAAGCTACATTGTTCACAAAGCACACACGTTTCTCGCTCTTAACTGAAAAGCATTGGATGTTAGAGGACCTGTGGTTTGTATCAGTTTCTGAAACAGAGTTGAACTAGATATGGTCCGTGTGTAGGAAACACATTTCTTTTGTTCTGAGCACACTCACGTTTCCCTCTGTATTAGAGACTCTAGAAAGCAAGAGCGTGCTTCTTGCTCTAAAGCAGAATGTGTTTCATGGATGAGAACTGTGCGCTGTGTTTCCCTTCAGAAACGGAGTTAAATGGAAGGCTCTGTGGCTTTCTACAAGCAAGACTTCGTTTCAGGTAAACGCAGTCACTTTTCAGCTCAAACGAATCTACATTGTTCACAAAGCACACACGTTTCTGGCTCTTAACTGAAAAGCATTGGATGTTAGAGGACCTGTGGTTTGTATCAGTTTCAGAAACAGAGTTGAACTAGATATGGTCCGTGTGTAGGAAACACATTTCTTTTGTTCTGAGCACACTCACGTTTCCCTCTGTATTAGGGACTCTAGAAAGCAAGAGCGTGCTTCTTGCTCTAAAGCAGAATGTGTTTCATGGATGAGAACTGTGCGGTGTGTTTCCCTTCAGAAACGGAGTTAAATGGAAGGCTCTGTGTCTTTCTACAAGCAAGACTTCGTTTCAGGTAAACGCAGTCACTTTTCAGCTCAAACGAAGCTACATTGTTCACAAAGCACACACGTTTCTGGCTCTTAACTGAAAAGCATTGGATGTTAGAGGACCTGTGGTTTGTATCAGTTTCAGAAACAGAGTTGAACTAGATATGGTCCGTGTATGTAGGAAACAAAGTTCTTTTGTTCTGAGCACACTCACGTTTCCCTCTGTATTAGAGATTCTAGAAAGCAAGAGCGTGCTTCTGCTCTAAAGCAGAATGTGTTTCATGGATGAGAACTGTGCTGTGTGTTTCCCTTCAGAAACGGAGTTAAATGCCAGGCTCTGTGTCTTTCTTCAAGCCAGACTTCGTTTCAGGTAAACGCAGTCACTTTTCAGCTCAAACGAAGCTACATTATTCACGAAGCTCACATGTTTCTCGCTCTTAACTGAAAAGCATTGGATGTTAGAAGAACTGTGGTTTGTATCAGTTTCAGAAACAGAGTTGAACTAGATATGGTCCGTGTGTAGGAAACACATTTCTTTTGTTCAGAGCACACTCACGTTTCTGTCTGTACTAGAGACTCTAGAAAGCAAGAGCGTGCTTCTTGCTCTAAAGCAGAATGTGTTTCATGGATGAGAACTGTGCCGTGTGTTTCCCTTCAGAAACGGAGTTAAATGCCAGGCTCTGTGTCTTTCTACAAGCAAGACTTCGTTTCAGGTAAACGCAGTCACTTCTCAGCTCAAATGAAGCTACATTGTTCACAAAGCACACACGTTTCTCGCTCTTAACTGAAAAGCATTGTATGTTAGAGGACCTGTGGTTTATATCAGTTTCAGAAACAGAGTTGAACTAGATATGGTCCGTGTGTGTAGGAAACACATTTCTTTTGTTCTGAGCACACTCACGTTTCCCTCTGTATTAGAGACTCTAGAAATCAAGAGAGTGCTTCTTGCTCTAAAGCAGAATGTGTTTCATGGATGAGAACTGTGCGGTGTGTTTCCCTTCAGAAAAGGAGTTAAATGGAAGGCTCTGTGTCTTCTACAAGCAAGACTTCGTTTCAGGTAAACGCAGTCACTTTTCAGCTCAAACGAAGCTACATTGTTCACAAAGCACACACGTTTCTGGCTCTTAACTGAAAAGCATTGGATGTTAGAGGACCTGTGGTTTGTATCAGTTTCAGAAACAGAGTTGAACTAGATATGGTCCGTGTATGTAGGAAACAAAGTTCTTTTGTTCTGAGCACACTCACGATTCCCTCTGTATTAGATATTCTAGAAAGCAAGAGCATGCTTCTTGCTCTAAAGCAGAGTGTGTTTCATGAATGAGAACTGTGCCGTGTGTTTTCCTTCAGAAAGGGATTTAAATGCCAGGCTCTGTGTCTTTCTTCAAGCAACACTTCGTTTCAGGTAAACGCAGTCACTTTTCATCTCAAACGAAGCTACATTGTTCACGAAGGTCACACGTTTGTCAGTCTTAACTGAAAAGCATTGGATGTTAGAATACCTGTGGTTTGTATCAGTTTCAGAAACAGAGTTGAACTAGATATGGTCCGTGTGTAGGAAACACATTTCTTTTGTTCTGAGCACACTCACGTTTCCCTCTGTATTAGAGACTCTAGAAAGCAAGAGAGTGCTTCTTGCTCTAAAGCAGAGTGTGTTTCATGGATGAGAATTGTGCCGTGTGTTTCCCTTCAGAAACAGAGTTAAATGCCAGGCTCTGTGCCTTCCTACAAGCAAGACTTCGTTTCAGGTAAACGCATCACTTTTCACCTCAAACGAAGCTACATTGTTCACAAAGCACACACCTTTCTCGCTCTTAACTGAAAAGCATTGGATGTTAGAGGACCTGTGGTTTGTATTAGTTTCAGAAACAGAGTTGAAATAGATATGGTCCGTGTGTGTAGGAAACACAGTTCTTTTGTTCTTAGCACACTCACGTTTCCCTCTGTATTAGAGATTCTAGAATGCAAGAGCGTGTTTCTTGCTCTAAAGCAGAATGTGTTTCATGGATGAGAACTGTGCCATGTGTTTCCCTTCAGAACTGGATTTAAATGCCAGGCTCTGTGTCTTCCTTCAAGCAAGACTTGATTTCCAATAAACGCAGTCACTTTTCAGCTCATACGAAGCTACATTGATCACGAAGCTCACACGTTTCTCGCTCTTAACAGAAAAGAATTGGATGTTAGTGGACCTGAGGTTTGTATCAGTTTCAGAAACAGAGTTGAACTAGGTATGGTCCGTGTGTGTAGGAAACACAGTTCTTTTGTTCTGAGCACACTCATGTTTCCCTCTGTATTAGAGACTCTAGAAAGCAAGAGCGTGCTTCTTGCTCTAAAGCAGAGTGTGTTTCATGGATGAGAACTGTGCCGTGTGTTTCAATTCAGAAACGGAGTTAAATGCCAGGCTCTGTGTCTTCTTTCAAGTAAGACTACGTTTCAGGTAAACGCAGTCGCTTTTCAGCTCAAACGAAGCTACATTGTTCACAAAGCTCACACGTTTCTCGCTCTTAACAGAAAAGCATTGTATGTTAGAGGACCTGTGGTTTGTATCAGTTTCAGAAACAGAGTTGATCTAGATATGGTCCGTGTGTAGGAAACACATTTCTTTTTTTCTGAGCACACTCACGTTTCCCTCTGTATTAGAGACTCTAGAAAGCAAGAGCGTGCTTCTTGCTCTAAAACATAGTGTGTTTCATGGATGAGAACTGTGCCGTGTGTTTCCCTTCAGAAGCGGAGTTAAATGCCAGGCTCTGTGCCTTCCTACAAGCAAGTCTTCGTTTCAGGTAAACACAGTCACTTTTCAGCTCAAACGAAGCTACATTGTTCACAATGTACACACGTTTCTGGCTCTTAACTGAAAAGCATTGGATATTAGAGGACCTGTGGTTTGTATCAGTTTCAGAAACAGAGTTGAACTAGATATGGTCCGTGTGTAGGAAACACAGTTCTTTTGTTTTGAGCACACTCACGTTTCCCTCTGTATTAGAGACTCTAGAAAGCAAGAGCGTGCTTCTTGCTCTAAAGCAGAGTGTGTTTCATGGATGAGAACTGTGCCGTGTGTTTCCCTTCAGAAACGGAGTTAAATGCCAGGCTCTGTGTCTTTCTTCAAGCAAGACTTCTTTTCAGGTAAACACTGTCACTTTTCAGCTCAAACGAAGCTACATTGTTCATGAAGCTCAAATGTTTCTCGCTCTTAACTGAAAAATCATTGGATGTTAGAGGACCTGTGGTTTGTATCAGTTTCAGAAACAGAGTTGAACTAGATATGGTCCGTGTGTAGGAAACACATTTCTTTTGTTCAGAGCACAATCACGTTTCCGTCTGTATTAGAGACTCTAGAAAGCAAGAGCGTGCTTCTTGCTCTAAAGCAGAGTGTGTTTCATGGATGAGAACTGTGCCGTGTGTTTCAGTTCAGAAACGTAGTTAAATGCCAGCCTCTGTGCCTTCCTAAAAGCAAGACTTCGTTTCAGATAAACGCAGTCACTTTTCAGCTCTAATGAAGCTACATTGTTCACAAAGCTCACATGTTTCTCGCTCTTACCTGAAAAGCATTGGATGTTAGTGGACCTGAGGTTTGTATCAGTTTCTGGAACAGAGTTGAACTAGATATGGTCCCTGTGTGTAGGAAACACAGTTCTTTTGTTCTGAGCACACTCACATTTCCCGTTGTATTACAGACTCTAGAAAGCAAGAGCGTGCTTCTTGCTCTAAAGCAGAGTGTGTTTCATGGATGAGAACTGTTTCGTGTGTTTTCCTTCAGAAAAGGAGTTAAATGCCAGGCTCTGTGTCTTTCTTTAAGCAAGACTTCGTTTCAGGTAAACGCAGTCACTTTTCAGATCAAACGAATCTACATTACTCACAAAGCACACACGTTTCTGGCTCTTAACTGAAAAGCATTGGATGTTAGAGGACCTGTGGTTTGTATCAGTTTCAGAAACAGAGTTGAACTAGATATGGTCCGTGTGTAGGAAACCCATTTCTTTTGTTCTGAGCACACTCACGTTTCCCTCTGTATTAGGGACTCTAGAAAGCAAGAGCGTGCTTCTTGCTCTAAAGCAGAATGTGTTTCATGGATGAGAACTGTGCGGTGTGTTTCCCTTCAGAAACGGAGTTAAATGGAAGGCTCTGTGTCTTTCTACAAGCAAGACTTCGTTTCAGGTAAACGCAGTCACTTTTCAGCTCAAACGAAGCTACATTGTTCACAAAGCACACACGTTTCTGGCTCTTAACTGAAAAGCATTGGATGTTAGAGGACCTGTGGTTTGTATCAGTTTCAGAAACAGAGTTGAACTAGATATGGTCCGTGTGTAGGAAACACATTTCTTTTGTTCAGAGCACATTCACGTTTCCCGTTGTATTACAGACTCTAGAAAGCAAGAGCGTGCTTCTTGCTCTAAAGCAGAGTGTGTATCATGGATGAGAACTGTGCCGTGTGTTTTCCTTCAGAAAAGGATTTAAATGCCAGGCTCTGTGTCTTTCTTCAAGCAAGACTTCGTTTCAGGTAAACACAGTCACTTTTCAGCTCAAACGAAGCTACATTGTTCACGAAGGTCACAAGTTTCTCAGTCTTAACTGAAAAGCATTGGATGTTAGAGTACCTGTGGTTTGTATCAGTTTCAGAAACAGAGTTGAACTAGATATGGACCGTGTGTAGGAAACACATTTCTTTTGTTCTGAGCACACTCACGTTTCCCTCTGTATTAGAGACTCTAGAAAGCAAGAGAGTGCTTCTTGCTCTAAAGCAGAGTGTGTTTCATGGATGAGAACTGTGCCGTGTGTTTCCCTTCAGAAACAGAGTTAAATGCCAGGCTCTGTGCCTTCCTACAAGCAAGACTTCATTTCAGGTAAACGCATCACTTTTCACCTCAAACGAAGCTACATTGTTCACAAAGCACACACCTTTGTCGCTCTTAACTGAAAAGCATTGGATGTTAGAGGACCTGTGGTTTGTATTAGTTTCAGAAACAGAGTTGAACTAGATATGGTCCGTGTGTGTAGGAAACACAGTTCTTTTGTTCTGAGCACACTCACGTTTCCCTCTGTATTAGAGATTCTAGAATGCAAGAGAGTGTTTCTTGCTCTAAAGCAGAATGTGTTTCATGGATGAGAACTGTGCCGTGTGTTTCCCTTCAGAACTGGATTTAAATGCCAGGCTCTGTGTCTTCCTTCAAGCAAGACTTGATTTCCAATAAACGCAGTCACTTTTCAGCTCAAACGAAGCTACATTGATCACGAAGCTCACACGTTTCTCGCTCTTAACAGAAAAGAATTGGATGTTAGTGGACCTGAGGTTTGTATCAGTTTCAGAAACAGAGTTGAACTAGGTATGGTCCGTGTGTGTAGGAAACACAGTTCTTTTGTTCTGAGCACACTCATGTTTCCCTCTGTATTAGAGAGACTAGAAAGCAAGAGCGTGCTTCTTGCTCTAAAGCAGAGTGTGTTTCATGGATGAGAACTGTGCCGTGTGTTTCAATTCAGAAACGGAGTTAAATGCCAGGCTCTGTGTCTTCCTTCAAGTAAGACTACGTTTCAGGTAAACGCAGTCACTTTTCAGATCAAACGAAGCTACATTGTTCACAAAGCTCACACGTTTCTCGCTCTTAACAGAAAAGCATTGTATGTTAGAGGACCTGTGGTTTGTATCAGTTTCAGAAACAGAGTTGATCTAGATATGGTCCGTGTGTAGGAAACACATTTCTTTTTTTCTGAGCACACTCACGTTTCCCTCTGTATTAGAGACTCTAGAAAGCAAGAGCGTGCTTCTTGCTCTAAAACATAGTGTGTTTCATGGATGAGAACTGTGCCGTGTGTTTCCCTTCAGAAACGGAGTTAAATGCCAGGCTCTGTGCCTTCCTACAAGCAAGTCTTCGTTTCAGGTAAACACAGTCACTTTTCAGCTCAAACGAAGCTACATTGTTCACAATGCACACACGTTTCTGGCTCTTAACTGAAAAGCATTGGATATTAGAGGACCTGTGGTTTGTATCAGTTTCAGAAACAGAGTTGAACTAGATATGGTCCGTGTGTAGGAAACACAGTTCTTTTGTTTTGAGCACACTCACGTTTCCCTCTGTATTAGAGACTCTAGAAAGCAAGAGCGTGCTTCTTACTCTAAAGCAGAGTGTGTTTCATGGATGAGAACTGTGCCGTGTGTTTCCCTTCAGAAACGGAGTTAAATGCCAGGCTCTGTGTCTTTCTTCAAGCAAGACTTCTTTTCAGGTAAACACAGTCACTTTTCAGCTCAAACGAAGCTACATTGTTCATGAAGCTCAAATGTTTCTCGCTCTTAACTGAAAATCATTGGATGTTAGAGGACCTGTGGTTTGTATCAGTTTCAGAAAGAGAGTTGAACTAGATATGGTCCGTGTGTAGGAAACACATTTCTTTTGTTCAGAGCACAATCACGTTTCCGTCTGTATTAGAGACTCTAGAAAGCAAGAGCGTGCTTCTTGCTCTAAAGCAGAGTGTGTTTCATGGATGAGAACTGTGCCGTGTGTTTCAGTTCAGAAACGTAGTTAAATGCCAGGCTCTGTGCCTTCCTAAAAGCAAGACTTCGTTTCAGGTAAACGCAGTCACTTTTCAGATCAAACGAAGCTACATTGTTCACAAAGCACACACGTTTCTCGCTCTTAACTGAAAAGCATTGGATGTTAGAGGACCTGTGGTTTGTATCAGTTTCTGAAACAGAGTTGAACTAGATATGTTCCGTGTGTAGGAAACACATTTCTTTTGTTCTGAGCACACTCACATTTCCCTCTGTATTAGAGACTCTAGAAAGCAAGAGCGTGCTTCTTGCTCTAAAGCAGAATGTGTTTCATGGATGAGAACTGTGCGCTGTGTTTCCCTTCAGAAACGGAGTTAAATGGAAGGCTCTGTGTCTTTCTACAAGCAAGACTTCGTTTCAGGTAAACGCAGTCACTTTTCAGCTCAAACGAATCTACATTGTTCACAAAGCACACACGTTTCTGACTCTTAACTGAAAAGCATTGGATGTTAGAGGACCTGTGGTTTGTATCAGTTTCAGAAACAGAGTTGAACTAGATATGGTCCGTGTATGTAGGAAACAAAGTTCTTTTGTTATGAGCACACTCACGTTTCCCTCTCTATTAGAGATTCTAGAAAGCAAGAGCGTGCTTCTTGCTCTAAAGCAGAATGTGTTTCATGGATGAGAACTGTGCCGTGTGTTTCCCTTCAAAAACGGAGTTAAATGCCAGGCTCTGTGTCTTCCTTCATGCAAGACTTCTTTTCAGGTAAACGCAGTCACTTTTCAGCTCAAACGAAGCTACATTATTCATGAAGCTCACATGTTTCTCGCTCTTAACTGAAAAGCATTGGATGTTAGAGGAACTGTGGTTTGTATCAGTTTCAGAAACAGAGTTGAACTAGATATGGTCTGTGTGTAGGAAACACATTTCTTTTGTTCAGATCACACTCACGTTTCTGTGTGTACTAGAGACTCTAGAAAGCAAGAGCGTGCTTCTTGCTCTAAAGCAGAATGTGTTTCATGGATGAGAACTGTGCCGTGTGTTTCCCTTCAGAAACGGAGTTAAATGCCAGGCTCTGTGTCTTTCTCCAAGCAGGACTTCGTTTCAGGTAAACGCAGTCACTTTTCAGCTCTAATGAAGCTACATTGTTCACAAAGCTCACACGTTTCTCGCTCTTACCTGAAAAGCATTGCATGTTAGTGGACCTGAGGTTTGTATCAGTTTCTGGAACAGAGTTGAACTAGATATGGTCCGTGTGTGTAGGAAACACAGTTCTTTGTTCTGAGCACACTCATGTTTCCCTCTGTATTAGAGAGACTAGAAATCAAGAGCGTGCTTCTTGCTCTAAAGCAGATTGTGTTTCATGGATGAGAACTGTGCCGTGTGTTTCCCTTCAGAAACGGAGTTAAATGCCAGGCTCTGTGCCTTCCTACAAGCAAGACCTCGTTTCAGGTAAACGCAGTCACTTTTCAGCTCAAACAAAGGTACATTGTTCACAAAGCTCACACGTTTCTCGCTCTTAACTGGAAAGCATTGGATGTTAGAGGACCTACAGTTTGTATCAGTTTCAGAAACAGAGTTGAACTAGATATGGTCCGTGTGTGTAGGAAACACAGTTCTTTTTTTCTGAGCACACTCACGTTTCCCGTTGTATTACAGACTCTAGAAAGCAAGAGCGTGCTTCTTGCTCTAAAGCAGAGTGTGTTTCATGGAAGAGAACTGTGCCGTGTGTTTCCCTTCAGAACTGGATTTAAATGCCAGGCTCTGTGTCTTCCTTCAAGCAAGACTTGATTTCCAATAAACGCAGTCACTTTTCAGCTCAAACGAAGCTAGATTGATCACGAAGCTCACACGTTTCTCGCTCTTAACAGAAAAGAATTGGATGTTAGTGGACCTGAGGTTTGTATCAGTTTCAGAAACAGAGTTGAACTAGGTATGGTCTGTGTGTGTAGGAAACACAGTTCTTTGTTCTGAGCACACTCATGTTTCCCTCTGTATTAGAGAGACTAGAAAGCAAGAGCGTGCTTCTTGCTCTAAAGCAGAGTGTGTTTCATGGATGAGAACTGTGCCGTGTGTTTCAATTCAGAAACGGAGTTAAATGCCAGGCTCTGTGTCTTCCTTCAAGTAAGACTACGTTTCAGGTAAACTCAGTCGCTTTTCAGCTCAAACGAAGCTACATTGTTCACAAAGCTCACACGTTTCTCGCTCTTAACAGAAAAGCATTGTATGTTAGAGGACCTGTGGTTTTTATCAGTTTCAGAAACAGAGTTGATCTAGATATGGTCCGTGTGTAGGAAACACATTTCTTTTTTTCTGAGCACACTCACGTTTCCCTCTGTATTAGAGACTCTAGAAAGCAAGAGCGTGCTTCTTGCTCTAAAACATAGTGTGTTTCATGGATGAGAACTGTGCCGTGTGTTTCCCTTCAGAAACGGAGTTAAATGCCAGGCTCTTTGCCTTCCTACAAGCAAGTCTTCGTTTCAGGTAAACACAGTCACTTTTCAGCTCAAACGAAGCTACATTGTTCACAATGCACACACGTTTCTGGCTCTTAACTGAAAAGCATTGGATATTAGAGGACCTGTGGTTTGTATCAGTTTCAGAAACAGAGTTGAACTAGATATGGTCCGTGTGTAGGAAACACAGTTCTTTTGTTTTGAGCACACTCACGTTTCCCTCTGTATTAGAGACTCTAGAAAGCAAGAGCGTGCTTCTTGCTCTAAAGCAGAGTGTGTTTCATGGATGAGAACTGTGCCGTGTGTTTCCCTTCAGAAACGGAGTTAAATGCCAGGCTCTGTGTCTTTCTTCAAGCAAGACTTCTTTTCAGGTAAACACAGTCACTTTTCAGCTCAAACGAAGCTACATTGTTCATGAAGCTCAAATGTTTCTCGCTCTTAACTGAAAATCATTGGATGTTAGAGGACCTGTGGTTTGTATCAGTTTCAGAAAGAGAGTTGAACTAGATATGGTCCGTGTGTAGGAAACACATTTCTTTTGTTCAGAGCACAATCACGTTTCCGTCTGTATTAGAGACTCTAGAAAGCAAGAGCGTGCTTCTTGCTCTAAAGCAGAGTGTGTTTCATGGATGAGAACTGTGCCGTGTGTTTCAGTTCAGAAACGTAGTTAAATGCCAGCCTCTGTGCCTTCCTAAAAGCAAGACTTTGTTTCAGATAAACGCAGTCACTTTTCAGCTCTAATGAAGCTACATTGTTCACAAAGCTCACACGTTTCTCGCTCTTACCTGAAAAGCATTGGATGTTAGTGGACCTGAGGTTTGTATCAGTTTCTGGAACAGAGTTGAACTAGATATGGTCCGTGTGTGTAGGAAACACAGTTCTTTTGTTCTGAGCACACTCATGTTTCCCTCTGTATTAGAGAGACTAGAAATTAAGAGCGTGCTTCCTGCTCTAAAGCAGATTGTGTTTCATGGATGAGAACTGTGCCGTGTGTTTCCCTTCAGAAACGGAGTTAAATGCCAGGCTCTGTGCCTTCCTACAAGCAAGACCTCGTTTCAGGTAAACACAGTCACTTTTCAGCTCAAACAAAGGTACATTGTTCACAAAGCTCACACGTTTCTCGCTCTTAACTGAAAAGCATTGGATGTTAGAGGACCTACAGTTTGTATCAGTTTCAGAAACAGAGTTGAACTAGATATGGTCCGTGTGTGTAGGAAACACAGTTCCTTTTTTTCTGAGCACACTCACGTTTCCCGTTGTATTACAGACTCTAGAAAGCAAGAGCGTGCTTCTTGCTCTAAAGCAGAGTGTGTTTCATGGATGAGAACTGTTTCATGTGTTTTCCTTCAGAAAAGGAGATAAATGCCAGGCTCTGTGTCTTTCTTTAAGCTAGACTTCGTTTCAGGTAAACACAGTCACTTTTCAGATCAAACGAAGCTACATTGTTCACAAAGCACACACGTTTCTCGCTCTTAACTGAAAAGCATTGGATGTTAGAGGACCTGTGGTTTGTATCAGTTTCAGAAACAGAGTTGAATTAGATATGGTCCGTGTATGTAGGAAACAAAGTTCTTTTGTTATGAGCACACTCACGTTTCCCTCTGTATTAGAGATTCTAGAAAGCAAGAGCGTGCTTCTTGCTCTAAAGCAGAATGTGTTTCATGGATGAGAACTGTGCCGTGTGTTTCCCTTCAAAAATGGAGTTAAATGCCAGGCTCTGTGTCTTCCTTCATGCAAGACTTCTTTTCAGGTAAACGCAGTCACTTTTCAGCTCAAACGAAGCTACATTATTCACGAAGCTCACATGTTTCTCGCTCTTAACTGAAAAGCATTGGATGTTAGAGGAACTGTGGTTTGTATCAGTTTCAGAAACAGAGTTGAACTAGATATGGTCTGTGTGTAGGAAACACATTTCTTTTGTTCAGATCACACTCACGTTTCTGTCTGTACTAGAGACTCTAGAAAGCAAGAGCGTGCTTCTTGCTCTAAAGCAGAATGTGTTTCATGGATGAGAACTGTGCCGTGTGTTTCCCTTCAGAAACGGAGTTAAATGCCAGGCTCTGTGTCTTTCTACAAGCAGGACTTCGTTTCAGGTAAACGCAGTCACTTTTCAGCTCTAATGAAGCTACATTGTACACAAAGCTCACACGTTTCTCGCTCTTACCTGAAAAGCATTGGATGTTAGTGGACCTGAGCTTTGTATCAGTTTCTGGAACAGAGTTGAACTAGATATGGTCCGTGTGTGTAGGAAACACAGTTCTTTTGTTCTGAGCACACTCATGTTTCCCTCTGTATTAGAGAGACTAGAAATCAAGAGCGTGCTTCTTGATCTAAAGCAGATTGTGTTTCATGGATGAGAACTGTGCCGTGTGTTTCCCTTCAGAAACGGAGTTAAATGCCAGGCTCTGTGCCTTCCTACAAGCAAGACCTCGTTTCAGGTAAACGCAGTCACTTTTCAGCTCAAACAAAGGTACATTGTTCACAAAGCTCACACGTTTCTCGCTCTTAACTGAAAAGCATTGGATGTTAGAGGACCTACAGTTTGTATCAGTTTCAGAAACAGAGTTGAACTAGATATGGTCCGTGTGTGTAGGAAACACAGTTCTTTTTTTCTGAGCACACTCACGTTTCCCTTTGTATTACAGACTCTAGAAAGCAAGAGCGTGCTTCTTGCTCTAAAGCAGAGTGTGTTTCATGGAAGAGAACTGTTTCATGTGTTTTCCTTCAGAAAAGGAGTTAAATGCCAGCCTCTGTGTCTTTCTTTAAGCTAGACTTCGTTTCAGGTAAACGCAGTCACTTTTCAGATCAAACGAAGCTACATTGTTCACAAAGCACACACGTTTCTCGCTCTTAACTGAAAAGCATTGGATGTTAGAGGACCTGTGGTTTGTATCAGTTTCTGAAACAGAGTTGAACTAGATATGGTCCGTGTGTAGGAAACACATATCTTTTGTTCTGAGCACACTCACGTTTCCCTCTGTATTAGAGACTCTAGAAAGCAAGAGCGTGCTTCTTGCTCTAAAGCAGAATGTGTTTCATGGATGAGAACTGTGCGCTGTGTTTCCCTTCAGAAACGGAGTTAAATGGAAGGCTCTGTGTCTTTCTACAAGCAAGACTTCGTTTCAGGTAAACGCAGTCACTTTTCAGCTCAAACGAATCTACATTGTTCACAAAGCACACACGTTTCTGACTCTTAACTGAAAAGCATTGGATGTTAGAGGACCTGTGGTTTGTATCAGTTTCAGAAACAGAGTTGAACTAGATATGGTCCGTGTATGTAGGAAACAAAGTTCTTTTGTTATGAGCACACTCACGTTTCCCTCTGTATTAGAGATTCTAGAAAGCAAGAGCGTGCTTCTTGCTCTAAAGCAGAATGTGTTTCATGGATGAGAACTGTGCCGTGTGTTTCCCTTCAAAAACGGAGTTAAATGCCAGGCTCTGTGTCTTCCTTCAAGCAAGACTTCTTTTCAGGTAAACGCAGTCACTTTTCAGCTCAAAGGAAGCTACATTATTCACGAAGCTCACATGTTTCTCGCTCTTAACTGAAAAGCATTGGATGTTAGAGGAACTGTGGTTTGTATCAGTTTCAGAAACAGAGTTGAACTAGATATGGTCTGTGTGTAGGAAACACATTTCTTTTGTTCAGATCACACTCACGTTTCTGTCTGTACTAGAGACTCTAGAAAGCAAGAGCGTGCTTCTTGCTCTAAAGCAGAATGTGTTTCATGGATGAGAACTGTGCCGTGTGTTTCCCTTCAGAAACGGAGTTAAATGCCAGGCTCTGTGTCTTTCTACAAGCAGGACTTCGTTTCAGGTAAACGCAGTCACTTTTCAGCTCTAATGAAGCTACATTGTTCACAAAGCTCACACGTTTCTCGCTCTTAACTGAAAAGCATTGGATGTTAGTGGACCTGAGGTTTGTATCAGTTTCTGGAACAGAGTTGAACTAGATATGGTCCATGTGAGTAGGAAACACAGTTCTTTTGTTCTGAGCACACTCATGTTTCCCTCTGTATTAGAGAGACTAGAAATCAAGAGCGTGCATCTTGCTCTAAAGCAGATTGTGTTTCATGGATGAGAACTGTGCCGTGTGTTTCCCTTCAGAAACGGAGTTAAATGCCAGGATCTGTGCCTTCCTACAAGCAAGACCTCGTTTCAGGTAAACGCAGTCACTGTTCAGCTCAAACAAAGGTACATTGTTCACAAAGCTCACACGTTTCTCGCTCTTAACTGAAAAGCATTGGATTTTAGAGGACCTACAGTTTGTATCAGTTTCAGAAACAGAGTTGAACTAGATATGGTCCGTGAGTGTAGGAAACACAGTTCTTTTTTTCTGAGCACACTCACGTTTCCCGTTGTATTACAGACTCTAGAAAGCAAAAGCGTGCTTCTTGCTCTAAAGCAGAGTGTGTTTCATGGATGAGAACTGTGCCGTGTGTTTTCCTTCAGAAAAGGAGTTAAATGCCAGGCTCTGTGTCTTTCTTTAAGCAAGACTTCGTTTCAGGTAAACGCAGTCACTTTTCAGATCAAACGAAGCTACATTGTTCACAAAGCACACACGTTTCTCGCTTCTAACTGAAAAGCATTGGATGTTAGAGGACCTGTGGTTTGTATCAGTTTCAGAAACAGAGTTGAATTAGATATGGTCCGTGTGTAGGAAACACATTTCTTTTGTTCTGAGCACACTCACGTTTCCCTCTGTATTAGAGACTCTAGAAAGCAAGAGTGTGCTTCTTGCTCTAAAGCAGAATGTGTTTCATGGATGAGAACTGTGCGCTGTGTTTCCCTTCAGAAACGGAGTTAAATGCCAGGCTCTGTGTCTTTCTACAAGCAAGACTTCGTTTCAGGTAAACCCAGTCACTTTTCAGCTCAAACGAATCTACATTGTTCACAAAGCACACACGTTTCTGGCTCTTAACTGAAAAGCATTGGATGTTAGAGGACCTGTGGTTTGTATCAGTTTCAGAAACAGAGTTGAACTAGATATGGTCCGTGTATGTAGGAAACAAAGTTCTTTTGTTATGAACACACTCACGTTTCCCTCTGTATTAGAGATTCTAGAAAGCAAGAGCGTGCTTCTTGCTCTAAAGCAGAATGTGTTTCATGGATGAGAACTGTGCCGTGTGTTTCCCTTCAAAAACGGAGTTAAATGCCAGGCTCTGTGTCTTCCTTCAAGCAAGACTTCTTTTCAGGTAAACGCAGTCACTTTTCAGCTCAAACGAAGCTACATTATTCACGAAGCTCACATGTTTCTCGCTCTTAACTGAAAAGCATTGGATGTTAGAGGAACTGTGGTTTGTATCAGTTTCAGAAACAGAGTTGAACTAGATATGGTCTGTGTGTAGGAAACACATTTCTTTTGTTCAGATCACACTCACGTTTCTGTCTGTACTAGAGACTCTAGAAAGCAAGAGTGTGCTTCTTGCTCTAAAGCAGAATGTGTTTCATGGATGAGAACTGTGCCGTGTGTTTCCCTTCAGAAACGGAGTTAAATGCTAGGCTCTGTGTCTTTCTACAAGCAGGACTTCATTTCAGGTAAACGCAGTCACTTTTCAGCTCTAATGAAGCTACATTGTTCACAAAGCTCACACGTTTCTCGCTCTTAACTGAAAAGCATTGGATGTTAGTGGACCTGAGGTTTGTATCAGTTTCTGGAACAGAGTTGAACTAGATATGGTCCGTGTGTGTAGGAAACACAGTTCTTTTGTTCTGAGCACACTCATGTTTCCGTCTGTATTAGAGAGACTAGAAATCAAGAGCGTGCTTCTTGCTCTAAAGCAGAGTGTGTTTCATGGATGAGAACTGTGCCGTGTGTTTCCCTTCAGAAACGGAGTTAAATGCCAGGGTCTGTGCCTTCCTACTAGCAAGACCTCGTTTCAGGTAAACGCAGTCACTTTTCAGCTCAAACAAAGGTACATTGTTCACAAAGCTCACACGTTTCTAGCTCTTAACTAAAAAGCATTGGATGTTAGAGGACCTACAGTTTGTATCAGTTTCAGAAACAGAGTTGAACTAGATATGGTCCGTGTGTTTAGGAAACACAGTTCTTTTTTTCTGAGCACACTCACGTTTCCCGTTGTATTACAGACTCTAGAAAGCAAGAGCGTGCTTCTTGCTCTAAAGCAGAGTGTGTTTCATGGATGAGAACTGTGCCGTGTGTTTTCCTTCAGAAAAGGAGTTAAATGCCAGGCTCTGTGTCTTTCTATAAGCAAGACTTCGTTTCAGGTAAACGCAGTCACTTTTCAGCTCAAACCAAGCTACATTGTTCACAAAGCACACACGTTTCTCGCTCTTAACTGAAAAGCATTGGATGTTAGAGGACCTGTGGTTTGTATCAGTTTCAGAAACAGAGTTGAACTAGATATGGTCCGTGTGTAGGAAACATATTTCTTTTGTTCTGAGCACACTCACGTTTCCCTCTGTATTAGAGACTCTAGAAAGCAAGAGCGTGCTTCTTGCTCTAAAGCAGAATGTGGTTCATGGATGAGAACTGTGCGGTGTGTTTCCCTTCAGAAATCGAGTTAAATGGAAGGCTCTGTGTCTTTCTACAAGCAAGACTTCGTTTCAGGTAAACGCAGTCACTTTTCAGCTCAAACGAAGCTACATTGTTCACAAAGCTCACATGTTTCTCGCTCTTAACTGAAAAGCATTGGATGTTAGAGGAACTGTGGTTTTTATCAGTTTCAGAAACAGAGTTGAACTAGATATGGTCCATGTGTTGGAACCACATTTCTTTTGTTCAGAGCACACTCACGTTTCCCCTTGTATTACAGACTCTAGAAAGCAAGAGCGTGCTTCTTGCTCTAAAGCAGAGTGTGTTTCATAGATGAGAACTGTGCCGTGTATTTCTCTTCAGAACTGGACTTAAATGCCAGGCTCTGTGTCGTTCTTCAAGCAAGACTTCGTTTCAGGTAAACGCATTCACTTTTCAGCTCAAACGAAGCTACATTATTCACGAAGCTCACATGTTTCTCGCTCTTAACAGAAAAGCATTGGATGTTAGAGGAACTGTGGTTTGTATCAGTTTCAGAAACAGAGTTGAACTAGATATGGTCCGTGTGTAAGAAACACATTTCTTTTGTTCAGAGCACACTCACGTTTCTGTCTGTACTAGAGACTCTAGAAAGCAAGAGCGTGCTTCTTGCTCTAAAGCAGAATGTGTTTCATGGATGAGAACTGTGCCCTGTGTTTCCCTTCAGAAACGGAGTTAAATGCCAGGCTCTGTGCCTTCCTACAAGCAAGACATTGTTTCCGGTAAACACAGTCACTTTTCAGCTCAAACGAAGCTACATTGTTCACAAAGCTCACACGTTTCTCGCTCTTAACTGAAAAGCATTGGATATTAGAGGACCTGTGGTTTGTATCAGTTTCAGAAACAGAGTTGAACTAGATATGGTCCGTGTGTAGGAAACACAGTTCTTTTGTTTTGAGCACACTCACGTTTCCCTCTGTATTAGAGACTCTAGAAAGCAAGAGCGTGCTTCTTGCTCTAAAGCAGAGTGTGTTTCATGGATGAGAACTGTGCCGTGTGTTTCCCTTCAGAAACGGAGTTAAATGCCAGGCTCTGTTTCTTTCTTCAAGCAAGACTTCGTTTCAGGTAAACGCAGTCACTTTTCAGCTCATAGAAGCTACATTGTTCACAAAGCACACACGTTTCTGGCTCTTAACTGAAAAGCATTGGATGTTAGAGGACCTGTGGTTTGTATCAGTTTCAGAAACAGAGTTGAACTAGATATGGTCCGTGTATGTAGGAAACAAAGTTCTTTTGTTCTGAGCACACTCACGTTTCCCTCTGTATTAGAGACTCTAGAAAGCAAGAGCGTGCTTCTTGCTCTAAAGCAGAGTGTGTTTCATGGATGAGAACTGTGCCGTTTGTTTCCCTTCAGAAACGGAGTTAAATGCCAGGCTCTGTGTCTTTCTTCAAGCAAGACTTCGTTTCAGGTAAACGCAGTCACTTTTCAGCTCAAACGAAGCTACATTGTTCATGAAGCTCAAATGTTTCTCGATCTTAACTGAAAAGCATTGGATGTTAGAGGAACTGTGGTTTTTATCAGTTTCAGAAACAGAGTTGAACTAGATATGGTCCATGTGTTGGAACCACATTTCTTTTGTTCAGAGCACACTCACGTTTCTCCTTGTATTACAGACTCTAGAAAGCAAGAGCGTGCTTCTTGCTCTAAAGCAGAGTGTGTTTCATAGATGAGAACTGTGCCGTGTTTTTCTCTTCAGAACTGGACTTAAATGCCAGGCTCTGTGTCTTTCTTCAAGCAAGACTTCGTTTCAGGTAAACGCATTCACTTTTCAGCTCAAACGAAGGTACATTATTCACGAAGCTCACATGTTTCTCGCTCTTAACTGAAAAGCATTGGATGTTAGAGGAACTGTGCTTTGTATCAGTTTCAGAAACAGAGTTGAACTAGATATGGTCCGTGTGTAGGAAACACATTTCTTTTGTTCAGAGCACACTCAAGTTTCTGTCTGTACTAGAGACTCTAGAAAGCAAGAGCGTGCTTCTTGCTCTAAAGCAGAATGTGTTTCATGGATGAGAACTGTGCCTTGTGTTTCCCTTCAGAAACGGAGTTAAATTCCAGGCTCTGTGTCTTTCTACAAGCAAGACTTCGTTTCAGGTAAACGCAGTCACTTCTCAGCTCAAACGAAGCTACATTGTTCACATAGCACACACGTTTCTCGCTCTTAACTGAAAAGCATTGGATGTTAGAGGACCTGTGGTTTGTATCAGTTTCAGAAACAGAGTTGAACTAGATATGGTCCGTGTGTAGGAAACACAGTTCTTTTGTTCTGAGCACACTCACGTTTCCCTCTGTATTAGAGACTCTAGAAATCAAGAGAGTGCTTCTTGCTCTAAAGCAGAGTGTGTTTCATGGATGAGAACTGTGCCGTGTGTTTCCCTTCAGAAACAGAGTTAAATACCAGGCTCTGTGCCTTCCTGCAAGCAAGACCTCGTTTCAGGTAAACGCATTCACTTTTCAGCTCAAACAAAGGTACATTGTTCACAAAGCTCACACGTTTCTCGCTCTTAACTGAAAAGCATTGGATGTTAGAGGACCTACAGTTTGTATCAGTTTCAGAAACAGAGTTGAACTAGATATGGTCTGTGTGTGTAGGAAACACAGTTCTTTTTTTCTGAGCACACTCACGTTTCCCGTTGTATTACAGACTCTAGAAAGCAAGAGCGTGCTTCTTGCTCTAAAGCAGAGTGTGTTTCATGGATGAGAACTGTGCCGTGTGTTTTCCTTCAGAAAAGGAGTTAAATGCCAGGCTCTGTGTCTTTCTTTAAGCAAGACTTCGTTTCAGGTAAACGCAGTCACTTTTCTGCTCAAACGAAGCTACATTGTTCACAAAGCACACACGTTTCTCGCTCTTAAATGAAAATAATTGGATGTTAGAGGACCTGTGGTTTGTATCAGTTTCAGAAACAGAGTTGATCTAGATATGGTCCGTGTGTAGGAAACACATTTCTTTTGTTCTGAGCACACTCACGTTTCCCTCTGTATTAGAGACTCTAGAAAGCAAGAGCGTGCTTCTTGCTCTAAAGCAGAATGTGTTTCATGGATGAGAACTGTGCGGTGTGTTTCCCTTCAGAAACGGAGTTAAATGGAAGGCTCTGTGTCTTTCTACGAGCAAGACTTCGTTTCAGGTAAACGCAGTCACTTTTCAGCTCAAAGAAGCTACATTGTTCACAAAGCACACACGTTTCTGGCTCTTAACTGAAAAGCATTGGATGTTAGAGGAACTGTGGTTTGTATCAGTTTCAGAAACAGAGTTGAACTAGATATGGTCCGTGTATGTAGGAAACAAAGTTCTTTTGTTCTGAGCACACTCACGTTTCCCTCTGTATTAGAGACTCTAGAAAGCAAGAGCGTGCTTCTTGCTCTAAAGCAGAGTGTGTTTCATGGATGAGAACTGTGCCATTTGTTTCCCTTCAGAAACGGAGTTAAATGCCATGCTCTGTGTCTTTCTTCAAGCAAGACTTCGTTTCAGGTAAACGCAGTCACTTTTCAGCTCAAACGAAGCTACATTGTTCATGAAGCTCACATGTTTCTCGCTCTTAACTGAAAAGCATTGGATGTTAGAGGAACTGTGGTTTTTATCAGTTTCAGAAACAGAGTTGAACTAGATATGGTCCATGTGTTGGAACCACATTTCTTTTGTTCAGAGCACACTCACGTTTCCCGTTGTATTACAGACTCTAGAAAGCAAGAGCGTGCTTCTTGCTCTAAAGCAGAGTGTGTTTCAAAAATGAGAACTGTGCCGTGTTTTTCTCTTCAGAACTGGACTTAAATGCCAGGCTCTGTGTCTTTCTTCAAGCAAGACTTCGTTTCAGGTAAACGCATTCACTTTTCAGCTCAAACAAAGCTACATTATTCACGAAGCTCACATGTTTCTCGCTCTTAACTGAAAAGCATAGGATGTTAGAGGAACTGTGGTTTGTATCAGTTTCAGAAACAGAGTTGAACTAGATATGGTCCATGTGTAGGAAACACATTTCTTTTGTTCAGAGCACACTCACGTTTCTGTCTGTACTAGAGACTCTAGAAAGCAAGAGCGTGCTTCTTGCTCTAAAGCAGAATGTGTTTCATGGATGAGAACTGTGCCGTGTGTTTCCCTTCAGAAACGGAGTTAAATGCCAGGCTCTGTGCCTTCCTACAAGCAAGACATTGTTTCCAGTAAACACAGTCACTTTTCAGCTCAAACGAAGCTACATTGTTCACAAAACTCACACGTTTCTCGCTCTTAACTGAAAAGCATTGGATATTAGAGGACCTGTGGTTTGTATCAGTTTCAGAAACAGAGTTGAACTAGATATGGTCCGTGTGTAGGAAACAAATTTCTTTTGTTCTGAGCACACTCACGTTTCCCTCTGTATTAGAGACTCTAGAAATCAAGAGAGTGCTTCTTGCTCTAAAGCAGAATGTGTTTCATGGATGAGAACTGTGCGGTGTGTTTCCCTTCAGAAACGGAGTTAAATGGAAGGCTCTGTGTCTTTCTACAAGCAAGATTTCGTTTCAGGTAAACGCAGTCACTTTTCAGCTCAAACGAAGCTACATTGTTCACAAAGCACACACGTTTCTGGCTCTTAACTGAAAAGCATTGGATGTTAGAGGACCTGTGGTTTGTATCAGTTTCAGAAACAGAGTTAAACTAGATATGGTCCGTGTGTAGGAAACACAGTTCTTTTGTTCTGAGCACACTCACGTTTCCCTCTGTATTAGAGACTCTAGAAAGCAAGAGCGTGCTTCTTGCTCTAAAGCAGAGTGTGTTTCATGGATGAGAACTGTGCCGTGTGTTTTCCTTCAGAAAAGGAGTTAAATGCCAGGCTCTGTGTCTTTCTTTAAGCAAGACTTCGTTTCAGGTAAACGCAGTCACTTTTCAGCTCAAACGAAGCTACATTGTTCACAAAGCACACACGTTTCTCGCTCTTAAATGAAAATAATTGGATGTTAGAGGACCTGTGGTTTGTATCAGTTTCAGAAACAGAGTTGATCTAGATATGGTCCGTGTGTAGGAAACACATTTCTTTTGTTCTGAGCACACTCACGTTTCCCTCTGTTTTAGAGACTCTAGAAAGCAAGAGCGTGCTTCTTGCTCTAAAGCAGAATGTGTTTCATGGATGAGAACTGTGCGGTGTGTTTCCCTTCAGAAACGGAGTTAAATGGAAGGCTCTGTGTCTTTCTACGAGCAAGACTTCGTTTCAGGTAAACCCAGTCACTTTTCAGCTCAAAGAAGCTACATTGTTCACAAAGCACACACGTTTCTGGCTCTTAACTGAAAAGCATTGGATGTTAGAGGAACTGTGGTTTGTATCAGTTTCAGAAACAGAGTTGAACTAGATATGGTCCGTGTATGTAGGAAACAAAGTTCTTTTGTTCTGAGCACACTCACGTTTCCCTCTGTATTAGAGACTCTAGAAAGCAAGAGCGTGCTTCTTGCTCTAAAGCAGAGTGTGTTTCATGGATGAGAACTGTGCCGTTTGTTTCCCTTCAGAAACGGAGTTAAATGCCATGCTCTGTGTCTTTCTTCAAGCAAGACTTCGTTTCAGGTAAACGCAGTCACTTTTCAGCTCAAACGAAGCTACATTGTTCATGAAGCTCACATGTTTCTCGCTCTTGACTGAATAGCATTGGATGTTAGAGGAACTGTGGTTTTTATCAGTTTCAGAAACAGAGTTGAACTAGATATGGTCCATGTGTTGGAACCACATTTCTTTTGTTCAGAGCACACTCACGTTTCCCGTTGTATTACAGACTCTAGAAAGCAAGAGCGTGCTTCTTGCTCTAAAGCAGAGTGTGTTTCATAGATGAGAACTGTGCCGTGTTTTTCTCTTCAGAACTGGGCTTAAATGCCAGGCTCTGTGTCTTTCTTCAAGCAAGACTTCGTTTCAGGTAAACGCATTCACTTTTCAGCTCAAACGAAGCTACATTATTCACGAAGCTCACATGTTTCTCGCTCTTAACTGAAAAGCATTGGATGTTAGAGGAACTGTGCTTTGTATCAGTTTCAGAAACAGAGTTGAACTAGATATGGTCCGTGTGTAGGAAACACATTTCTTTTGTTCAGAGCACACTCACGTTTCTGTCTGTACTAGAGACTCTAGAAAGCAAGAGCGTGCTTCTTGCTCTAAAGCAGAATGTGTTTCATGGATGAGAACTGTGCCGTGTGTTTCCCTTCAGAAACGGAGTTAAATGCCAGGCTCTGTGCCTTCCTACAAGCAAGACATTGTTTCCGGTAAACACAGTCACTTTTCAGCTCAAACGAAGCTACATTGTTCACAAAACTCACACGTTTCTCGCTCTTAACTGAAAAGCATTGGATATTAGAGGACCTGTGGTTTGTATCAGTTTCAGAAACAGAGTTGAACTAGATATGGTCCGTGTGTAGGAAACACAGTTCTTTTGTTTTGAGCACACTCACGTTTCCCTCTGTATTAGAGACTCTAGAAAGCAAGAGCGTGCTTCTTGCTCTAAAGCAGAGTGTGTTTCATGGATGAGAACTGTGCCGTGTGTTTCCCTTCAGAAACGGAGTTAAATGCCAGGCTCTGTGTCTTTCTTCAAGCAAGACTTCGTTTCAGGTAAACGCAGTCACTTTTCAGCTCAAAGAAGCTACATTGTTCACAAAGCACACACGTTTCTGGCTCTTAACTGAAAAGCATTGGATGTTAGAGGACCTGTGGTTTGTATCAGTTTCAGAAACAGAGTTGAACTAGATATGGTCCGTGTATGTAGGAAACAAAGTTCTTTTGTTCTGAGCACACTCACGTTTCCCTCTGTATTAGAGACTCTAGAAAGCAAGAGCGTGCTTCTTGCTCTAAAGCAGAGTGTGTTTCATGGATGAGAACTGTGCCGTTTGTTTCCCTTCAGAAACGGAGTTAAATGCCAGGCTCTGTGTCTTTCTTCAAGCAAGACTTCGTTTCAGGTAAACGCAGTCACTTTTCAGCTCAAACGAAGCTACATTGTTCATGAAGCTCACATGTTTCTCGCTCTTAACTGAAAAGCATTGGATGTTAGAGGAACTGTGGTTTTTATCAGTTTCAGAAACAGAGTTGAACTAGATATGGTCCATGTGTTGGAACCACATTTCTTTTGTTCAGAGCACACTCATGTTTCTCCTTGTAATACAGACTCTAGAAAGCAAGAGCGTGCTTCTTGATCTTAAGCAGAGTGTGTTTCATAGATGAGAACTGTGCCGTGTTTTTCTCTTCAGAACTGGACTTAAATGCCAGGCTCTGTGTCTTTCTTCAAGCAAGACTTCGTTTCAGGTAAACGCAGTCACTTTTCAGCTCAAACGAAGCTACATTATTCACGAAGCTCACATGTTTCGTGCTCTTAACTGAAAAGCATTGGATGTTAGAGGAACTGTGCTTTGTAACAGTTTCAGAAACAGAGTTGAACTAGATATGGTCCGTGTGTAGGAAACACATTTCTTTTGTTCAGAGCACACTCAAGTTTCTGTCTGTACTAGAGACTCTAGAAAGCAAGAGCGTGCTTCTTGCTCTAAAGCAGAATGTGTTTCATGGATGAGAACTGTGCCGTGTGTTTCCCTTCAGAAACGGAGTTAAATTCCAGGCTCTGTGTCTTTCTACAAGCAAGACTTCGTTTCAGGTAAACGCAGTCACTTCTCAGCTCAAACGAAGCTACATTGTTCACAAAGCACACAAGTTTCTCGCTCTTAACTGAAAAGCATTGGATGTTAGAGGACCTGTGGTTTGTATCAGTTTCAGAAACAGAGTTGAACTAGATATGGTCCGTGTGTAGGAAACACATTTCTTTTGTTCTGAGCACACTCACGTTTCCCTCTGTATTAGAGACTCTAGAAATCAAGAGAGTGCTACTTGCTCTAAAGCAGAATGTGTTTCATGGATGAGAACTGTGCGGTGTGTTTCCCTTCAGAAACGGAGATAAATGGAAGGCTCTGTGTCTTTCTACAAGCAAGATTTCGTTTCAGGTAAACGCAGTCACTTTTCAGCTCAAACGAAGCTACATTGTTCACAAAGCACATACGTTTCTGGCTCTTAACTGAAAAGCATTGGATGTTAGAGGACCTGTGGTTTGTATCAGTTTCAGAAACAGAGTTGAACTAGATATGGTCCGTGTATGTAGGAAACAAAGTTCTTTTGTTCTGAGCACACTCACGTTTCCCTCTGTATTAGAGATTCTAGAAAGCAAGAGCGTGCTTCTTGCTCTAAAGCAGAGTGTGTTTCATGGATGAGAACTGTGCCGTGTGTTTCCCTTCAGAAACGGAGTTAAATACCAGGCTCTGTGCCTTCCTGCAAGCAAGACTTCGTTTCAGGTAAACGCAGTCACTTTTCAGCTCAAACAAAGGTACATTGTTCACAAAGCTCACACGTTTCTCGCTCTTAACTGAAAAGCATTGGATGTTAGAGGACCTACAGTTTGTATCAGTTTCAGAAACAGAGTTGAACAAGATATGGTCTGTGTGTGTAGGAAACACAGTTCTTTTTTTCTGAGCACACTCACGTTTCCCGTTGTATTACAGACTCTAGAAAGCAAGAGCGTGCTTCTTGCTCTAAAGCAGAGTGTGTTTCATGGATGAGAACTGTGCCGTGTGTTTTCCTTCAGAAAAGGAGTTAAATGCCAGGCTCTGTGTCTTTCTTCAAGCAAGACTTCGTTTCAGGTAAACGCAGTCACTTTTCAGCTCAAACGAAGCTACATTGTTCACAAAGCACACACGTTTCTCGCTCTTAAATGAAAATAATTGGATGTTAGAGGACCTGTGGTTTGTATCAGTTTCAGAAACAGAGTTGATCTAGATATGGTCCGTGTGTAGGAAACACATTTCTTTTGTTCTGAGCACACTCACGTTTCCCTCTGTATTAGAGACTTTAGAAAGCAAGAGCGTGCTTCTTGCTCTAAAGCAGAATGTGTTTCATGGATGAGAACTGTGCGGTGTGTTTCCCTTCAGAAACGGAGTTAAATGGAAGGCTCTGTGTCTTTCTACGAGCAAGACTTCGTTTCAGGTAAACGCAGTCACTTTTCAGCTCAAAGAAGCTACATTGTTGACAAAGCACACACGTTTCTGGCTCTTAACTGAAAAGCATTGGATGTTAGAGGACCTGTGGTTTGTATCAATTACAGAAACAGAGTTGAACTAGATATGGTCCGTGTATGTAGGAAACAAAGTTCTTTTGTTCTGAGCACACTCACGTTTCCCTCTGTATTAGAGACTCTAGAAAGCAAGAGCGTGCTTCTTGCTCTAAAGCAGAGTGTGTTTCATGGATGAGAACTGTGCCGTTTGTTTCCCTTCAGAAACGGAGTTAAATGCCATGCTCTGTGTCTTTCTTCAAGCAAGACTTCGTTTCAGGTAAACGCAGTCACTTTTCAGCTCAAACGAAGCTATATTGTTCATGAAGCTCACATGTTTCTCGCTCTTAACTGAAAAGCATTGCATGTTAGAGGAACTGTGGTTTTTATCAGTTTCAGAAACAGAGTTGAACTAGATATGGTCCATGTGTTGGAACCACATTTCTTTTGTTCAGAGCACACTCACGTTTCCCCTTGTATTACAGACTCTAGAAAGCAAGAGCGTGCTTCTTGCTCTAAAGCAGAGTGTGTTTCATAGATGAGAACTGTGCCGTGTTTTTCTCTTCAGAACTGGACTTAAATGCCAGGCTCTGTGTCTTTCTTCAAGCAAGACTTCGTTTCAGGTAAACGCATTCACTTTTCAGCTCAAACGAAGCTACATTATTCACGAAGCTCACATGTTTCTCGCTCTTAACTGAAAAGCATTGGATGTTAGAGGAACTGTGGTTTGTATCAGTTTCAGAAACAGAGTTGAACTAGATATGGTCCGTGTGTAGGAAACACATTTCTTTTGTTCAGAGCACACTCACGTTTCTGTCTGTACTAGAGACTCTAGAAAGCAAGAGCGTGCTTCTTGCTCTAAAGCAGAATGTGTTTCATGGATAAGAACTGTGCCGTGTGTTTCCCTTCAGAAACGGAGTTAAATGCCAGGCTCTGTGCCTTCCTACAAGCAAGACATTGTTTCCGGTATACACAGTCACTTTTCAGCTCAAACGAAGCTACATTGTTCACAAAGCTCACACGTTTCTCGCTCTTAACTGAAAAGCATTGGATATTAGAGGACCTGTGGTTTGTATCAGTTTCAGAAACAGAGTTGAACTAGATATGGTCCGTGTGTAGGAAACACAGTTCTTTTGTTTTGAGCACACTCACGTTTCCCTCTGTATTAGAGACTCTAGAAAGCAAGAGCGTGCTTCTTGCTCTAAAGCAGAGTGTGTTTCATGGATGAGAACTGTGCCGTGTGTTTCCCTTCAGAAACGGAGTTAAATGCCAGGCTCTGTGTCTTTCTTCAAGCAAGACTTCGTTTCAGGTAAACGCAGTCACTTTTCAGCTCAAAGAAGCTACATTGTTCACAAAGCACACACGTTTCTGGCTCTTAACTGAAAAGCATTGGATGTTAGAGGACCTGTGGTTTGTATCAGTTTCAGAAACAGAGTTGAACTAGATATGGTCCGTGTATGTAGGAAACAAAGTTCTTTTGTTATGAACACACTCACGTTTCCCTCTGTATTAGAGATTCTAGAAAGCAAGAGCGTGCTTCTTGCTCTAAAGCAGAATGTGTTTCATGGATGAGAACTGTGCCGTGTGTTTCCCTTCAAAAATGGAGTTAAATGCCAGGCTCTGTGTCTTCCTTCAAGCAAGACTTCTTTTCAGGTAAACGCAGTCACTTTTCAGCTCAAACGAAGCTACATTATTCACGAAGCTCACATGTTTCTCGCTCTTAACTGAAAAGCATTGGATGTTAGAGGAACTGTGGTTTGTATCAGTTTCAGAAACAGAGTTGAACTAGATATGGTCTGTGTGTAGGAAACACATTTCTTTTGTTCAGATCACACTCACGTTTCTGTCTGTACTAGAGACTCTAGAAAGCAAGAGTGTGCTTCTTGCTCTAAAGCAGAATGTGTTTCATGGAAGAGAACTGTGCCGTGTGTTTCCCTTCAGAAACGGAGTTAAATGCTAGGCTCTGTGTCTTTCTACAAGCAGGACTTCATTTCAGGTAAACGCAGTCACTTTTCAGCTCTAATGAAGCTACATTGTTCACAAAGCTCACACGTTTCTCGCTCTTAACTGAAAAGCATTGGATGTTAGTGGACCTGAGGTTTGTATCAGTTTCTGGAACAGAGTTGAACTAGATATGGTCCGTGTGTGTAGGAAACACAGTTCTTTTGTTCTGAGCACACTCATGTTTCCGTCTGTATTAGAGAGACTAGAAATCAAGAGCGTGCTTCTTGCTCTAAAGCAGAGTGTGTTTCATGGATGAGAACTGTGCCGTGTGTTTCCCTTCAGAAACGGAGTTAAATGCCAGGCTCTGTGCCTTCCTACAAGCAAGACCTCGTTTCAGGTAAACGCAGTCACTTTTCAGCTCAAACAAAGGTACATTGTTCACAAAGCTCACACGTTTCTAGCTCTTAACTGAAAAGCATTGGATGTTAGAGGACCTACAGTTTGTATCAGTTTCAGAAACAGAGTTGAACTAGATATGGTCCGTGTGTGTAGGAAACACAGTTCTTTTTTTCTGAGCACACTCACGTTTCCCGTTGTATTACAGACTCTAGAAAGCAAGAGCGTGCTTCTTGCTCTAAAGCAGAGTGTGTTTCATGGATGAGAACTGTGCCGTGTGTTTTCCTTCAGAAAAGGAGTTAAATGCCAGGCTCTGTGTCTTTCTATAAGCAAGACTTCGTTTCAGGTAAACGCAGTCACTTTTCAGCTCAAACGAAGCTACATTGTTCACAAAGCACACACGTTTCTCGCTCTTAATTGAAAAGCATTGGATGTTAGAGGACCTGTGGTTTGTATCAGTTTCAGAAACAGAGTTGAACTAGATATGGTCCGTGTGTAGGAAACATATTTCTTTTGTTCTGAGCACACTCACGTTTCCCTCTGTATTAGAGACTCTACAAAGCAAGAGCGTGCTTCTTGCTCTAAAGCAGAATGTGGTTCATGGATGAGAACTGTGCGGTGTGTTTCCCTTCAGAAATGGAGTTAAATGGAAGGCTCTGTGTCTTTCTACAAGCAAGACTTCGTTTCAGGTAAACGCAGTCACTTTTCAGCTCAAACGAAGCTACATTGTTCACAAAGCTCACATGTTTCTCGCTCTTAACTGAAAAGCATTGGATGTTAGAGGAACTGTGGTTTTTATCAGTTTCAGAAACAGAGTTGAACTAGATATGGTCCATGTGTTGGAACCACATTTCTTTTGTTCAGAGCACACTCACGTTTCCCCTTGTATTACAGACTCTAGAAAGCAAGAGCGTGCTTCTTGCTCTAAAGCAGAGTGTGTTTCATAGATGAGAACTGTGCCGTGTTTTTCTCTTCAGAACTGGACTTAAATGCCAGGCTCTGTGTCGTTCTTCAAGCAAGACTTCGTTTCAGGTAAACGCATTCACTTTTCAGCTCAAACGAAGCTACATTATTCACGAAGCTCACATGTTTCTCGCTCTTAACTGAAAAGCATTGGATGTTAGAGGAACTGTGGTTTGTATCAGTTTCAGAAACAGAGTTGAACTAGATATGGTCCGTGTGTAAGAAACACATTTCTTTTGTTCAGAGCACACTCACGTTTCTGTCTGTACTAGAGACTCTAGAAAGCAAGAGCGTGCTTCTTGCTCTAAAGCAGAATGTGTTTCATGGATGAGAACTGTGCCCTGTGTTTCCCTTCAGAAACGGAGTTAAATGCCAGGCTCTGTGCCTTCCTACAAGCAAGACATTGTTTCCGGTAAACACAGTCACTTTTCAGCTCAAACGAAGCTACATTGTTCACAAAGCTCACACGTTTCTCGCTCTTAACTGAAAAGCATTGGATATTAGAGGACCTGTGGTTTGTATCAGTTTCAGAAACAGAGTTGAACTAGATATGGTCCGTGTGTAGGAAACACAGTTCTTTTGTTTTGAGCACACTCACGTTTCCCTCTGTATTAGAGAGACTAGAAAGCAAGAGCGTGCTTCTTGCTCTAAAGCAGAGTGTGTTTCATGGATGAGAACTGTGCCGTGTGTTTCCCTTCAGAAACGGAGTTAAATGCCAGGCTCTGTTTCTTTCTTCAAGCAAGACTTCGTTTCAGGTAAACGCAGTCACTTTTCAGCTCATAGAAGCTACATTGTTCACAAAGCACACACGTTTCTGGCTCTTAACTGAAAAGCATTGGATGTTAGAGGACCTGTGGTTTGTATCAGTTTCAGAAACAGAGTTGAACTAGATATGGTCCGTGTGTAGGAAACACAGTTCTTTTGTTTTGAGCACACTCACGTTTCCCTCTGTATTAGAGACTCTAGAAAGCAAGAGCGTGCTTCTTGCTCTAAAGCAGAGTGTGTTTCATGGATGAGAACTGTGCCGTTTGTTTCCCTTCAGAAACGGAGTTAAATGCCAGGCTCTGTGTCTTTCTTCAAGCAAGACTTCGTTTCAGGTAAACGCAGTCACTTTTCAGCTCAAACGAAGCTACATTGTTCATGAAGCTCACATGTTTCTCGATCTTAACTGAAAAGCATTGGATGTTAGAGGAACTGTGGTTTTTATCAGTTTCAGAAACAGAGTTGAACTAGATATTGTCCATGTGTTGGAACCACATTTCTTTTGTTCAGAGCACACTCACGTTTCTCCTTGTATTACAGACTCTAGAAAGCAAGAGCGTGCTTCTTGCTCTAAAGCAGAGTGTGTTTCATAGATGAGAACTGTGCCGTGTTTTTCTCTTCAGAACTGGACTTAAATGCCAGGCTCTGTGTCTTTCTTCAAGCAAGACTTCGTTTCAGGTAAACGCATTCACTTTTCAGCTCAAACGAAGCTACATTATTCACGAAGCTCACATGTTTCTCGCTCTTAACTGAAAAGCATTGGATGTTAGAGGAACTGTGCTTTGTATCAGTTTCAGAAACAGAGTTGAACTAGATATGGTCCGTGTGTAGGAAACACATTTCTTTTGTTCAGAGCACACTCAAGTTTCTGTCTGTACTAGAGACTCTAGAAAGCAAGAGCGTGCTTCTTGCTCTAAAGCAGAATGTGTTTCATGGATGAGAACTGTGCCTTGTGTTTCCCTTCAGAAACGGAGTTAAATTCCAGGCTCTGTGTCTTTCTACAAGCAAGACTTCGTTTCAGGTAAACGCAGTCACTTCTCAGCTCAAACGAAGCTACATTGTTCACATAGCACACACGTTTCTCGCTCTTAACTGAAAAGCATTGGATGTTAGAGGACCTGTGGTTTGTATCAGTTTCAGAAACAGAGTTGAACTAGATATGGTCCGTGTGTAGGAAACACAGTTCTTTTGTTCTGAGCACACTCACGTTTCCCTCTGTATTAGAGACTCTAGAAATCAAGAGAGTGCTTCTTGCTCTAAAGCAGAATGTGTTTCATGGATGAGAACTGTGCGGTGTGTTTCCCTTCAGAAACGGAGTTAAATGGAAGGCTCTGTGTCTTTCTACAAGCAAGATTTCGTTTCAGGTAAACGCAGTCACTTTTCAGCTCAAACGAAGCTACATTGTTCACAAAGCACACACATTTCTGGCTCTTAACTGAAAAGCATTGGATGTTAGAGGACCTGTGGTTTGTATCAGTTTCAGAAACAGAGTTGAACTAGATATGGTCCGTGTATGTAGGAAACAAAGTTCTTTTGTTCTGAGCACACTCACGTTTCCCTCTGTATTAGAGACTCTAGAAAGCAAGAGCGTGCTTCTTGCTCTAAAGCAGAGTGTGTTTCATGGATGAGAACTGTGCCATGTGTTTCCCTTCAGAAACGGAGTTAAATGCCAGGCTCTGTGTCTTCCTTTAAGCAAGACTACGTTTCATCTAATCGCAGTAACTTTTCAGCTCAAACGAAGCTACATTGTTCATGAAGCTCACATGTTTCTCGCTCTTAACTGAAAAGCATTGGATGTTAGAGGAACTGTGGTTTTTATCAGTTTCAGAAACAGAGTTGAACTAGATATGGTCCATGTGTTGGAACCACATTTCTTTTGTTCAGAGCACACTCACGTTTCCCGTTGTATTACAGACTCTAGAAAGCAAGAGCGTGCTTCTTGCTCTAAAGCAGAGTGTGTTTCAAAAAGGAGAACTGTGCCGTGTTTTTCTCTTCAGAACTGGACTTAAATGCCAGGCTCTGTGTCTTTCTTCAAGCAAGACTTCGTTTCAGGTAAACGCATTCACTTTTCAGCTCAAACGAAGCTACATTATTCACGAAGCTCACATGTTTCTCGCTCTTAACTGAAAAGCATAGGATGTTAGAGGAACTGTGGTTTGTATCAGTTTCAGAAACAGAGTTGAACTAGATATGGTCCGTGTGTAGGAAACACAGTTCTTTTGTTTTGAGCACACTCACGTTTCCCTCTGTATTAGAGAGACTAGAAAGCAAGAGCGTGCTTCTTGCTCTAAAGCAGAGTGTGTTTCATGGATGAGAACTGTGCCGTGTGTTTCCCTTCAGAAACGGAGTTAAATGCCAGGCTCTGTTTCTTTCTTCAAGCAAGACTTCGTTTCAGGTAAACGCAGTCACTTTTCAGCTCATAGAAGCTACATTGTTCACAAAGCACACACGTTTCTGGCTCTTAACTGAAAAGCATTGGATGTTAGAGGACCTGTGGTTTGTATCAGTTTCAGAAACAGAGTTGAACTAGATATGGTCCGTGTGTAGGAAACACAGTTCTTTTGTTTTGAGCACACTCACGTTTCCCTCTGTATTAGAGACTCTAGAAAGCAAGAGCGTGCTTCTTGCTCTAAAGCAGAGTGTGTTTCATGGATGAGAACTGTGCCGTTTGTTTCCCTTCAGAAACGGAGTTAAATGCCAGGCTCTGTGTCTTTCTTCAAGCAAGACTTCGTTTCAGGTAAACGCAGTCACTTTTCAGCTCAAACGAAGCTACATTGTTCATGAAGCTCACATGTTTCTCGATCTTAACTGAAAAGCATTGGATGTTAGAGGAACTGTGGTTTTTATCAGTTTCAGAAACAGAGTTGAACTAGATATTGTCCATGTGTTGGAACCACATTTCTTTTGTTCAGAGCACACTCACGTTTCTCCTTGTATTACAGACTCTAGAAAGCAAGAGCGTGCTTCTTGCTCTAAAGCAGAGTGTGTTTCATAGATGAGAACTGTGCCGTGTTTTTCTCTTCAGAACTGGACTTAAATGCCAGGCTCTGTGTCTTTCTTCAAGCAAGACTTCGTTTCAGGTAAACGCATTCACTTTTCAGCTCAAACGAAGCTACATTATTCACGAAGCTCACATGTTTCTCGCTCTTAACTGAAAAGCATTGGATGTTAGAGGAACTGTGCTTTGTATCAGTTTCAGAAACAGAGTTGAACTAGATATGGTCCGTGTGTAGGAAACACATTTCTTTTGTTCAGAGCACACTCAAGTTTCTGTCTGTACTAGAGACTCTAGAAAGCAAGAGCGTGCTTCTTGCTCTAAAGCAGAATGTGTTTCATGGATGAGAACTGTGCCTTGTGTTTCCCTTCAGAAACGGAGTTAAATTCCAGGCTCTGTGTCTTTCTACAAGCAAGACTTCGTTTCAGGTAAACGCAGTCACTTCTCAGCTCAAACGAAGCTACATTGTTCACATAGCACACACGTTTCTCGCTCTTAACTGAAAAGCATTGGATGTTAGAGGACCTGTGGTTTGTATCAGTTTCAGAAACAGAGTTGAACTAGATATGGTCCGTGTGTAGGAAACACAGTTCTTTTGTTCTGAGCACACTCACGTTTCCCTCTGTATTAGAGACTCTAGAAATCAAGAGAGTGCTTCTTGCTCTAAAGCAGAATGTGTTTCATGGATGAGAACTGTGCGGTGTGTTTCCCTTCAGAAACGGAGTTAAATGGAAGGCTCTGTGTCTTTCTACAAGCAAGATTTCGTTTCAGGTAAACGCAGTCACTTTTCAGCTCAAACGAAGCTACATTGTTCACAAAGCACACACATTTCTGGCTCTTAACTGAAAAGCATTGGATGTTAGAGGACCTGTGGTTTGTATCAGTTTCAGAAACAGAGTTGAACTAGATATGGTCCGTGTATGTAGGAAACAAAGTTCTTTTGTTCTGAGCACACTCACGTTTCCCTCTGTATTAGAGACTCTAGAAAGCAAGAGCGTGCTTCTTGCTCTAAAGCAGAGTGTGTTTCATGGATGAGAACTGTGCCGTGTGTTTCCCTTCAGAAACTGAGTTAAATGGAAGGCTCTGTGTCTTTCTACGAGCAAGACTTCGTTTCAGGTAAACGCAGTCACTTTTCAGCTCAAAGAAGCTACATTGTTCACAAAGCACACACGTTTCTGGCTCTTAACTGAAAAGCATTGGATGTTAGAGGAACTGTGGTTTGTATCAGTTTCAGAAACAGAGTTGAACTAGATATGGTCCGTGTATGTAGGAAACAAAGTTCTTTTGTTCTGAGCACACTCACGTTTCCCTCTGTATTAGAGACTCTAGAAAGCAAGAGCGTGCTTCTTGCTCTAAAGCAGAGTGTGTTTCATGGATGAGAACTGTGCCATGTGTTTCCCTTCAGAAACGGAGTTAAATGCCAGGCTCTGTGTCTTCCTTTAAGCAAGACTACGTTTCATCTAATCGCAGTAACTTTTCAGCTCAAACGAAGCTACATTGTTCATGAAGCTCACATGTTTCTCGCTCTTAACTGAAAAGCATTGGATGTTAGAGGAACTGTGGTTTTTATCAGTTTCAGAAACAGAGTTGAACTAGATATGGTCCATGTGTTGGAACCACATTTCTTTTGTTCAGAGCACACTCACGTTTCCCGTTGTATTACAGACTCTAGAAAGCAAGAGCGTGCTTCTTGCTCTAAAGCAGAGTGTGTTTCAAAAAGGAGAACTGTGCCGTGTTTTTCTCTTCAGAACTGGACTTAAATGCCAGGCTCTGTGTCTTTCTTCAAGCAAGACTTCGTTTCAGGTAAACGCATTCACTTTTCAGCTCAAACGAAGCTACATTATTCACGAAGCTCACATGTTTCTCGCTCTTAACTGAAAAGCATAGGATGTTAGAGGAACTGTGGTTTGTATCAGTTTCAGAAACAGAGTTGAACTAGATATGGTCCGTGTGTAGGAAACACATTTCTTTTGTTCAGATCACACTCACGTTTCTGTCTGTACTAGAGACTCTAGAAAGCAAGAGCGTGCTTCTTGCTCTAAAGCAGAATGTGTTTCATGGATGAGAACTGTGCCGTGTGTTTTCCTTCAGAAACGGAGTTAAATGCCAGGCTCTGTGCCTTCCTACAAGCAAGACATTGTTTCCGGTAAACACAGTCACTTTTCAGCTCAAACGAAGCTACATTGTTCACAAAACTCACACGTTTCTCGCTCTTAACTGAAAAGCATTGGATATTAGAGGACCTGTGGTTTGTATCAGTTTCAGAAACAGAGTTGAACTAGATATGGTCCGTGTGTAGGAAACACAGTTCTTTTGTTTTGAGCACACTCACGTTTCCCTCTGTATTAGAGACTCTAGAAAGCAAGAGCGTGCTTCTTGCTCTAAAGCAGAGTGTGTTTCATGGATGAGAACTGTGCCGTGTGTTTCCCTTCAGAAACGGAGTTAAATGCCAGGCTCTGTGTCTTTCTTCAAGCAAGACTTCGTTTCAGGTAAACGCAGTCACTTTTCAGCTCAAAGAAGCTACATTGTTCACAAAGCACACACGTTTCTGGCTCTTAATTGAAAAGCATTGGATGTTAGAGGACCTGTGGTTTGTATCAGTTTCAGAAACAGAGTTGAACTAGATATGGTCCGTGTATGTAGGAAACAAAGTTCTTTTGTTCTGAGCACACTCACGTTTCCCTCTGTATTAGAGACTCTAGAAAGCAAGAGCGTGCTTCTTGCTCTAAAGCAGAGTGTGTTTCATGGATGAGAACTGTGCCGTTTGTTTCCCTTCAGAAACGGAGTTAAATGCCAGGCTCTGTGTCTTTCTTCAAGCAAGACATCGTTTCAGGAAAACGCAGTCACTTTTCAGCTCAAACGAAGCTACATTGTTCATGAAGCTCACATGTTTCTCGCTCTTAACTGAAAAGCATTGGATGTTAGAGGAACTGTGGTTTTTATCAGTTTCAGAAACAGAGTTGAACTAGATATGGTCCATGTGTTGGAACCACATTTCTTTTGTTCAGAGCACACTCACGTTTCTCCTTGTATTACAGACTCTAGAAAGCAAGAGCGTGCTTCTTGCTCTAAAGCAGAGTGTGTTTCATAGATGAGAACTGTGCCGTGTGTTTCTCTTCAGAACTGGACTTAAATGCCAGGCTCTGTGTCTTTCTTCAAGCAAGACTTCGTTTCAGGTAAACGCATTCACTTTTCAGCTCAAACGAAGTTACATTATTCACGAAGATCACATGTTTCTCGCTCTTAACTGAAAAGCATTGGATGTTAGAGGAACTGTGCTTTGTATCAGTTTCAGAAACAGAGTTGAACTAGATATGGTCCGTGTGTAGGAAACACATTTCTTTTGTTCAGAGCACACTCACGTTTCTGTCTGTACTAGAGACTCTAGAAAGCAAGAGCGTGCTTCTTGCTCTAAAGCAGAATGTGTTTCATGGATGAGAACTGTGCCGTGTGTTTCCCTTCAGAAACGGAGTTAAATTCCAGGCTCTGTGTCTTTCTACAAGCAAGACTTCGTTTCAGGTAAACGCAGTCACTTCTCAGCTCAAACGAAGCTACATTGTTCACAAAGCACACACGTTTCTCGCTCTTAACTGAAAAGCATTGGATGTTAGAGGACCTGTGGTTTGTATCAGTTTCAGAAACAGAGTTGAACTAGATATGGTCCGTGTGTAGGAAACAAATTTCTTTTGTTCTGAGCACACTCACGTTTCCCTCTGTATTAGAGACTCTAGAAATCAAGAGAGTGCTTCTTGCTCTAAAGCAGAATGTGTTTCATGGATGAGAACTGTGCGGTGTGTTTCCCTTCAGAAACGGAGTTAAATGGAAGGCTCTGTGTCTTTCTACAAGCAAGATTTCGTTTCAGGTAAACGCAGTCACTTTTCAGCTCAAACGAAGCTACATTGTTCACAAAGCACACACGTTTCTTGCTCTTAACTGAAAAGCATTGGATGTTAGAGGACCTGTGGTTTGTATTAGTTTCAGAAACAGAGTTGAACTAGATATGGTCCGTGTGTGGGAAACACAGTTCTTTTGTTCTGAGCACACTCACGTTTCCCTCTGTATTAGAGACTCTAGAAAGCAAGAGCGTGCTTCTTGCTCTAAAGCAGAGTGTGTTTCATGGATGAGAACTGTGCCGTGTGTTTCCCTTCAGAAACGGAGTTAAATACCAGGCTCTGTGCCTTCCTGCAAGCAAGACCTCGTTTCAGGTAAACACAGTCACTTTTCAGCTCAAACAAAGGTACATTGTTCACAAAGCTCACACGTTTCTCGCTCTTAACTGAAAAGCATTGGATGTTAGAGGACCTACAGTTTGTATCAGTTTCAGAAACAGAGTTGAACTAGATATGGTCTGTGTGTGTAGGAAACACAGTTCTTTTTTTCTGAGCACACTGACGTTTCCCGTTGTATTACAGACTCTAGAAAGCAAGAGCGTGCTTCTTGCTCTAAAGCAGAGTGTGTTTCATGGATGAGAACTGTGCCGTGTGTTTTCCTTCAGAAAAGGAGTTAAATGCCAGGCTCTGTGTCTTTCTTTAAGCAAGACTTCGTTTCAGGTAAACGCAGTCACTTTTCAGCTCAAACGAAGCTACATTGTTCACAAAGCACACACGTTTCTCGCTCTTAAATGAAAATAATTGGATGTTAGAGGACCTGTGGTTTGTATCAGTTTCAGAAACAGAGTTGATCTAGATATGGTCCGTGTGTAGGAAACACATTTCTTTTGTTCTGAGCACACTCACGTTTCCCTCTGTTTTAGAGACTCTAGAAAGCAAGAGCGTGCTTCTTGCTCTAAAGCAGAATGTGTTTCATGGATGAGAACTGTGCGGTGTGTTTCCCTTCAGAAACGGAGTTAAATGGAAGGCTCTGTGTCTTTCTACAAGCAAGACTTCGTTTCAGGTAAACGCAGTCACTTTTCAGCTCAAAGAAGCTACATTGTTCACAAAGCACACACGTTTCTGGCTCTTAACTGAAAAGCATTGGATGTTAGAGGAACTGTGGTTTGTATCAGTTTCAGAAACAGAGTTGAACTAGATATGGTCCGTGTATGTAGGAAACAAAGTTCTTTTGTTCTGAGCACACTCACGTTTCCCTCTGTATTAGAGACTCTAGAAAGCAAGAGCGTGCTTCTTGCTCTAAAGCAGAGTGTGTTTCATGGATGAGAACTGTGCCGTTTGTTTCCCTTCAGAAACGGAGTTAAATGCCATGCTCTGTGTCTTTCTTCAAGCAAGACTTCGTTTCAGGTAAACGCAGTCACTTTTCAGCTCAAACAAGCTATATTGTTCATGAAGCTCACATGTTTCTCGCTCTTAACTGAATAGCATTGGATGTTAGAGGAACTGTGGTATTTATCAGTTTCAGAAACAGAGTTGAACTAGATATGGTCCATGTGTTGGAACCACATTTCTTTTGTTCAGAGCACACTCACGTTTCCCGTTGTATTACAGACTCTAGAATGCAAGAGCGTGCTTCTTGCTCTAAAGCAGAGTGTGTTTCATAGATGAGAACTGTGCCGTGTGTTTCTCTTCAGAACTGGGCTTAAATGCCAGGCTCTGTGTCTTTCTTCAAGCAAGACTTCGTTTCAGGTAAACGCATTCACTTTTCAGCTCAAACGAAGCTACATTATTCACGAAGCTCACATGTTTCTCGCTCTTAACTGAAAAGCATTGGATGTTAGAGGAACTGTGGTTTGTATCAGTTTCAGAAACAGAGTTGAACTAGATATGGTCCGTGTGTAGGAAACACATTTCTTTTGTTCAGAGCACACTCACGTTTCTGTCTGTACTAGAGACTCTAGAAAGCAAGAGCGTGCTTCTTGCTCTAAAGCAGAATGTGTTTCATGGATGAGAACTGTGCCGTGTGTTTCCCTTCAGAAACGGAGTAAAATGCCAGGCTCTGTGCCTTCCTACAAGCAAGACATTGATTCCGGTAAACACAGTCACTTTTCAGCTCAAACGAAGCTACATTGTTCACAAAACTCACACGTTTCTCGCTCTTAACTGAAAAGCATTGGATGTTAGAGGACCTGTGGTTTGTATCAGTTTCAGAAACAGAGTTGAACTAGATATGGTCCGTGTATGTAGGAAACAAAGTTCTTTTGTTCTGAGCACACTCACGTTTCCCTCTGTATTAGAGACTCTAGAAAGCAAGAGCGTGCTTCTTGCTCTAAAGCAGAGTGTGTTTCATGGATGAGAACTGTGCCGTTTGTTTCCCTTCAGAAACGGAGTTAAATGCCAGGCTCTGTGTCTTTCTTCAAGCAAGACTTCGTTTCAGGTAAACGCAGTCACTTTTCAGCTCAAACGAAGCTACATTGTTCATGAAGCTCACATGTTTCTCGCTCTTAACTGAAAAGCATTGGATGTTAGAGGAACTGTGGTTTTTATCAGTTTCAGAAACAGAGTTGAACTAGATATGGTCCATGTGTTGGAACCACATTTCTTTTGTTCAGAGCACACTCACGTTTCTCCTTGTATTACAGACTCTAGAAAGCAAGAGCGTGCTTCTTGCTCTAAAGCAGAGTGTGTTTCATAGATGAGAACTGTGCCGTGATTTTCTCTTCAGAACTGGACTTAAATGCCAGGCTCTGTGTCTTTCTACAAGCAAGACTTCGTTTCAGGTAAACACAGTCACTTCTCAGCTCAAACGAAGCTACATTGTTCACAAAGCACACACGTTTCTCGCTCTTAACTGAAAAGCATTGGATGTTAGAGGACCTGTGGTTTGTATCAGTTTCAGAAACAGAGTTGAACTAGATATGGTCCGTGTGTAGGAAACACATTTCTTTTGTTCTGAGCACACTCACGTTTCCCTCTGTATTAGAGACTCTAGAAATCAAGAGAGTGCTTCTTGCTCTAAAGCAGAATGTGTTTCATGGATGAGAACTGTGCGGTGTGTTTCCCTTCAGAAACGGAGTTAAATGGAAGGCTCTGTGTCTTTCTACAAGCAAGATTTCGTTTCAGGTAAACGCAGTCACTTTTCAGCTCAAACGAAGCTACATTGTTCACAAAGCACACACGTTTCTGGCTCTTAACTGAAAAGCATTGGATGTTAGAGGACCTGTGGTTTGTATCAGTTTCAGAAACAGAGTTGAACTAGATATGGTCCGTGTATGTAGGAAACAAAGTTCTTTTGTTCTGAGCACACTCACGTTTCCCTCTGTATTAGAGATTCTAGAAAGCAAGAGCGTGCTTCTTGCTCTAAAGCAGAGTGTGTTTCATGGATGAGAACTGTGCCGTGTGTTTCCCTTCAGAAACGGAGTTAAATACCAGGCTCTGTGCCTTCCTGCAAGCAAGACTTCGTTTCAGGTAAACGCAGTCACTTTTCAGCTCAAACAAAGGTACATTGTTCACAAAGCTCACACGTTTCTCGCTCTTAACTGAAAAGCATTGGATGTTAGAGGACCTACAGTTTGTATCAGTTTCAGAAACAGAGTTGAACAAGATATGGTCTGTGTGTGTAGGAAACACAGTTCTTTTTTTCTGAGCACACTCACGTTTCCCGTTGTATTACAGACTCTAGAAAGCAAGAGCGTGCTTCTTGCTCTAAAGCAGAGTGTGTTTCATGGATGAGAACTGTGCCGTGTGTTTTCCTTCAGAAAAGGAGTTAAATGCCAGGCTCTGTGTCTTTCTTCAAGCAAGACTTCGTTTCAGGTAAACGCAGTCACTTTTCAGCTCAAACGAAGCTACATTGTTCACAAAGCACACACGTTTCTCGCTCTTAAATGAAAATAATTGGATGTTAGAGGACCTGTGGTTTGTATCAGTTTCAGAAACAGAGTTGATCTAGATATGGTCCGTGTGTAGGAAACACATTTCTTTTGTTCTGAGCACACTCACGTTTCCCTCTGTATTAGAGACTTTAGAAAGCAAGAGCGTGCTTCTTGCTCTAAAGCAGAATGTGTTTCATGGATGAGAACTGTGCGGTGTGTTTCCCTTCAGAAACGGAGTTAAATGGAAGGCTCTGTGTCTTTCTACGAGCAAGACTTCGTTTCAGGTAAACGCAGTCTCTTTTCAGCTCAAAGAAGCTACATTGTTCACAAAGCACACACGTTTCTGGCTCTTAACTGAAAAGCATTGGATGTTAGAGGACCTGTGGTTTGTATCAATTACAGAAACAGAGTTGAACTAGATATGGTCCGTGTATGTAGGAAACAAAGTTCTTTTGTTCTGAGCACACTCACGTTTCCCTCTGTATTAGAGACTCTAGAAAGCAAGAGCGTGCTTCTTGCTCTAAAGCAGAGTGTGTTTCATGGATGAGAACTGTGCCGTTTGTTTCCCTTCAGAAACGGAGTTAAATGCCAGGCTCTGTGTCTTTCTTCAAGCAAGACTTCGTTTCAGGTAAACGCAGTCACTTTTCAGCTCAAACGAAGCTACATTGTTCATGAAGCTCACATGTTTCTCGCTCTTAACTGAAAAGCATTGGATGTTAGAGGAACTGTGGTTTTTATCAGTTTCAGAAACAGAGTTGAACTAGATATGGTCCATGTGTTGGAACCACATTTCTTTTGTTCAGAGCACACTCACGTTTCCCCTTGTATTACAGACTCTAGAAAGCAAGAGCGTGCTTCTTGCTCTAAAGCAGAGTGTGTTTCATAGATGAGAACTGTGCCGTGTTTTTCTCTTCAGAACTGGACTTAAATGCCAGGCTCTGTGTCTTTCTTCAAGCAAGACTTCGTTTCAGGTAAACGCATTCACTTTTCAGCTCAAACGAAGCTACATTATTCACGAAGCTCACATGTTTCTCGCTCTTAACTGAAAAGCATTGGATGTTAGAGGAACTGTGGTTTGTATCAGTTTCAGAAACAGAGTTGAACTAGATATGGTCCATGTGTAGGAAACACATTTCTTTTGTTCAGAGCACACTCACGTTTCTGTCTGTACTAGAGACTCTAGAAAGCAAGAGCGTGCTTCTTGCTCTAAAGCAGAATGTGTTTCATGGATAAGAACTGTGCCGTGTGTTTCCCTTCAGAAACGGAGTTAAATGCCAGGCTCTGTGCCTTCCTACAAGCAAGACATTGTTTCAGGTAAACACAGTCACTTGTCAGCTCAAACGAAGCTACATTGTTCACAAAGCACACACGTTTCTGGCTCTTAACTGAAAAGCATTGGATGTTAGAGGACCTGTGGTTTGTATCAGTTTCAGAAACAGAGTTGAACTAGATATGGTCCGTGTATGTAGGAAACAAAGTTCTTTTGTTCTGAGCACACTCACGTTTCTCTCTGTATTAGAGACTCTAGAAAGCAAGAGCGTGCTTCTTGCTCTAAAGCAGAGTGTGTTTCATGGATGAGAACTGTGCCGTGTGTTTCCCTTCAGAAACGGAGTTAAATGCCAGGCTCTGTGTCTTTCTTCAAGCAAGACTTCGTTTCAGGTAAACGCAGTCACTTTTCAGCTCAAACGAAGCTACATTGTTCATGAAGCTCACATGTTTCTCGCTCTTAACTGAAAAGCATTGGATGTTAGAGGAACTGTGGTTTTTATCAGTTTCAGAAACAGAGTTGAACTAGATATGGTCCATGTGTTGGAACCACATTTCTTTTGTTCAGAGCACACTCACGTTTCCCCTTGTATTACAGACTCTAGAAAGCAAGAGCGTGCTTCTTGCTCTAAAGCAGAGTGTGTTTCATAGATGAGAACTGTGCAGTGTTTTTCTCTTCAGAACTGGACTTAAATGCCAGGCTCTGTGTCTTTCTTCAAGCAAGACTTCGTTTCAGGTAAACGCATTCACTTTTCAGCTCAAACGAAGCTACATTATTCACGAAGCTCACATGTTTCTCGCTCTTAACTGAAAAGCATTGGATGTTAGAGGAACTGTGGTTTGTATCAGTTTCAGAAACAGAGTTGAACTAGATATGGTCCGTGTGTAGGAAACACATTTCTTTTGTTCAGAGCACACTCACGTTTCTGTCTGTACTAGAGACTCTAGAAAGCAAGAGCATGCTTCTTGCTCTAAAGCAGAATGTGTTTCATGGATAAGAACTGTGCCGTGTGTTTCCCTTCAGAAACGGAGTTAAATGCCAGGCTCTGTGCCTTCCTACAAGCAAGACATTGTTTCCGGTAAACACAGTCACTTTTCAGCTCAAACGAAGCTACATTGTTCACAAAGCTCACACGTTTCTCGCTCTTAACTGAAAAGCATTGGATATTAGAGGACCTGTGGTTTGTATCAGTTTCAGAAACAGAGTTGAACTAGATATGGTCCGTGTGTAGGAAACACAGTTCTTTTGTTTTGAGCACACTCACGTTTCCCTCTGTATTAGAGACTCTAGAAAGCAAGAGCGTGCTTCTTGCTCTAAAGCAGAGTGTGTTTCATGGATGAGAACTGTGCCGTGTGTTTCCCTTCAGAAACGGAGTTAAATGCCAGGCTCTGTGTCTTTCTTCAAGCAAGACTTCGTTTCAGGTAAACGCAGTCACTTTTCAGCTCAAAGAAGCTACATTGTTCACAAAGCACACACGTTTCTGGCTCTTAACTGAAAAGCATTGGATGTTAGAGGAACTGTAGTTTGTATCAGTTTCAGAAACAGAGTTGAACTAGATATGGTCCGTGTGTAGGAAACACATTTCTTTTGTTCAGAGCACACTCACGTTTCTGTCTGTACTAGAGACTCTAGAAAGCAAGAGCGTGCTTCTTGCTCTAAAACAGAGTGTGTTTCATGGATGAGAACTGTGCCATGTGTTTCTCTTCTGAAACGGAGTTAAATGCCAGGCTCTGTGCCTTCCTACAAGCAAGACTTCGTTTCAGGTAAACGCAGTCACTTTTCAGCTCAAATGAAGCTACATTGTTCACAAAGCACACACGTTTCTGGCTCTTAACTGAAAAGCATTGGATGTTAGAGGAACTGTGGTTTGTATCAGTTTCAGAAACAGAGTTGAATTAGATATGGTCCGTGTATGTAGGAAACAAAGTTCTTTTGTTCTGAGCACACTCACGTTTCCCTCTGTATTAGAGACTCTAGAAAGCAAGAGCGTGCTTCTTGCTCTAAAGCAGAGTGTGTTTCATAGATGCCAACTGTGCCGTGTTTTTCTCTTCAGAACTGGACTTAAATGCCAGGCTCTGTGTCTTTCTTCAAGCAAGACTTCGTTTCAGGTAAACGCATTCACTTTTCAGCTCAAACGAAGCTACATTATTCACGAAGCTCACATGTTTCTCGCTCTTAACTGAAAAGCATTGGATGTTAGAGGAACTGTAGTTTGTATCAGTTTCAGAAACAGAGTTGAACTAGATATGGTCCGTGTGTAGGAAACACATTTCTTTTGTTCAGAGCACACTCACGTTTCTGTCTGTACTAGAGACTCTAGAAAGCAAGAGCGTGCTTCTTGCTCTAAAGCAGAGTGTGTTTCATGGATGAGAACTGTGCCGTGTGTTTCCCTTCAGAAACGGAGTTAAATGCCAGGCTCTGTGTCTTTCTTCAAGCAAGACTTCGTTTCAGGTAAACACAGTCACTTTTCAGCTCAAACGAAGCTACATTGTTCACGAAGGTCACACGTTTCTCAGTCTTAACTGAAAAGCATTGGATGTTAGAGGACCTGTGGTTTGTATCAGTTTCAGAAACAGAGTTGATCTAGATATGGTCCTTGTGTAGGAAACACCTTTCTTTTCTTCTGAGCACACTCACGTTTCCCTCTGTATTAGAGACTCTAGAAAGCAAGAGCGTGCTTCTTGCTCTAAAACAGAGTGTGTTTCATGGATGAGAACTGTGCCGTGTGTTTCTCTTCTGAAACGGAGTTAAATGCCAGGCTCTGTGCCTTCCTACAAGCAAGACTTTGTTTCAGGTAAACGCAGTCACTTTTCAGCTCAAATGAAGCTACATTGTTCACAAAGCACACACGTTTCTGGCTCTTAACTGAAAAGCATTGGATGTTAGAGGAACTGTGGTTTGTATCAGTTTCAGAAACAGAGTTGAATTAGATATGGTCCGTGTATGTAGGAAACAAAGTTCTTTTGTTCTGAGCACACTCACGTTTCTCTCTGTATTAGAGACTCTAGAAAGCAAGAGCGTGCTTCTTGCTCTAAAACAGAGTGTGTTTCATGGATGAGAACTGTGCCGTGTGTTTCTCTTCTGAAACGGAGTTAAATGCCAGGCTCTGTGTCTTTCTTCAAGCAAGACTTCGTTTCAGGTAAACGCAGTCACTTTTCAGCTCAAACGAAGCTACATTGTTCATGAAGCTCACATGTTTCTCGCTCTTAACTGAAAAGCATTGGATGTTAGAGGAACTGTGGTTTTTATCAGTTTCAGAAACAGAGTTGAACTAGATATGGTCCATGTGTTGGAACCACATTTCTTTTGTTCAGAGCACACTCACGTTTCCCCTTGTATTACAGACTCTAGAAAGCAAGAGCGTGCTTCTTGCTCTAAAGCAGAGTGTGTTTCATAGATGAGAACTGTGCAGTGTTTTTCTCTTCAGAACTGGACTTAAATGCCAGGCTCTGTGTCTTTCTTCAAGCAAGACTTCGTTTCAGGTAAACGCATTCACTTTTCAGCTCAAACGAAGCTACATTATTCACGAAGCTCACATGTTTCTCGCTCTTAACTGAAAAGCATTGGATGTTAGAGGAACTGTGGTTTGTATCAGTTTCAGAAACAGAGTTGAACTAGATATGGTCCGTGTGTAGGAAACACATTTCTTTTGTTCAGAGCACACTCACGTTTCTGTCTGTACTAAAGACTCTAGAAAGCAAGAGCATGCTTCTTGCTCTAAAGCAGAATGTGTTTCATGGATAAGAACTGTGCCGTGTGTTTCCCTTCAGAAACGGAGTTAAATGCCAGGCTCTGTGCCTTCCTACAAGCAAGACATTGTTTCCGGTAAACACAGTCACTTTTCAGCTCAAACGAAGCTACATTGTTCACAAAGCTCACACGTTTCTCGCTCTTAACTGAAAAGCATTGGATATTAGAGGACCTGTGGTTTGTATCAGTTTCAGAAACAGAGTTGAACTAGATATGGTCCGTGTGTAGGAAACACAGTTCTTTTGTTTTGAGCACACTCACGTTTCCCTCTGTATTAGAGACTCTAGAAAGCAAGAGCGTGCTTCTTGCTCTAAAGCAGAGTGTGTTTCATGGATGAGAACTGTGCCGTGTGTTTCCCTTCAGAAACGGAGTTAAATGCCAGGCTCTGTGTCTTTCTTCAAGCAAGACTTCGTTTCAGGTAAACGCAGTCACTTTTCAGCTCAAAGAAGCTACATTGTTCACAAAGCACACACGTTTCTGGCTCTTAACTGAAAAGCATTGGATGTTAGAGGACCTGTGGTTTGTATCAGTTTCAGAAACAGAGTTGATCTAGATATGGTCCTTGTGTAGGAAACACCTTTCTTTTCTTCTGAGCACACTCACGTTTCCCTCTGTATTAGAGACTCTAGAAAGCAAGAGCGGGCTTCTTGCTCTAAAACAGAGTGTGTTTCATGGATGAGAACTGTGCCGTGTGTTTCTCTTCTGAAACGGAGTTAAATGCCAGGCTCTGTGCCTTCCTACAAGCAAGACTTCGTTTCAGGTAAACGCAGTCACTTTTCAGCTCAAATGAAGCTACATTGTTCACAAAGCACACACGTTTCTGGCTCTTAACTGAAAAGCATTGGATGTTAGAGGAACTGTGGTTTGTATCAGTTTCAGAAACAGAGTTGAATTAGATATGGTCCGTGTATGTAGGAAACAAAGTTCTTTTGTTCTGAGCACACTCACGTTTCCCTCTGTATTAGAGACTCTAGAAAGCAAGAGCGTGCTTCTTGCTCTAAAGCAGAGTGTGTTTCATAGATGACAACTGTGCCGTGTTTTTCTCTTCAGAACTGGACTTAAATGCCAGGCTCTGTGTCTTTCTTCAAGCAAGACTTCGTTTCAGGTAAACGCATTCACTTTTCAGCTCAAACGAAGCTACATTATTCACGAAGCTCACATGTTTCTCGCTCTTAACTGAAAAGCATTGGATGTTAGAGGAACTGTAGTTTGTATCAGTTTCAGAAACAGAGTTGAACTAGATATGGTCCGTGTGTAGGAAACACATTTCTTTTGTTCAGAGCACACTCACGTTTCTGTCTGTACTAGAGACTCTAGAAAGCAAGAGCGTGCTTCTTGCTCTAAAGCAGAGTGTGTTTCATGGATGAGAACTGTGCCGTGTGTTTCCCTTCAGAAACGGAGTTAAATGCCAGGCTCTGTGTCTTTCTTCAAGCAAGACTTCGTTTCAGGTAAACACAGTCACTTTTCAGCTCAAACGAAGCTACATTGTTCACGAAGGTCACACGTTTCTCAGTCTTAACTGAAAAGCATTGGATGTTAGAGGACCTGTGGTTTGTATCAGTTTCAGAAACAGAGTTGATCTAGATATGGTCCTTGTGTAGGAAACACCTTTCTTTTCTTCTGAGCACACTCACGTTTCCCTCTGTATTAGAGACTCTAGAAAGCAAGAGCGTGCTTCTTGCTCTAAAACAGAGTGTGTTTCATGGATGAGAACTGTGCCGTGTGTTTCTCTTCTGAAACGGAGTTAAATGCCAGGCTCTGTGCCTTCCTACAAGCAAGACTTTGTTTCAGGTAAACGCAGTCACTTTTCAGCTCAAATGAAGCTACATTGTTCACAAAGCACACACGTTTCTGGCTCTTAACTGAAAAGCATTGGATGTTAGAGGAACTGTGGTTTGTATCAGTTTCAGAAACAGAGTTGAATTAGATATGGTCCGTGTATGTAGGAAACAAAGTTCTTTTGTTCTGAGCACACACACATTTCCCTCTAGATTAGAGACTCTAGAAAGCAAGAGCGTGCTTCTTGCTCTAAAGCAGAGTGTGTTTCATGGATGAGAACTGTGCCGTTTGTTTCCCTTCAGAAACGGAGTTAAATGCCAGGCTCTGTGTCTTTCTTCAAGCAAGACTTCGTTTCAGGTAAACGCAGTCACTTTTCAGCTCAAACGAAGCTACATTGTTCATGAAGCTCACATGTTTCTCGCTCTTAACTGAAAAGCATTGGATGTTAGAGGAACTGTGGTTTTTATCAGTTTCAGAAACAGAGTTGAACTAGATATGGTCCATGTGTTGGAACCACATTTCTTTTGTTCAGAGCACACTCACGTTTCCCCTTGTATTACAGACTCTAGAAAGCAAGAGCGTGCTTCTTGCTCTAAAGCAGAGTGTGTTTCATAGATGAGAACTGTGCCGTGTTTTTCTCTTCAGAACTGGACTTAAATGCCAGGCTCTGTGTCTTTCTTCAAGCAAGACTTCGTTTCAGGTAAACGCATTCACTTTTCAGCTCAAACGAAGCTACATTATTCACGAAGCTCACATGTTTCTCGCTCTTAACTGAAAAGCATTGGATGTTAGAGGAACTGTGGTTTGTATCAGTTTCAGAAACAGAGTTGAACTAGATATGGTCCGTGTGTAGGAAACACATTTCTTTTGTTCAGAGCACACTCACGTTTCTGTCTGTACTAGAGACTCTAGAAAGCAAGAGCGTGCTTCTTGCTCTAAAGCAGAATGTGTTTCATGGATGAGAACTCTGCCGTGTGTTTCCCTTCAGAAACGGAGTTAAATGCCAGGCTCTGTGCCTTCCTACAAGCAAGACATTGTTTCCGGTAAACACAGTCACTTTTCAGCTCAAACGAAGCTACATTGTTCACAAAACTCACACGTTTCTCGCTCTTAAATGAAAAGCATTGGATATTAGAGGACCTGTGGTGTGTATCAGTTTCAGAAACAGAGTTGAACTAGATATGGTCCGTGTGTAGGAAACACATTTCTTTTGTTCAGAGCACACTCACGTTTCTGTCTGTACTAGAGACTCTAGAAAGCAAGAGCGTGCTTCTTGCTCTAAAGCAGAGTGTGTTTCATGGATGAGAACTGTGCCGTGTGTTTCCCTTCAGAAACGGAGTTAAATGCCAGGCTCTGTGTCTTTCTTCAAGCAAGACTTCGTTTCAGGTAAACACAGTCACTTTTCAGCTCAAACGAAGCTACATTGTTCACGAAGGTCACACGTTTCTCAGTCTTAACTGAAAAGCATTGGATGTTAGAGGACCTGTGGTTTGTATCAGTTTCAGAAACAGAGTTGATCTAGATATGGTCCTTGTGTAGGAAACACCTTTCTTTTCTTCTGAGCACACTCACGTTTCCCTCTGTATTAGAGACTCTAGAAAGCAAGAGCGTGCTTCTTGCTCTAAAACAGAGTGTGTTTCATGGATGAGAACTGTGCCGTGTGTTTCTCTTCTGAAACGGAGTTAAATGCCAGGCTCTGTGCCTTCCTACAAGCAAGACTTTGTTTCAGGTAAACGCAGTCACTTTTCAGCTCAAATGAAGCTACATTGTTCACAAAGCACACACGTTTCTGGCTCTTAACTGAAAAGCATTGGATGTTAGAGGAACTGTGGTTTGTATCAGTTTCAGAAACAGAGTTGAATTAGATATGGTCCGTGTATGTAGGAAACAAAGTTCTTTTGTTCTGAGCACACTCACGTTTCTCTCTGTATTAGAGACTCTAGAAAGCAAGAGCGTGCTTCTTGCTCTAAAACAGAGTGTGTTTCATGGATGAGAACTGTGCCGTGTGTTTCTCTTCTGAAACGGAGTTAAATGCCAGGCTCTGTGTCTTTCTTCAAGCAAGACTTCGTTTCAGGTAAACGCAGTCACTTTTCAGCTCAAACGAAGCTACATTGTTCATGAAGCTCACATGTTTCTCGCTCTTAACTGAAAAGCATTGGATGTTAGAGGAACTGTGGTTTTTATCAGTTTCAGAAACAGAGTTGAACTAGATATGGTCCATGTGTTGGAACCACATTTCTTTTGTTCAGAGCACACTCACGTTTCCCCTTGTATTACAGACTCTAGAAAGCAAGAGCGTGCTTCTTGCTCTAAAGCAGAGTGTGTTTCATAGATGAGAACTGTGCAGTGTTTTTCTCTTCAGAACTGGACTTAAATGCCAGGCTCTGTGTCTTTCTTCAAGCAAGACTTCGTTTCAGGTAAACGCATTCACTTTTCAGCTCAAAAGAAGCTACATTATTCACGAAGCTCACATGTTTCTCGCTCTTAACTGAAAAGCATTGGATGTTAGAGGAACTGTGGTTTGTATCAGTTTCAGAAACAGAGTTGAACTAGATATGGTCCGTGTGTAGGAAACACATTTCTTTTGTTCAGAGCACACTCACGTTTCTGTCTGTACTAGAGACTCTAGAAAGCAAGAGCATGCTTCTTGCTCTAAAGCAGAATGTGTTTCATGGATAAGAACTGTGCCGTGTGTTTCCCTTCAGAAACGGAGTTAAATGCCAGGCTCTGTGCCTTCCTACAAGCAAGACATTGTTTCCGGTAAACACAGTCACTTTTCAGCTCAAACGAAGCTACATTGTTCACAAAGCTCACACGTTTCTCGCTCTTAACTGAAAAGCATTGGATATTAGAGGACCTGTGGTTTGTATCAGTTTCAGAAACAGAGTTGAACTAGATATGGTCCGTGTGTAGGAAACACAGTTCTTTTGTTTTGAGCACACTCACGTTTCCCTCTGTATTAGAGACTCTAGAAAGCAAGAGCGTGCTTCTTGCTCTAAAGCAGAGTGTGTTTCATGGATGAGAACTGTGCCGTGTGTTTCCCTTCAGAAACGGAGTTAAATGCCAGGCTCTGTGTCTTTCTTCAAGCAAGACTTCGTTTCAGGTAAACGCAGTCACTTTTCAGCTCAAAGAAGCTACATTGTTCACAAAGCACACACGTTTCTGGCTCTTAACTGAAAAGCATTGGATGTTAGAGGACCTGTGGTTTGTATCAGTTTCAGAAACAGAGTTGATCTAGATATGGTCCTTGTGTAGGAAACACCTTTCTTTTCTTCTGAGCACACTCACGTTTCCCTCTGTATTAGAGACTCTAGAAAGCAAGAGCGTGCTTCTTGCTCTAAAACAGAGTGTGTTTCATGGATGAGAACTGTGCCGTGTGTTTCTCTTCTGAAACGGAGTTAAATGCCAGGCTCTGTGCCTTCCTACAAGCAAGACTTCGTTTCAGGTAAACGCAGTCACTTTTCAGCTCAAATGAAGCTACATTGTTCACAAAGCACACACGTTTCTGGCTCTTAACTGAAAAGCATTGGATGTTAGAGGAACTGTGGTTTGTATCAGTTTCAGAAACAGAGTTGAATTAGATATGGTCCGTGTATGTAGGAAACAAAGTTCTTTTGTTCTGAGCACACTCACGTTTCCCTCTGTATTAGAGACTCTAGAAAGCAAGAGCGTGCTTCTTGCTCTAAAGCAGAGTGTGTTTCATAGATGACAACTGTGCCGTGTTTTTCTCTTCAGAACTGGACTTAAATGCCAGGCTCTGTGTCTTTCTTCAAGCAAGACTTCGTTTCAGGTAAACGCATTCACTTTTCAGCTCAAACGAAGCTACATTATTCACGAAGCTCACATGTTTCTCGCTCTTAACTGAAAAGCATTGGATGTTAGAGGAACTGTAGTTTGTATCAGTTTCAGAAACAGAGTTGAACTAGATATGGTCCGTGTGTAGGAAACACATTTCTTTTGTTCAGAGCACACTCACGTTTCTGTCTGTACTAGAGACTCTAGAAAGCAAGAGCGTGCTTCTTGCTCTAAAGCAGAGTGTGTTTCATGGATGAGAACTGTGCCGTGTGTTTCCCTTCAGAAACGGAGTTAAATGCCAGGCTCTGTGTCTTTCTTCAAGCAAGACTTCGTTTCAGGTAAACACAGTCACTTTTCAGCTCAAACGAAGCTACATTGTTCACGAAGGTCACACGTTTCTCAGTCTTAACTGAAAAGCATTGGATGTTAGAGGACCTGTGGTTTGTATCAGTTTCAGAAACAGAGTTGATCTAGATATGGTCCTTGTGTAGGAAACACCTTTCTTTTCTTCTGAGCACACTCACGTTTCCCTCTGTATTAGAGACTCTAGAAAGCAAGAGCGTGCTTCTTGCTCTAAAACAGAGTGTGTTTCATGGATGAGAACTGTGCCGTGTGTTTCTCTTCTGAAACGGAGTTAAATGCCAGGCTCTGTGCCTTCCTACAAGCAAGACTTTGTTTCAGGTAAACGCAGTCACTTTTCAGCTCAAATGAAGCTACATTGTTCACAAAGCACACACGTTTCTGGCTCTTAACTGAAAAGCATTGGATGTTAGAGGAACTGTGGTTTGTATCAGTTTCAGAAACAGAGTTGAATTAGATATGGTCCGTGTATGTAGGAAACAAAGTTCTTTTGTTCTGAGCACACACACATTTCCCTCTAGATTAGAGACTCTAGAAAGCAAGAGCGTGCTTCTTGCTCTAAAGCAGAGTGTGTTTCATGGATGAGAACTGTGCCGTTTGTTTCCCTTCAGAAACGGAGTTAAATGCCAGGCTCTGTGTCTTTCTTCAAGCAAGACTTCGTTTCAGGTAAACGCAGTCACTTTTCAGCTCAAACGAAGCTACATTGTTCATGAAGCTCACATGTTTCTCGCTCTTAACTGAAAAGCATTGGATGTTAGAGGAACTGTGGTTTTTATCAGTTTCAGAAACAGAGTTGAACTAGATATGGTCCATGTGTTGGAACCACATTTCTTTTGTTCAGAGCACACTCACGTTTCCCCTTGTATTACAGACTCTAGAAAGCAAGAGCGTGCTTCTTGCTCTAAAGCAGAGTGTGTTTCATAGATGAGAACTGTGCCGTGTTTTTCTCTTCAGAACTGGACTTAAATGCCAGGCTCTGTGTCTTTCTTCAAGCAAGACTCCGTTTCAGGTAAACGCATTCACTTTTCAGCTCAAACGAAGCTACATTATTCACGAAGCTCACATGTTTCTCGCTCTTAACTGAAAAGCATTGTATGTTAGAGGAACTGTGGTTTGTATCAGTTTCAGAAACAGAGTTGAACTAGATATGGTCCGTGTGTAGGAAACACATTTCTTTTGTTCAGAGCACACTCACGTTTCTGTCTGTACTAGAGACTCTAGAAAGCAAGAGCGTGCTTCTTGCTCTAAAGCAGAATGTGTTTCATGGATGAGAACTCTGCCGTGTGTTTCCCTTCAGAAACGGAGTTAAATGCCAGGCTCTGTGCCTTCCTACAAGCAAGACATTGTTTCCGGTAAACACAGTCACTTTTCAGCTCAAACGAAGCTACATTGTTCACAAAACTCACACGTTTCTCGCTCTTAAATGAAAAGCATTGGATATTAGAGGACCTGTGGTGTGTATCAGTTTCAGAAACAGAGTTGAACTAGATATGGTCCGTGTGTAGGAAACACAGTTCTTTTGTTTTGAGCACACTCACGTTTCCCTCTGTATTAGAGAATCTAGAAAGCAAGAGCGTGCTTCTTGCTCTAAAGCAGAGTGTGTTTCATGGATGAGAACTGTGCCGTGTGTTTCCCTTCAGAAACGGAGTTAAATGCCAGGCTCTGTGTCTTTCTTCAAGCAAGACTTCGTTTCAGGTAAACGCAGTCACTTTTCAGCTCAAAGAAGCTACATTGTTCACAAAGCACACACGTTTCTGGCTCTTAACTGAAAAGCATTGGATGTTAGAGGACCTGTGGTTTGTATCAGTTTCAGAAACAGAGTTGAACTAGATATGGTCCGTGTGTAGGAAACACATTTCTTTTGTTCAGAGCACACTCAAGTTTCTGTCTGTACTAGAGACTCTAGAAAGCAAGAGCGTGCTTCTTGCTCTAAAGCAGAATGTGTTTCATGGATGAGAACTGTGCCGTGTGTTTCCCTTCAGAAACGGAGTTAAATTCCAGGCTCTGTGTCTTTCTACAAGCAAGACTTCGTTTCAGGTAAACGCAGTCACTTCTCAGCTCAAACGAAGCTACATTGTTCACAAAGCACACACGTTTCTCGCTCTTAACTGAAAAGCATTGGATGTTAGAGGACCTGTGGTTTGTATCAGTTTCAGAAACAGAGTTGAACTAGATATGGTCCGTGTGTAGGAAACACATTTCTTTTGTTCTGAGCACACTCACGTTTCCCTCTGTATTAGAGACTCTAGAAATCAAGAGAGTGCCTCTTGGTCTAAAGCAGAATGTGTTTCATGGATGAGAACTGTGCGGTGTGTTTCCCTTCAGAAACGGAGTTAAATGGAAGGCTCTGTGTCTTTCTACAAGCAAGATTTCGTTTCAGGTAAACACAGTCACTTTTCAGCTCAAACGAAGCTACATTGTTCACAAAGCACACACGTTTCTGGCTCTTAACTGAAAAGCATTGGATGTTAGAGGACCTGTGGTTTGTATCAGTTTCAGAAACAGAGTTGAACTAGATATGGTCCGTGTATGTAGGAAACAAAGTTCTTTTGTTCTGAGCACACTCATGTTTCCCTCTGTATTAGAGATTCTAGAAAGCAAGAGCGTGCTTCTTGCTCTAAAGCAGAGTGTGTTTCATGGATGAGAACTGTGCCGTGTGTTTCCCTTCAGAAACGGAGTTAAATACCAGGCTCTGTGCCTTCCTGCAAGCAAGACTTCCTTTCAGGTAAACTCAGTCACTTTTCAGCTCATACAAAGGTACATTGTTCACAAAGCTCACACGTTTCTCGCTCTTAACTGAAAAGCATTGGATGTTAGAGGACCTACAGTTTGTATCAGTTTCAGAAACAGAGTTGATCCAAATATGGTCCTTGTGTAGGAAACACCATTCTTTTCTTCTGAGCACACTCACGTTTCCCTCTGTATTAGAGACTCTAGAAAGCAAGAGCGTGCTTCTTGCTCTAAAACAGAGTGTGTTTCATGGATGAGAACTGTGCCGTGTGTTTCTCTTCTGAAACGGAGTTAAATGCCAGGCTCTGTGCCTTCCTATAAGCAAGACTTCGTTTCAGGTAAACGCAGTCACTTTTCAGCTCAAATCAAGCTACATTGTTCACAAAGCACACACGTTTCTGGCTCTTAACTGAAAAGCATTGGATGTTAGAGGACCTGTGGTTTGTATCAGTTTCAGAAACAGAGTTGAACTAGATATGGTCCGTTTATGTAGGAAACAAAGTTCTTTTGTTCTGAGCACACTCACGTTTCCCTCTGTATTAGAGATTCTGGAAAGCAAGAGCGTGCTTCTTGCTCTAAAGCAGAGTGTGTTTCATGGATGAGAACTGTGCCGTGTGTTTCCCTTCAGAAACGGAGTTAAATGCCAGGCTCTGTGTCTTTCTTCAAGCAAGACTTCGTTTCAGGTAAACACAGTCACTTTTCAGCTCAAACGAAGCTACATTGTTCACAAAGCTCACACGTTTCTCTCTCTTAACTGAAAAGCATTGGATGTTAGAGGACCTGTGGTTTGTATCAGTTTCAGAAACAGAGTTGATCTAGATATGGTCCGTGTGTAGGAAACACCTTTCTTTTCTTCTGAGCACACTCACGTTTCCCTCTGTATTAGAGACTCTAGAAAGCAAGAGCGTGCTTCCTGCTCTAAAACAGAGTGTGTTTCATGGATGAGAACTGTGCCGTGTGTTTCTCTTCTGAAACGGAGTTAAATGCCAGGCTCTGTGCCTTCCTACAAGCAAGACTTCGTTTCAGGTAAACGCAGTCACTTTTCAGCTCAAATGAAGCTACATTGTTCACAAAGCACACACGTTTCTGGCTCTTAACTGAAAAGCATTGGATGTTAGAGGACCTGTGGTTTGTATCAGTTTCAGAAACAGAGTTGAACTAGATATGGTCCGTTTATGTAGGAAACAAAGTTCTTTTGTTCTGAGCACACTCACGTTTCCCTCTGTATTAGAGATTCTGGAAAGCAAGTGCGTGCTTCTTGCTCTAAAGCAGAATGTGTTTCATGGATGAGAACTGTGCCGTGTGTTTCCCTTCAGAAATAGAGTTAAATGCCAGGCTCTGTGCCTTCCTACAAGCAAGACATCGTTTCAGGTAAACACAGTCACTTTTCAGCTCAAACGAAGCTACATTGTTCACAAAGCTCACACGTTTCTCGCTCTTAACTGAAAAGCATTGGATATCAGAGGACCTGTGCTTTGTATCAGTTTCAGAAACAGAGTTGAACTAGATATGGTCCGTGTGTAGGAAACACATTTCTTTTGTTCTGAGCACACTCACGTTTCCCTATGTATTAGAGAGTATAGAAAGCAAGGGAGTGCTTCTTGCTCTAAAGCAGAGTGTGTTTCATGGATGAGAACTGTGCCGTGTGTTTCCCTTCAGAAACGGAGTTAAATGCCAGGGTGTGTGTCTTCCTTCAAGCAAGACTTCGTTTCAGGTAAACGCATCACTTTTCACCTCAAACGAAGCTACATTGTTCACAAAGCACACAGGTTTCTCGCTCTTAACTGAAAAGCATTGGATGTTAGAGGACCTGTGGTTTGTATCAGTTTCAGAAACAGAGTTGAACTAGATATGGTCCGTGTGTAGGAAACACATTTCTTTTGTTCAGAGCACACTCACGTTTCTGTCTGTACTAGAGACTCTAGAAAGCAAGAGCGTGCTTCTTGCTCTAAAGCAGAATGTGTTTCATGGATGAGAACTCTGCCGTGTGTTTCCCTTCAGAAACGGAGTTAAATGCCAGGCTCTGTGCCTTCCTACAAGCAAGACATTGTTTCCGGTAAACACAGTCACTTTTCAGCTCAAACGAAGCTACATTGTTCACAAAACTCACACGTTTCTCGCTCTTAAATGAAAAGCATTGGATATTAGAGGACCTGTGGTGTGTATCAGTTTCAGAAACAGAGTTGAACTAGATATGGTCCGTGTGTAGGAAACACAGTTCTTTTGTTTTGAGCACACTCACGTTTCCCTCTGTATTAGAGAATCTAGAAAGCAAGAGCGTGCTTCTTGCTCTAAAGCAGAGTGTGTTTCATGGATGAGAACTGTGCCGTGTGTTTCCCTTCAGAAACGGAGTTAAATGCCAGGCTCTGTGTCTTTCTTCAAGCAAGACTTCGTTTCAGGTAAACGCAGTCACTTTTCAGCTCAAAGAAGCTACATTGTTCACAAAGCACACACGTTTCTGGCTCTTAACTGAAAAGCATTGGATGTTAGAGGACCTGTGGTTTGTATCAGTTTCAGAAACAGAGTTGAACTAGATATGGTCCGTGTGTAGGAAACACATTTCTTTTGTTCAGAGCACACTCAAGTTTCTGTCTGTACTAGAGACTCTAGAAAGCAAGAGCGTGCTTCTTGCTCTAAAGCAGAATGTGTTTCATGGATGAGAACTGTGCCGTGTGTTTCCCTTCAGAAACGGAGTTAAATTCCAGGCTCTGTGTCTTTCTACAAGCAAGACTTCGTTTCAGGTAAACGCAGTCACTTCTCAGCTCAAACGAAGCTACATTGTTCACAAAGCACACACGTTTCTCGCTCTTAACTGAAAAGCATTGGATGTTAGAGGACCTGTGGTTTGTATCAGTTTCAGAAACAGAGTTGAACTAGATATGGTCCGTGTGTAGGAAACACATTTCTTTTGTTCTGAGCACACTCACGTTTCCCTCTGTATTAGAGACTCTAGAAATCAAGAGAGTGCCTCTTGGTCTAAAGCAGAATGTGTTTCATGGATGAGAACTGTGCGGTGTGTTTCCCTTCAGAAACGGAGTTAAATGGAAGGCTCTGTGTCTTTCTACAAGCAAGATTTCGTTTCAGGTAAACACAGTCACTTTTCAGCTCAAACGAAGCTACATTGTTCACAAAGCACACACGTTTCTGGCTCTTAACTGAAAAGCATTGGATGTTAGAGGACCTGTGGTTTGTATCAGTTTCAGAAACAGAGTTGAACTAGATATGGTCCGTGTATGTAGGAAACAAAGTTCTTTTGTTCTGAGCACACTCATGTTTCCCTCTGTATTAGAGATTCTAGAAAGCAAGAGCGTGCTTCTTGCTCTAAAGCAGAGTGTGTTTCATGGATGAGAACTGTGCCGTGTGTTTCCCTTCAGAAACGGAGTTAAATACCAGGCTCTGTGCCTTCCTGCAAGCAAGACTTCCTTTCAGGTAAACTCAGTCACTTTTCAGCTCATACAAAGGTACATTGTTCACAAAGCTCACACGTTTCTCGCTCTTAACTGAAAAGCATTGGATGTTAGAGGACCTACAGTTTGTATCAGTTTCAGAAACAGAGTTGATCCAAATATGGTCCTTGTGTAGGAAACACCATTCTTTTCTTCTGAGCACACTCACGTTTCCCTCTGTATTAGAGACTCTAGAAAGCAAGAGCGTGCTTCTTGCTCTAAAACAGAGTGTGTTTCATGGATGAGAACTGTGCCGTGTGTTTCTCTTCTGAAACGGAGTTAAATGCCAGGCTCTGTGCCTTCCTATAAGCAAGACTTCGTTTCAGGTAAACGCAGTCACTTTTCAGCTCAAATCAAGCTACATTGTTCACAAAGCACACACGTTTCTGGCTCTTAACTGAAAAGCATTGGATGTTAGAGGACCTGTGGTTTGTATCAGTTTCAGAAACAGAGTTGAACTAGATATGGTCCGTTTATGTAGGAAACAAAGTTCTTTTGTTCTGAGCACACTCACGTTTCCCTCTGTATTAGAGATTCTGGAAAGCAAGAGCGTGCTTCTTGCTCTAAAGCAGAGTGTGTTTCATGGATGAGAACTGTGCCGTGTGTTTCCCTTCAGAAACGGAGTTAAATGCCAGGCTCTGTGTCTTTCTTCAAGCAAGACTTCGTTTCAGGTAAACACAGTCACTTTTCAGCTCAAACGAAGCTACATTGTTCGCAAAGCTCACACGTTTCTCTCTCTTAACTGAAAAGCATTGGATGTTAGAGGACCTGTGGTTTGTATCAGTTTCAGAAACAGAGTTGATCTAGATATGGTCCGTGTGTAGGAAACACCTTTCTTTTCTTCTGAGCACACTCACGTTTCCCTCTGTATTAGAGACTCTAGAAAGCAAGAGCGTGCTTCCTGCTTTAAAACAGAGTGTGTTTCATGGATGAGAACTGTGCCGTGTGTTTCTCTTCTGAAACGGAGTTAAATGCCAGGCTCTGTTCCTTCCTACAAGCAAGACTTCGTTTCAGGTAAACGCAGTCACTTTTCAGCTCAAATGAAGCTACATTGTTCACAAAGCACACACGTTTCTGGCTCTTAACTGAAAAGCATTGGATGTTAGAGGACCTGTGGTTTGTATCAGTTTCAGAAACAGAGTTGAACTAGATATGGTCCGTTTATGTAGGAAACAAAGTTCTTTTGTTCTGAGCACACTCACGTTTCCCTCTGTATTAGAGATTCTGGAAAGCAAGTGCGTGCTTCTTGCTCTAAAGCAGAATGTGTTTCATGGATGAGAACTGTGCCGTGTGTTTCCCTTCAGAAATAGAGTTAAATGCCAGGCTCTGTGCCTTCCTACAAGCAAGACATCGTTTCAGGTAAACACAGTCACTTTTCAGCTCAAACGAAGCTACATTGTTCACAAAGCTCACACGTTTCTCGCTCTTAACTGAAAAGCATTGGATATCAGAGGACCTGTGCTTTGTATCAGTTTCAGAAACAGAGTTGAACTAGATATGGTCCGTGTGTAGGAAACACATTTCTTTTGTTCTGAGCACACTCACGTTTCCCTATGTATTAGAGAGTATAGAAAGCAAGGGAGTGCTTCTTGCTCTAAAGCAGAGTGTGTTTCATGGATGAGAACTGTGCCGTGTGTTTCCCTTCAGAAACGGAGTTAAATGCCAGGGTGTGTGTCTTCCTTCAAGCAAGACTTCGTTTCAGGTAAACGCATCACTTTTCACCTCAAACGAAGCTACATTGTTCACAAAGCACACAGGTTTCTCGCTCTTAACTGAAAAGCATTGGATGTTAGAGGACCTGTGGTTTGTATCAGTTTCAGAAACAGAGTTGAACTAGATATGGTCCGTGTGTGTAGGAAACAAAGTTCTTTTGTTCTGAGCACACTCACGTTTCCCTGTGTATTAGAGACTCTAGAATGTAAGAGCGTACTTCTTGCTCTAAAGCAGAGTGTGTTTCATGGATGAGAACTGTGCCATGTGTTTCAATTCAGAAACGGAGTTAAATGCCAGGCTCTGTGTCTTCCTTCAAGCAAGACTACGTTTCAGGTAAACGCAGTCGCTTTTCAGGTCAAACGAAGCTACATTGTTCACAAAGCTCACACGTTTCTCTCTCTTAACTGAAAAGCATTGGATGTTAGAGGACCTGTGGTTTGTATCAGTTTCAGAAACAGAGTTGATCTAGATATGGTCCGTGTGTAGGAAACACCTTTCTTTTCTTCTGAGCACACTCACGTTTCCCTCTGTATTAGAGACTCTAGAAAGCAGGAGCGTGCTTCTTGCTCTAAAACAGAGTGTGTTTCATGGATGAGAACTGTGCCGTGTGTTTCCCTTCTGAAACGGAGTTAAATGCCAGGCTCTGTGCATTCCTACAAGCAAGTCTTCGTTTCAGGTAAACACAGTCACTTTTGAGCTCAAACGAAGCTACATTGTTCACAATGCACACACGTTTCTGGATCTTAACTGAAAAGCATTGGATATTAGAGGACCTGTGGTTTGTATCAGTTTCAGAAACAGAGTTGAACTAGATATGGTCCGTGTGTAGGAAACACAGTTCTTTTGTTTTGAGCACACTCACGTTTCCCTCTGTATTAGAGACTCTAGAAAGCAAGAGCGTGCTTCTTGATCTAAAGCAGAGTGTGTTTCATGGATAAGTACTGTGCCTTGTGTTTCCCTTCAGAAACGGAGTTAAATGCCAGGCTCTGTGTCTTTCTTCAAGCAAGACTTCTTTTCAGGTAAACACAGTCACTTTTCAGCTCAAACGAAGCTACATTGTTCATGAAGCTCAAATGTTTCTCGCTCTTAACTGAAAATCATTGGATGTTAGAGGACCTGTGGTTTGTATCAGTTTCAGAAACAGAGTTGAAGTACATATGGTCCGTGTGTAGGAAACACATTTCTTTTGTTCAGAGCACAATCACGTTTCCGTCTGTATTAGAGACTCTAGAAAGCAAGAGCGTGCTTCTTGCTCTAAAGCAGAGTGTGTTTCATGGATGAGAACTGTGCCGTGTGTTTCAGTTCAGAAACGTAGTTAAATGCCAGCCTCTGTGCCTTCCTAAAAGCAAGAATTCGTTTCAGATAAACGCAGTCACTTTTCAGCTCTAATGAAGCTACATTGTTCACAAAGCTCACACGTTTCTCGCTCTTACCTGAAAAGCATTGGATGTTAGTGGACCTGAGGTTTGTATCAGTTTCGGGAACAGAGTTGAACTAGATATTGTCCGTGTGTGTAGGAAACACAGTTCTTTTGTTCTGAGCACACTCATGTTTCCCTCTGTATTAGAGAGACTAGAAATCAAGAGCGTGCTTCTTGCTCTAAAGCAGATTGTGTTTCATGGATGAGAACTGTGCCGTGTGTTTCCCTTCAGAAACGGAGTTAAATGCCAGGCTCTGTGCCTTCCTACAAGCAAGACCTCGTTTCAGGTAAACGCAGTCACTTTTCAGCTCAAACAAAGGTACATTGTTCACAAAGCTCACACATTTCTCGCTCTTAACTGAAAAGCATTGGATGTTAGAGGACCTACAGTTTGTATCAGTTTCAGAAACAGAGTTGAACTAGATATGGTCCGTGTGTAGGAAACACAGTTCTTTTGTTCTGAGCACACTCACGTTTCCCGTTGTATTACAGACTCTAGAAAGCAAGAGCGTGCTTCTTGCTCTAAAGCAGAGTGTGTTTCATGGATGAGAACTGTTTCGTGTGTTTTCCTTCATAAAAGGAGTTAAATGCCAGGCTCTGTGTCTTTCTTTAAGCAAGACTTCGTTTCAGGTAAACGCAGTCACTTTTCAGATCAAACGAAGCTACATTGTTCACAAAGCACACACGTTTCTCGCTCTTAACTGAAAAGCATTGGATGTTAGAGGACCTGTGGTTTGTATCAGTTTCTGAAACAGAGTTGAACTAGATATGGTCCGTGTGTAGGAAACACATTTCTTTTGTTCTGAGCACACTCACGTTTCCCTCTGTATTAGAGACTCTAGAAAGCAAGAGCGTGCTTCTTGCTCTAAAGCAGAATGTGTTTCATGGATGAGAACTGTGCGCTGTGTTTCCCTTCAGAAACGGAGTTAAATGGAAGGCTCTGTGTCTTTCTACAAGCAAGACTTCGTATCAGGTAAACGCAGTCACTTTTCAGCTCAAACGAATCTACATTGTTCACAAAGCACACACGTTTCTGGCTCTTAACTGAAAAGCATTGGATGTTAGAGGACCTGTGGTTTGTATCAGTTTCAGAAACAGAGTTGAACTAGATATGGTCCGTGTATGTAGGAAACAAAGTTCTTTTGTTATGAGCACACTCACGTTTCCCTCTGTATTAGAGATTCTAGAAAGCAAGAGCGTGCTTCTTGCTCTAAAGCAGAATGTGTTTCATGGATGAGAACTGTGCCGTGTGTTTCCCTTCAAAAACGGAGTTAAATGCCAGGCTCTGTGTCTTCCTTCAAGCAAGACTTCTTTTCAGGTAAACGCAGTCACTTTTCAGCTCAAACGAAGCTACATTATTCACGAAGCTCACATGTTTCTCGCTCTTAACTGAAAAGCATTGGATGTTAGAGGAACTGTGGTTTGTATCAGTTTCAGAAACAGAGTTGAACTAGATATGGTCTGTGTGTAGGAAACACATTTCTTTTGTTCAGATCACACTCACGTTTCTGTCTGTACTAGAGACTCTAGAAAGCAAGAGCGTGCTTCTTGCTCTAAAGCAGAATGTGTTTCATGGATGAGAACTGTGCCGTGTGTTTCCCTTCAGAAATGTAGTTACATGCCAGGCTCTGTGTCTTTCTATAAGCAGGACTTCGTTTCAGGTAAACGCAGTCACTTTTCAGCTCTAATGAAGCTACATTGTTCACAAAGCTCACACGTTTTTCGCTCTTAACTGAAAAGCATTGGATGTTAGTGGACCTGAGGTTTGTATCAGTTTCTGGAACAGAGTTGAACTAGATATGGTCCGTGTGTGTAGGAAACACAGTTCTTTTTTTCTGAGCACACTCATGTTTCCCTCTGTATTAGAGAGACTAGAAATCAAGAGCGTGCTTCTTGCTCTAAAGCAGATTGTGTTTCATGGATGAGAACTGTGCCGTGTGTTTCCCTTCAGAAACGGAGTTAAATGCCAGGCTCTGTGCCTTCCTACAAGCAAGACCTCGTTTCAGGTAAACTCAGTCACTTTTCAGCTCAAACAAAGGTACATTGTTCACAAAGCTCACATGTTTCTCGCTCTTAACTGAAAAGCATTGGAAGTTAGAGGACCTACAGTTTGTATCAGTTTCAGAAACAGAGTTGAACTAGATTTGGTCCGTGTGTGTAGGAAACACAGTTCTTTTTTTCTGAGCACACTCACGTTTGCCGTTGTATTACAGACTCTAGAAAGCAAGAGCGTGCTTCTTGCTCTAAAGCAGAGTGTGTTTCATGGATGAGAACTGTTTTGTGTGTTTTCCTTCAGAAAAGGAGTTAAATGCCAGGCTCTGTGTCTTTCTTTAAGCAAGACTTCGTTTCAAGTAAACACAGTCACTTTTCAGATCAAACGAAGCTACATTGTTTACAAAGCACACACGTTTCTCGCTCTTAACTGAAAACCATTGGATGTTAGAGGACCTGTGGTTTGTATCAGTTTCAGAAACAGAGTTGAACTAGATATGGTCCGTGTGTAGGAAACACATTTCTTTTGTTCTGAGCACACTCACGTTTCCCTCTGTATTAGAGACTCTAGAAAGCAAGAGCGTGCTTCTTGCTCTAAAGCAGAGTGTGTTTCATGGATGAGAACTGTGCCGTGTGTTTCCCTTCAGAAACGGAGTTAAATGCCAGGCTCTGTGCCTTCCTACAAGCAAGACCTCGTTTCAGGTAAACGCAGTCACTTTTCAGCTCAAACAAAGGTACATTGTTCACAAAGCTCACACGTTTCTCGCTCTTAACTGAAAAGCATTGGATGTTAGAGGACCTACAGTTTGTATCAGTTTCAGAAACAGAGTTGAACTAGATATGGTCCGTGTGTGTAGGAAACACAGTTCTTTTTTTCTGAGCACACTCACGTTTCCCTCTGTATTAGAGAGTCTAGAAAGCAAGAGAGTGCTTCTTGCTCTAAAGCAGAGTGTGTTTCATGGATGAGAACTGTGCCGTGTGTTTCCCTTCAGAAACAGAGTTAAATGCCAGGGTGTGTGTCTTCCTTCAAGCAAGACTTCGTTTCAGGTAAACGCATCACTTTTCAACTCAAACGAAGCTACATTGTTCACAAAGCACACAGGTTTCTCGCTCTTAACTGAAAAGCATTGGATGTTAGAGGACCTGTGGTTTGTATCAGTTTCAGAAACAGAGTTGAACTAGATATGGTCCGTGTGTGTAGGAAACAAAGTTCTTTTGTTCTGAGCACACTCACGTTTCCCTGTGTATTAGAGACTCTAGAATGTAAGAGCGTACTTCTTGCTCTAAAGCAGAGTGTGTTTCATGGATGAGAACTGTGCCATGTGTTTCAATTCAGAAACGGAGTTAAATGCCAGGCTCTGTGTCTTCCTTTATGCAAGACTACGTTTCAGGTAAACGCAGTCGCTTTTCAGCTCAAACGAAGCTACATTGTTCACAAAGCTCACACGTTTCTCTCTCTTAACTGAAAAGCATTGGATGTTAGAGGACCTGTGGTTTGTATCAGTTTCAGAAACAGAGTTGATCTAGATATGGTCCGTGTGTAGGAAACACCTTTCTTTTCTTCTGAGCACACTCACGTTTCCCTCTGTATTAGAGACTCTAGAAAGCAAGAGCGTGCTTCCTGCTCTAAAACAGAGTGTGTTTCATGGATGAGAACTGTGCCGTGTGTTTCTCTTCTGAAACGGAGTTAAATGCCAGGCTCTGTGCCTTCCTACAAGCAAGACTTCGTTTCAGGTAAACGCAGTCACTTTTCAGCTCAAATGAAGCTACATTGTTCACAAAGCACACACGTTTCTGGCTCTTAACTGAAAAGCATTGGATGTTAGAGGACCTGTGGTTTGTATCAGTTTCAGAAACAGAGTTGAACTAGATATGGTCCGTGTATGTAGGAAACAAAGTTCTTTTGTTCTGAGCACACTCACGTTTCCCTCTGTATTAGAGATTCTGGAAAGCAAGTGCGTGCTTCTTGCTCTAAAGCAGAATGTGTTTCATGGATGAGAACTGTGCCGTGTGTTTCCCTTCAGAAACGAAGTTAAATGCCAGGCTCTGTGTCTTTCTTCAAGCAAGACTTCGTTTCAGGTAAACGCAGTCACTTTTCAGCTCAAACGAAGCTACATTATTCACGAAGCTCACATGTTTCTCGCTCTTAACTGAAAAGCATTGCATGTTAGAGGACCTGTGGTTTGTATCAGTTTCAGAAACAGAGTTGAACTAGATATGGTCCGTGTGTGTAGGAAACAAAGTTCTTTTGTTCTGAGCACACTCACGTTTCCCTGTGTATTAGAGACTCTAGAAAGCAAGAGCGTGCTTCTTGCTCTAAAACAGAGTGTGTTTCATGGATGAGAACTGTGCCGTGTGTTTCCCTTCTGAAACGGAGTTAAATGCCAGGCTCTGTGCATTCCTACAAGCAAGTCTTCGTTTCAGGTAAACACAGTCACTTTTCAGCTCAAACGAAGCTACATTGTTCACAATGCACACATGTTTCTGGCTCTTAACTGAAAAGCATTGGATATTAGAGGACCTGTGGTTTGTATCAGTTTCAGAAACAGAGTTGAACTAGATATGGTCCGTGTGTAGGAAACACAGTTCTTTTGTTTTGAGCACACTCACGTTTCCCTCTGTATTAGAGACTCTAGAAAGCAAGAGCATGCTTCTGATCTAAAGCAGAGTGTGTTTCATGGATAAGTACTGTGCCCTGTGTTTCCCTTCAGAAACGGAGTTAAATGCCAGGCTCTGTGTCTTTCTTCAAGCAATACTTGTTTTCTGGTAAACACAGTCACTTTTCAGCTCAAACAAAGCTACATTGTTCATGAAGCTCAAATGTTTCTCGCTCTTAACTGAAAATCATTGGATGTTAGAGGACCTGTGGTTTGTATCAGTTTCAGAAACAGAGTTGAAGTAGATATGGTCCGTGTGTAGGAAACACATTTCTTTTGTTCAGAGCACAATCACGTTTCCGTCTGTATTAGAGACTCTAGAAAGCAAGAGCGTGCTTCTTGCTCTAAAGCAGAGTGTGTTTCATGGATGAGAACTGTGCCGTGTGTTTCAGTTCAGAAACGTAGTTAAATGCCAGCCTCTGTGCCTTCCTAAAAGCAAGACTTCGTTTCAGATAAACGCAGTCACTTTTCAGCTCTAATGAAGCTACATTGTTCACAAAGCTCACACGTTTCTCTCTCTTAACTGAAAAGCATTGGATGTTAGAGGACCTGTGGTTTGTATCAGTTTCAGAAACAGAGTTGATCTAGATATGGTCCGTGTGTAGGAAACACCTTTCTTTTCTTCTGAGCACACTCACGTTTCCCTCTGTATTAGAGACTCTAGAAAGCAAGAGCGTGCTTCCTGCTCTAAAACAGAGTGTGTTTCATGGATGAGAACTGTGCCGTGTGTTTCTCTTCTGAAACGGAGTTAAATGCCAGGCTCTGTGCCTTCCTACAAGCAAGACTTCGTTTCAGGTAAACGCAGTCACTTTTCAGCTCAAATGAAGCTACATTGTTCACAAAGCACACACGTTTCTGGCTCTTAACTGAAAAGCATTGGATGTTAGAGGACCTGTGGTTTGTATCAGTTTCAGAAACAGAGTTGAACTAGATATGGTCCGTGTATGTAGGAAACAAAGTTCTTTTGTTCTGAGCACACTCACGTTTCCCTCTGTATTAGAGATTCTGGAAAGCAAGTGCGTGCTTCTTGCTCTAAAGCAGAATGTGTTTCATGGATGAGAACTGTGCCGTGTGTTTCCCTTCAGAAACGAAGTTAAATGCCAGGCTCTGTGTCTTTCTTCAAGCAAGACTTCGTTTCAGGTAAACGCAGTCACTTTTCAGCTCAAACGAAGCTACATTATTCACGAAGCTCACATGTTTCTCGCTCTTAACTGAAAAGCATTGCATGTTAGAGGACCTGTGGTTTGTATCAGTTTCAGAAACAGAGTTGAACTAGATATGGTCCGTGGGTGTAGGAAACAAAGTTCTTTTGTTCTGAGCACACTCACGTTTCCCTGTGTATTAGAGACTCTAGAAAGCAAGAGCGTGCTTCTTGCTCTAAAACAGAGTGTGTTTCATGGATGAGAACTGTGCCGTGTGTTTCCCTTCTGAAACGGAGTTAAATGCCAGGCTCTGTGCATTCCTACAAGCAAGTCTTCGTTTCAGGTAAACACAGTCTCTTTTCAGCTCAAACGAAGCTACATTGTTCACAATGCACACACGTTTCTGGCTCTTAACTGAAAAGCATTGGATATTAGAGGACCTGTGGTTTGTATCAGTTTCAGAAACAGAGTTGAACTAGATATGGTCCGTGTGTAGGAAACACAGTTCTTTTGTTTTGAGCACACTCACGTTTCCCTCTGTATTAGAGACTCTAGAAAGCAAGAGCATGCTTCTGATCTAAAGCAGAGTGTGTTTCATGGATAAGTACTGTGCCGTGTGTTTCCCTTCAGAAACGGAGTTAAATGCCAGGCTCTGTGTCTTTCTTCAAGCAATACTTGTTTTCTGGTAAACACAGTCACTTTTCAGCTCAAACGAAGCTACATTGTTCATGAAGCTCAAATGTTTCTCGCTCTTAACTGAAAATCATTGGATGTTAGAGGACCTGTGGTTTGTATCAGTTTCAGAAACAGAGTTGAAGTAGATATGGTCCGTGTGTAGGAAACACATTTCTTTTGTTCAGAGCACAATCACGTTTCCGTCTGTATTAGAGACTCTAGAAAGCAAGAGCGTGCTTCTTGCTCTAAAGCAGAGTGTGTTTCATGGATGAGAACTGTGCCGTGTGTTTCCCTTCAGAAACGTAGTTAAATGCCAGCCTCTGTGCCTTCCTAAAAGCAAGACTTCGTTTCAGATAAACGCAGTCACTTTTCAGCTCTAATGAAGCTACATTGTTCACAAAGCTCACACGTTTCTCGCTCTTACCTGAAAAGCATTGGATGTTAGTGGACCTGAGGTTTGTATCAGTTTCTGGAACAGAGTTGAACTAGATATGGTCCGTGTGTGTAGGAAACACAGTTCTTTTTTTCTGAGCACACTCATGTTTCCCTCTGTATTAGAGAGACTAGAAATCAAGAGCATGCTTCTTGCTCTAAAGCAGATTGTGTTTCATGGATGAGAACTGTGCCGTGTGTTTCCCTTCAGAAACGGAGTTAAATGCCAGGCTCTGTGCCTTCCTACAAGCAAGACCTCGTTTCAGGTAAACGCAGTCACTTTTCAGCTCAAACAAAGGTACATTGTTCACAAAGCTCACACGTTTCTCGCTCTTAACTGAAAAGCATTGGATGTTAGAGGACCTACAGTTTGTATCAGTTTCAGAAACAGAGTTGAACTAGATATGGTCCGTGTGTGTAGGAAACACAGTTCTTTTTTTCTGAGCACACTCACGTTTCCCGTTGTATTACAGACTCTAGAAAGCAAGAGCGTGCTTCTTGCTCTAAAGCAGAGTGTGTTTCATGGATGAGAACTGTTTCGTGTGTTTTCCTTCAGAAAAGGAGTTAAATGCCAGGCTCTGTGTCTTTCTTTAAGCAAGACTTCGTTTCAGGTAAACGCAGTCACTTTTCAGATCAAACGAAGCTACATTGTTCACAAAGCACACACGTTTCTCGCTCTTAACTGAAAAGCATTGGATGTTAGAGGACCTGTGGTTTGTATCAGTTTCTGAAACAGAGTTGAACTAGATATGGTCCGTGTGTAGGAAACACATTTCTTTTGTTCTGAGCACACTCACGTTTCCCTCTGTATTAGAGACTCTAGAAAGCAAGAGCGTGCTTCTTGCTCTAAAGCAGAATGTGTTTCATGGATGAGAACTGTGCGCTGTGTTTCCCTTCAGAAACGGAGTTAAATGGAAGGCTCTGTATCTTTCTACAAGCAAGACTTCGTTTCAGGTAAACGCAGTCACTTTTCAGCTCAAACGAATCTACATTGTTCACAAAGCACACACGTTTCTGGCTCTTAACTGAAAAGCATTGGATGTTAGAGGACCTGTGGTTTGTATCAGTTTCAGAAACAGAGTTGAACTAGATATGGTCCGTGTATGTAGGAAACAAAGTTCTTTTGTTATGAGCACACTCACGTTTCCCTCTGTATTAGAGATTCTAGAAAGCAAGAGCTTGCTTCTTGCTCTAAAGCAGAATGTGTTTCATGGATGAGAACTGTGCCGTGTGTTTCCCTTCAAAAACGGAGTTAAATGCCAGGCTCTGTGTCTTCCTTCAAGCAAGACTTCTTTTCAGGTAAACGCAGTCACTTTTCAGCTCAAACGAAGCTACATTATTCACGAAGCTCACAAGTTTCTCGCTCTTAACTGAAAAGCATTGGATGTTAGAGGAACTGTGGTTTGTATCAGTTTCAGAAACAGAGTTGAACTAGATATGGTCCGTGTGTGTAGGAAACACAGTTCTTTTGTTCTGAGCACACTCATGTTTCCCTCTGTATTAGAGAGACTAGAAATCAAGAGCGTGCTTCTTGCTCTAAAGCAGAGTGTGTTTCATGGATGAGAACTGTGCCGTGTGTTTCCCTTCAGAAACGGAGTTAAATGCCAGGCTCTGTGCCTTCCTACAAGCAAGACCTCGTTTCAGGTAAACGCAGTCACTTTTCAGCTCAAACAAAGGTACATTGTTCACAAAGCTCACACGTTTCTCGCTCTTAACTGAAAAGCATTGGATGTTAGAGGACCTACAGTTTGTATCAGTTTCAGAAACAGAGTTGAACTAGATATGGTCCGTGTGTGTAGGAAACACAGTTCTTTTTTTCTGAGCACACTCACGTTTCCTACTGTCTTAGATAGTCTAGAAAGCAAGAGCGTGCTTCTTGCTCTAAAGCAGAGTGTGTTTCATGGATGAGAACTGTGCCGTGTGTTTTCCTTCAGAAAAGGAGTTAAATGCCAGGCTCTGTGTCTTTCTTTAAGCAAGACTTCGTTTCAGGTAAACGCAGTCACTTTTCAGATCAAATGAAGCTACATTGTTCACAAAGCACAAACGTTTCTGGCTCTTAACCAAAAAGCATTGGATGTTAGAGGACCTGTGGTTTGTATCAGTTTCAGAAACAGAGTTGAACTAGATATGGTCCGTGTGTAGGAAACATATTTCTTTTGTTCTGAGCACACTCACGTTTCCCTCTGTATTAGAGACTCTAGAAAGCAAGAGCGTGCTTCTTGCTCTAAAGCAGAATGTGGTTCATGGATGAGAACTGTGCGGTGTGTTTCCCTTCAGAAACGGAGTTAAATGGAAGGCTCTGTGTCTTTCTACACGCAAGAGTTTGTTTCAGGTAAACGCAGTCACTTTTCAGCTCAAACGAAGCTACATTGTTCACAAAGCACACAGGTTTCTGGCTCTTAACTGAAAAGCATTGGATGTTAGAGGACCTGTGGTTTGTATCAGTTTCAGAAACAGAGTTGAACTAGATATGGTCCATGTATGTAGGAAACAAAGTTCTTTTATTCTGAGCACACTCACGTTTCCCTCTGTATTAGAGATTCTAGAAAGCAAGAGCGTGCTTCTTGCTCTAAAGCAGAATGTGTTTCATGGATGAGAACTGTGCTGTGTGTTTCCCTTCAGAAACGGAGTAAAATGCCAGGCTCTGTGTCTTTCTTCAAGCAAGACTTCGTTTCAGGTAAACGCAGTCACTTTTCAGCTCAAACGAAGCTACATTATTCACGAAGCTCACATGTTTCTCGCTCTTAACTGAAAAGCATTGGATGTTAGAGGAACTGTGCTTTGTATCAGTTTCAGAAACAGAGTTGAACTAGATATGGTCCGTGTGTAGGAAACACATTTCTTTTGTTCAGAGCACACTCAAGTTTCTGTCTGTACTAGAGACTCTAGAAAGCAAGAGCGTGCTTCTTGCTCTAAAGCAGAATGTGTTTCATGGATGAGAACTGTGCCGTGTGTTTCCCTTCAGAAACGGAGTTAAATTCCAGGCTCTGTGTCTTTCTACAAGCAAGACTTCGTTTCAGGTAAACGGAGTCACTTCTCAGCTCAAACGAAGCTACATTGTTCACAAAGCACACACGTTTCTCGCTCTTAACTGAAAAGCATTGGATGTTAGAGGACCTGTGGTTTGTATCAGTTTCAGAAACAGAGTTGAACTAGATATGGTCCGTGTATGTAGGAAACAAAGTTCTTTTTTTCTGAGCACACTCACGTTTCCCTCTGTATTAGAGATTCTAGAAAGCAAGAGCGTGCTTCTTGCTCTAAAGCAGAGTGTGTTTCATGGATGAGAACTGTTCCGTGTGTTTCCCTTCAGAAACGGAGTTAAATACCAGGTTGTGTGCCTTCCTGCAAGCAAGACCACGTTTCAGGTAAACGCAGTCACTTTTCAGCTCAAACAAAGGTACATTGACCACAAAGCTCACACGTTTCTCGCTCTTAACTGAAAAGCATTGGATGTTAGAGGACGTACAGTTTGTATCAGTTTCAGAAACAGAGTTGAACTAGATATGGTCTGTGTGTGTAATAAACACAGTTCTTTTTTTCTGAGCACACTCACGTTTCCCGTTGTATTACAGACTCTAGAAAGCAAGAGCGTGCTTCTTGCTCTAAAGCAGAGTGTGTTTCATGGATGAGAACTGTGCCGTGTGTTTTCCTTCAGAAAAGGAGTTAAATGCCAGGCTCTGTGTCTTTCTTTAAGCAAAACTTCGTTTCAGGTAAACGCAGTCACTTTTCAGCTCAAACGAAGCTACATTGTTCACAAAGCACACATGTTTCTCGCTCTTAAATGAAAATAATTGGATGTTAGAGGACCTGTGGTTTGTATCAGTTTCAGAAACAGAGTTGAACTAGATATGGTCCGTGTGTAGGAAACACATTTCTTTTGTTCTGAGCACACTCACGTTTCCCTCTGTATTAGAGACTCTAGAAAGCAAGAGCGTGCTTCTTGCTCTAAAGCAGAATGTGTTTCATGGATGAGAACTGTGCGGTGTGTTTCCCTTCAGAAACGGAGTTAAATGGAAGGCTCTGTGTCTTTCTTCAAGCAAGACTTCGTTTCAGGTAAACGCAGTCACTTTTCAGCTCAAACGTAGCTACATTGTTTATGAAGCTCACATGTTTCTCGCTCTTAACTGAAAAACATTGGATGTTAGAGGAACTGTGGTTTTTATCAGTTTCATAAACAGAGTTGAACTAGATATGGTCCATGTGTTGGAACCACATTTCTTTTTTTCAGAGCACACTCACGTTTCCCCTTGTATTACAGACTCTAGAAAGCAAGAGCGTGCTTCTTGCTCTAAAGCAGAGTGTGTTTCACAGATGAGAACTGTGCCGTGTTTTTCTCTTCAGAACTGGACTTAAATGCCAGGCTCTGTGTCTTTCTTCAAGCAAGACTTCTTTTCAGGTAAACGCATTCACTTTTCAGCTCAAACGAAGCTACATTATTCACGAAGCTCACATGTTTCTCGCACTTAACTGAAAAGCATTGGATGTTAGAGGAACTGTGGTTTGTATCAGTTTCAGAAACAGAGTTGAACTAGATATGGTCCGTGTGTAGGAAACACAGTTCTTTTGTTTTGAGCACACTCACGTTTCCCTCTGTATTAGAGGCTCTAGAAAGCAAGAGCGTGCTTCTTGCTCTAAAGCAGAGTGTGATTCATGGATGAGAACTGTGCCGTGTGTTTTCCTTCAGAAAAGGAGTTAAATGCCAGGCTCTGTGTCTTTCTTTAAGCAAGACTTCGTTTCAGGTAAACGCAGTCACTTTTCAGCTCAAACGAAGCTACATTGTTCACAAAGCACACACGTTTCTCGCTCTTAAATGAAAATAATTGGATGTTAGAGGACCTGTGGTTTGTATCAGTTTCAGAAACAGAGTTGATCTAGATATGGTCCGTGTGTAGGAAACACATTTCTTTTGTTCAGAGCACACTCATGTTTCTGTCTGTACTAGAGACTCTAGAAAGCAAGAGCGTGCTTCTTGCTCTAAAGCAGAATGTGTTTCATGGATGAGAACTGTGCCGTGTGTTTCCCTTCAGAAACGGAGTTAAATGCCAGGCTCTGTGCCTTCCTACAAGCAAGACATTGTTTCCGGTAAACACAGTCACTTTTCAGCTCAAACGAAGCTACATTGTTCACAAAGCTCACACGTTTCTCGCTCTTAACTGAAAAGCATTGGATATTAGAGGACCTGTGGTTTGTATCAGTTTCAGAAACAGAGTTGAACTAGATATGGTCCGTGTGTAGGAAACACAGTTCTTTTGTTTTGAGCACACTCACGTTTCCCTCTGTATTAGAGACTCTAGAAAGCAAGAGCGTGCTTCTTGCTCTAAAGCAGAGTGTGATTCATGGATGAGAACTGTGCCGTGTGTTTCCCTTCAGAAACGGAGTTAAATGCCAGGCTCTGTGTCTTTCTTCAAGCAAAACTTCGTTTCAGGTAAACACAGTCACTTTTCAGCTCAAACGAAGCTACATTGTTCACGAAGGTCACACGTTTCTCAGTCTTAACTGAAAAGCATTGGATGTTAGAGGACCTGTGCTTTGTATCAGTTTCAGAAACAGAGTTGAACTAGATATGGTCCGTGTGTAGGAAACACTTTCTTTTGTTCTGAGCACACTCACGTTTCCCTCTGTATTAGAGACTCTAGAAAGCAAGAGAGTGCTTCTTGCTCTAAAGCAGAGTGTGTTTCATGGATGAGAACTGTGCCGTGTGTTTCCCTTCAGAAACAGAGTTAAATGCCAGGGTGTGTGTCTTCCTTCAAGCAAGACTTCGTTTCAGGTAAACGCATCACTTTTCAACTCAAACGAAGCTACATTGTTCACAAAGCACACAGGTTTCTCGCTCTTAACTGAAAAGCATTGGATGTTAGAGGACCTGTGGTTTGTATCAGTTTCAGAAACCGAGTTGAACTAGATATGGTCCGTGTGTGTAGGAAACAAAGTTCTTTTGTTCTGAGCACACTCACGTTTCCCTGTGTATTAGAGACTCTAGAATGTAAGAGCGTACTTCTTGCTCTAAAGCAGAGTGTGTTTCATGGATGAGAACTGTGCCATGTGTTTCAATTCAGAAACGGAGTTAAATGCCAGGCTCTGTGTCTTCCTTTAAGCAAGACTATGTTTCAGGTAAACGCAGTCGCTTTTCAGCTCAAACGAAGCTACATTGTTCACAAAGCTCACACGTTTCTCTCTCTTAACAGAAAAGCATTGGATGTTAGAGGACCTGTGGTTTGTATCAGTTTCAGAAACAGAGTTGATCTAGATATGGTCCGTGTGTAGGAAACACCTTTCTTTTCTTCTGAGCACACTCATGTTTCCCTCTGTATTAGAGACTCTAGAAAGCAAGAGCGTGCTTCTTGCTCTAAAACAGAGTGTGTTTCATGGATGAGAACTGTGCCATTTGTTTCTCTTCTGAAACGGAGTTAAATGCCAGGCTCTGTGCCTTCCTACAAGCAAGACTTCGTTTCAGGTAAACGCAGTCACTTTTCAGCTCAAATGAAGCTACATTGTTCACAAAGCACACACGTTTCTGGCTCTTAACTGAAAAGCATTGGATGTTAGAGGACCTGTGGTTTGTATCAGTTTCAGAAACAGAGTTGAACTAGATATGGTCCGTGTGTGTAGCAAACACATTTCTTTTGTTCTGAGCAAACTCACATTTCCCTCTGTATTAGAGACTCTAGAAATCAAGAGCATGCTTCTTGCTCTAAATCAGAGTGTGTTTCATGGATGAGAACTGTGCCGTGTGTTTCCCTTCAGAAATAGAGTTAAATGCCAGGCTCTATGCCTTCCTACAAGCAAGACATCGTTTCAGGTAAACACAGTCACTTTTCAGCTCAAACGAAGCTACATTGTTCACAAAGCACACACGTTTTTCGCTCTTAACTGAAAAGCATTGGATATTAGAGGACCTGTGCTTTGTATAAGTTTCAGAAACAGAGTTGAACTAGATATGGTCCGTGTGTAGGAAACACATTTCTTTTGTTCTGAGCACACTCACGTTTCCCTATGTATTAGAGAGTATAGAAAGCAAGAGAGTGCTTCTTGCTCTAAAGCAGAGTGTGTTTCATGGATGAGAACTGTGCCGTGTGTTTCCCTTCAGAAACAGAGTTAAATGCCAGGGTGTGTGTCTTCCTTCAAGCAAGACTTCGTTTCAGGTAAACGCATCACTTTTCAACTCAAACGAAGCTACATTGTTCACAAAGCACACACGTTTCTCGCTCTTAACTGAAAAGCATTGGATGTTAGAGCACCTGTGGATTCTATCAGTTTCAGAAACAGAGTTGAACTAGATATGGTCCGTGTGTGTAGGAAACACAGTTCTTTTGTTCTGAGCACCATCACGTTTCCCTCTGTATTAGAGATTCCAGAAAGCAAGAGCGTGCTTCTTGCTCTAAAGCAGAGTGTGTTTCATGGATGAGAACTGTGCCGTGTGTTTCCCTTCAGAAACGGAGTTAAATGCCAGGCTCTGTGTCTTTCTTCAAGCAAGACTTCGTTTCAGGTAAACACAGTCACTTTTCAGCTGAAATGAAGCTACATTGTTCACGAAGCTCACACGTTTCTTGCTCTTAACTGAAAAACATTGGATGTTAGAGGACCTGTGGTTTGTATCAGTTTCAGAAACAGAGTTGAACTAGATATGGTCCGTGTGTGTAGGAAACACAGTTCTTTTTTTCTGAGCACACTCACGTTTCCCATTGTATTAGAGACTCTAGAAAGCAAGAGCGTGCTTCTTGCTCTGAAGCAGAGTGTGATCAATGGATGAGAACTCTGCTGTGTGTTCCACTTCAGAAATGGAGTTAAATCCCAGGCTCTGAGTCTTCCTACAAGCAAGACTTTGTATCAGTTAAGGGCAGTTACTTTACAGGTCAAACGAACTACATCATACACAAAGCTCACACGTTTCTCGGTCATAATTGAAAAGCATTGCATGTTACAGGACCTGTGCTTTGTGTCAGTTTCAGAAGAGTTGAACTAGATATGGTCCTTATGTGTAGGAAACACAGTTTTTTTGTTCTGAGCACCATCACGTTTCCTGCTGTATTAGAGACTCTAGAAAAGAAGAGCGTGCTTCTTGCTCTATTGCAGAGTGTGATTCATGGATCAAAACTGTGCTGTGTGTTTCCTTTCAGAAATCGAGTTAAATCCCAGGCTCTGGGTTTTCCTACAAGCAAGCCTTCATTTCAGGTAAGGGCAGTCACTTTTCAGCTCAAATGAACTATATCGTTCACGAAGCTAACACATTTCTCATCTTAACTAACAAGCATTGGATGTTAGAGGACCAGTGCTTTGTATCAGTTTCAGAAGCAGAGTTAGACTAGATATGGTCCGTATGTGTTGGAAAAACCATTCTTTTGTTCTAAGCACACTCATGTTTCCTGCTGTCTTAGAGAATCTAGAAAGCAAGAGAGTGCTTCTTGCTCTAAAGCAGAGTGTGTTTCATGGATGAGAACTGTGCCGTGTGTTTCCCTTCAGAAACGGAGTTAAATGCCAGGGTGTGTGTCTTCCTTCAAGCAAGACTTCGTTTCAGGTAAACGCAGTCACTTTTCAGCTCAAACGAAGCTACATTGTTCACAAAGCACACACGTTTCTGGCTCTTAACTGAAAAGCATTGGATGTTAGAGGACCTGTGGTTTGTATCAGTTTCAGAAACAGAGTTGAACTAGATATGGTCCGTGTGTAGGAAACATATTTCTTTTGTTCTGAGCACACTCACGTTTCCCTCTGTATTAGAGACTCTAGAAAGCAAGAGCGTGCTTCTTGCTCTAAAGCAGAATGTGGTTCATGGATGAGAACTGTGCGGTGTGTTTCCCTTCAGAAACGGAGTTAAATGGAAGGCTCTGTGTCTTTCTACACGCAAGAGTTCGTTTCAGGTAAACGCAGTCACTTTTCAGCTCAAACGAAGCTACATTGTTCACAAAGCACACAGGTTTCTGGCTCTTAACTGAAAAGCATTGGATGTTAGAGGACCTGTGGTTTGTATCAGTTTCAGAAACAGAGTTGAACTAGATATGGTCCGTGTATGTAGGAAACAAAGTTCTTTTATTCTGAGCACACTCACGTTTCCCTCTGTATTAGAGATTCTAGAAAGCAAGACCGTGCTTCTTGCTCTAAAGCAGAATGTGTTTCATGGATGAGAACTGTGCTGTGTGTTTCCCTTCAGAAACGGAGTAAAATGCCAGGCTCTGTGTCTTTCTTCAAGCAAGACTTCGTTTCAGGTAAACGCAGTCACTTTTCAGCTCAAACGAAGCTACATTATTCACGAAGCTCACATGTTTCTCGCTCTTAACTGAAAAGCATTGGATGTTAGAGGAACTGTGCTTTGTATCAGTTTCAGAAACAGAGTTGAACTAGATATGGTCCGTGTGTAGGAAACACATTTCTTTTGTTCAGAGCACACTCAAGTTTCTGTCTGTACTAGAGACTCTAGAAAGCAAGAGCGTGCTTCTTGCTCTAAAGCAGAATGTGTTTCATGGATGAGAACTGTGCCGTGTGTTTCCCTTCAGAAACGGAGTTAAATTCCAGGCTCTGTGTCTTTCTACAAGCAAGACTTCGTTTCAGGTAAACGGAGTCACTTCTCAGCTCAAACGAAGCTACATTGTTCACAAAGCACACACGTTTCTCGCTCTTAACTGAAAAGCATTGGATGTTAGAGGACCTGTGGTTTGTATCAGTTTCAGAAACAGAGTTGAACTAGATATGGTCCGTGTATGTAGGAAACAAAGTTCTTTTTTTCTGAGCACACTCACGTTTCCCTCTGTATTAGAGATTCTAGAAAGCAAGAGCGTGCTTCTTGCTCTAAAGCAGAGTGTGTTTCATGGATGAGAACTGTTCCGTGTGTTTCCCTTCAGAAACGGAGTTAAATACCAGGTTGTGTGCCTTCCTGCAAGCAAGACCACGTTTCAGGTAAACGCAGTCACTTTTCAGCTCAAACAAAGGTACATTGACCACAAAGCTCACACGTTTCTCGCTCTTAACTGAAAAGCATTGGATGTTAGAGGACGTACAGTTTGTATCAGTTTCAGAAACAGAGTTGAACTAGATATGGTCTGTGTGTGTAAGAAACACAGTTCTTTTTTTCTGAGCACACTCACGTTTCCCGTTGTATTACAGACTCTAGAAAGCAAGAGCGTGCTTCTTGCTCTAAAGCAGAGTGTGTTTCATGGATGAGAACTGTGCCGTGTGTTTTCCTTCAGAAAAGGAGTTAAATGCCAGGCTCTGTGTCTTTCTTTAAGCAAAACTTCGTTTCAGGTAAACGCAGTCACTTTTCAGCTCAAACGAAGCTACATTGTTCACAAAGCACACATGTTTCTCGCTCTTAAATGAAAATAATTGGATGTTAGAGGACCTGTGGTTTGTATCAGTTTCAGAAACAGAGTTGAACTAGATATGGTCCGTGTGTAGGAAACACATTTCTTTTGTTCTGAGCACACTCACGTTTCCCTCTGTATTAGAGACTCTAGAAAGCAAGAGCGTGCTTCTTGCTCTAAAGCAGAATGTGTTTCATGGATGAGAACTGTGCGGTGTGTTTCCCTTCAGAAACGGAGTTAAATGGAAGGCTCTGTGTCTTTCTTCAAGCAAGACTTCGTTTCAGGTAAACGCAGTCACTTTTCAGCTCAAACGTAGCTACATTGTTTATGAAGCTCACATGTTTCTCGCTCTTAACTGAAAAACATTGGATGTTAGAGGAACTGTGGTTTTTATCAGTTTCAGAAACAGAGTTGAACTAGATATGGTCCATGTGTTGGAACCACATTTCTTTTTTTCAGAGCACACTCACGTTTCCCCTTGTATTACAGACTCTAGAAAGCAAGAGCGTGCTTCTTGCTCTAAAGCAGAGTGTGTTTCACAGATGAGAACTGTGCCGTGTTTTTCTCTTCAGAACTGGACTTAAATGCCAGGCTCTGTGTCTTTCTTCAAGCAAGACTTCTTTTCAGGTAAACGCATTCACTTTTCAGCTCAAACGAAGCTACATTATTCACGAAGCTCACATGTTTCTCGCTCTTAACTGAAAAGCATTGGATGTTAGAGGAACTGTGGTTTGTATCAGTTTCAGAAACAGAGTTGAACTAGATATGGTCCGTGTGTAGGAAACACAGTTCTTTTGTTTTGAGCACACTCACGTTTCCCTCTGTATTAGAGGCTCTAGAAAGCAAGAGCGTGCTTCTTGCTCTAAAGCAGAGTGTGATTCATGGATGAGAACTGTGCCGTGTGTTTTCCTTCAGAAAAGGAGTTAAATGCCAGGCTCTGTGTCTTTCTTTAAGCAAGACTTCGTTTCAGGTAAACGCAGTCACTTTTCAGCTCAAACGAAGCTACATTGTTCACAAAGCACACACGTTTCTCGCTCTTAAATGAAAATAATTGGATGTTAGAGGACCTGTGGTTTGTATCAGTTTCAGAAACAGAGTTGATCTAGATATGGTCCGTGTGTAGGAAACACATTTCTTTTGTTCAGAGCACACTCATGTTTCTGTCTGTACTAGAGACTCTAGAAAGCAAGAGCGTGCTTCTTGCTCTAAAGCAGAATGTGTTTCATGGATGAGAACTGTGCCGTGTGTTTCCCTTCAGAAACGGAGTTAAATGCCAGGCTCTGTGCCTTCCTACAAGCAAGACATTGTTTCCGGTAAACACAGTCACTTTTCAGCTCAAACGAAGCTACATTGTTCACAAAGCTCACACGTTTCTCGCTCTTAACTGAAAAGCATTGGATATTAGAGGACCTGTGGTTTGTATCAGTTTCAGAAACAGAGTTGAACTAGATATGGTCCGTGTGTAGGAAACACAGTTCTTTTGTTTTGAGCACACTCACGTTTCCCTCTGTATTAGAGACTCTAGAAAGCAAGAGCGTGCTTCTTGCTCTAAAGCAGAGTGTGATTCATGGATGAGAACTGTGCCGTGTGTTTCCCTTCAGAAACGGAGTTAAATGCCAGGCTCTGTGTCTTTCTTCAAGCAAAACTTCGTTTCAGGTAAACACAGTCACTTTTCAGCTCAAACGAAGCTACATTGTTCACGAAGGTCACACGTTTCTCAGTCTTAACTGAAAAGCATTGGATGTTAGAGGACCTGTGCTTTGTATCAGTTTCAGAAACAGAGTTGAACTAGATATGGTCCGTGTGTAGGAAACACTTTCTTTTGTTCTGAGCACACTCACGTTTCCCTCTGTATTAGAGACTCTAGAAAGCAAGAGAGTGCTTCTTGCTCTAAAGCAGAGTGTGTTTCATGGATGAGAACTGTGCCGTGTGTTTCCCTTCAGAAACAGAGTTAAATGCCAGGGTGTGTGTCTTCCTTCAAGCAAGACTTCGTTTCAGGTAAACTCATCACTTTTCAACTCAAACGAAGCTACATTGTTCACAAAGCACACAGGTTTCTCGCTCTTAACTGAAAAGCATTGGATGTTAGAGGACCTGTGGTTTGTATCAGTTTCAGAAACCGAGTTGAACTAGATATGGTCCGTGTGTGTAGGAAACAAAGTTCTTTTGTTCTGAGCACACTCACGTTTCCCTGTGTATTAGAGACTCTAGAATGTAAGAGCGTACTTCTTGCTCTAAAGCAGAGTGTGTTTCATGGATGAGAACTGTGCCATGTGTTTCAATTCAGAAACGGAGTTAAATGCCAGGCTCTGTGTCTTCCTTTAAGCAAGACTATGTTTCAGGTAAACGCAGTCGCTTTTCAGCTCAAACGAAGCTACATTGTTCACAAAGCTCACACGTTTCTCTCTCTTAACAGAAAAGCATTGGATGTTAGAGGACCTGTGGTTTGTATCAGTTTCAGAAACAGAGTTGATCTAGATATGGTCCGTGTGTAGGAAACACCTTTCTTTTCTTCTGAGCACACTCATGTTTCCCTCTGTATTAGAGACTCTAGAAAGCAAGAGCGTGCTTCTTGCTCTAAAACAGAGTGTGTTTCATGGATGAGAACTGTGCCATTTGTTTCTCTTCTGAAACGGAGTTAAATGCCAGGCTCTGTGCCTTCCTACAAGCAAGACTTCGTTTCAGGTAAACGCAGTCACTTTTCAGCTCAAATGAAGCTACATTGTTCACAAAGCACACACGTTTCTGGCTCTTAACTGAAAAGCATTGGATGTTAGAGGACCTGTGGTTTGTATCAGTTTCAGAAACAGAGTTGAACTAGATATGGTCCGTGTGTGTAGCAAACACATTTCTTTTGTTCTGAGCAAACTCACATTTCCCTCTGTATTAGAGACTCTAGAAATCAAGAGCATGCTTCTTGCTCTAAAGCAGAGTGTGTTTCATGGATGAGAACTGTGCCGTGTGTTTCCCTTCAGAAATAGAGTTAAATGCCAGGCTCTATGCCTTCCTACAAGCAAGACATCGTTTCAGGTAAACACAGTCACTTTTCAGCTCAAACGAAGCTACATTGTTCACAAAGCACACACGTTTTTCGCTCTTAACTGAAAAGCATTGGATATTAGAGGACCTGTGCTTTGTATAAGTTTCAGAAACAGAGTTGAACTAGATATGGTCCGTGTGTAGGAAACACATTTCTTTTGTTCTGAGCACACTCACGTTTCCCTATGTATTAGAGAGTATAGAAAGCAAGAGAGTGCTTCTTGCTCTAAAGCAGAGTGTGTTTCATGGATGAGAACTGTGCCGTGTGTTTCCCTTCAGAAACAGAGTTAAATGCCAGGGTGTGTGTCTTCCTTCAAGCAAGACTTCGTTTCAGGTAAACGCATCACTTTTCAACTCAAACGAAGCTACATTGTTCACAAAGCACACACGTTTCTCGCTCTTAACTGAAAAGCATTGGATGTTAGAGCACCTGTGGATTCTATCAGTTTCAGAAACAGAGTTGAACTAGATATGGTCCGTGTGTGTAGGAAACACAGTTCTTTTGTTCTGAGCACCATCACGTTTCCCTCTGTATTAGAGATTCCAGAAAGCAAGAGCGTGCTTCTTGCTCTAAAGCAGAGTGTGTTTCATGGATGAGAACTGTGCCGTGTGTTTCCCTTCAGAAACGGAGTTAAATGCCAGGCTCTGTGTCTTTCTTCAAGCAAGACTTCGTTTCAGGTAAACACAGTCACTTTTCAGCTGAAATGAAGCTACATTGTTCACGAAGCTCACACGTTTCTTGCTCTTAACTGAAAAACATTGGATGTTAGAGGACCTGTGGTTTGTATCAGTTTCAGAAACAGAGTTGAACTAGATATGGTCCGTGTGTGTAGGAAACACAGTTCTTTTTTTCTGAGCACACTCACGTTTCCCATTGTATTAGAGACTCTAGAAAGCAAGAGCGTGCTTCTTGCTCTGAAGCAGAGTGTGATCAATGGATGAGAACTCTGCTGTGTGTTCCACTTCAGAAATGGAGTTAAATCCCAGGCTCTGAGTCTTCCTACAAGCAAGACTTTGTATCAGTTAAGGGCAGTTACTTTACAGGTCAAACGAACTACATCATACACAAAGCTCACACGTTTCTCGGTCATAATTGAAAAGCATTGCATGTTACAGGACCTGTGCTTTGTGTCAGTTTCAGAAGAGTTGAACTAGATATGGTCCTTATGTGTAGGAAACACAGTTTTTTTGTTCTGAGCACCATCACGTTTCCTGCTGTATTAGAGACTCTAGAAAAGAAGAGCGTGCTTCTTGCTCTATTGCAGAGTGTGATTCATGGATCAAAACTGTGCTGTGTGTTTCCTTTCAGAAATCGAGTTAAATCCCAGGCTCTGGGTTTTCCTACAAGCAAGCCTTCATTTCAGGTAAGGGCAGTCACTTTTCAGCTCAAATGAACTATATCGTTCACGAAGCTAACACATTTCTCATCTTAACTAACAAGCATTGGATGTTAGAGGACCAGTGCTTTGTATCAGTTTCAGAAGCAGAGTTAGACTAGATATGGTCCGTATGTGTTGGAAAAACCATTCTTTTGTTCTAAGCACACTCATGTTTCCTGCTGTCTTAGAGAATCTAGAAAGCAAGAGAGTGCTTCTTGCTCTAAAGCAGAGTGTGTTTCATGGATGAGAACTGTGCCGTGTGTTTCCCTTCAGAAACGGAGTTAAATGCCAGGGTGTGTGTCTTCCTTCAAGCAAGACTTCGTTTCAGGTAAACGCAGTCACTTTTCAGCTCAAACGAAGCTACATTGTTCACAAAGCACACACGTTTCTGGCTCTTAACTGAAAAGCATTGGATGTTAGAGGACCTGTGGTTTGTATCAGTTTCAGAAACAGAGTTGAACTAGATATGGTCCGTGTGTAGGAAACATATTTCTTTTGTTCTGAGCACACTCACGTTTCCCTCTGTATTAGAGACTCTAGAAAGCAAGAGCGTGCTTCTTGCTCTAAAGCAGAATGTGGTTCATGGATGAGAACTGTGCGGTGTGTTTCCCTTCAGAAACGGAGTTAAATGGAAGGCTCTGTGTCTTTCTACACGCAAGAGTTCGTTTCAGGTAAACGCAGTCACTTTTCAGCTCAAACGAAGCTACATTGTTCACAAAGCACACAGGTTTCTGGCTCTTAACTGAAAAGCATTGGATGTTAGAGGACCTGTGGTTTGTATCAGTTTCAGAAACAGAGTTGAACTAGATATGGTCCGTGTATGTAGGAAACAAAGTTCTTTTGTTCTGAGCACACTCACGTTTCCCTCTGTATTAGAGATTCTAGAAAGCAAGAGCGTGCTTCTTGCTCTAAAGCAGAATGTGTTTCATGGATGAGAACTGTGCTGTGTGTTTCCCTTCAGAAACGGAGTAAAATGCCAGGCTCTGTGTCTTTCTTCAAGCAAGACTTCGTTTCAGGTAAACACAGTCACTTTTCAGCTCAAACGAAGCTACATTATTCACGAAGCTCACATGTTTCTCGCTCTTAACTGAAAAGCATTGGATGTTAGAGGAACTGTGGTTTGTATCAGTTTCAGAAACAGAGTTGACCTAGATATGGTCCGTGTGTAGGAAACACATTTCTTTTGTTCAGAGCACACTCAAGTTTCTGTCTGTACTAGAGACTCTAGAAAGCAAGAGCGTGCTTCTTGCTCTAAAGCAGAATGTGTTTCATGGATGAGAACTGTGCCGTGTGTTTCCCTTCAGAAACGGAGTTAAATTCCAGGCTCTGTGTCTTTCTACAAGCAAGACTTCGTTTCAGGTAAACGGAGTCACTTCTCAGCTCAAACGAAGCTACATTGTTCACAAAGCACACACGTTTCTCGCTCTTAACTGAAAAGCATTGGATGTTAGAGGACCTGTGGTTTGTATCAGTTTCAGAAACAGAGTTGAACTAGATATGGTCCGTGTATGTAGGAAACAAAGTTCTTTTTTTCTGAGCACACTCACGTTTCCCTCTGTATTAGAGATTCTAGAAAGCAAGAGCGTGCTTCTTGCTCTAAAGCAGAGTGTGTTTCATGGATGAGAACTGTTCCGTGTGTTTCCCTTCAGAAACGGAGTTAAATACCAGGTTGTGTGCCTTCCTGCAAGCAAGACCACGTTTCAGGTAAACGCAGTCACTTTTCAGCTCAAACAAAGGTACATTGACCACAAAGCTCACACGTTTCTCGCTCTTAACTGAAATGCATTGGATGTTAGAGGACGTACAGTTTGTATCAGTTTCAGAAACAGAGTTGAACTAGATATGGTCTGTGTGTGTAAGAAACACAGTTCTTTTTTTCTGAGCACACTCACGTTTCCCGTTGTATTACAGACTCTAGAAAGCAAGAGCGTGCTTCTTGCTCTAAAGCAGAGTGTGTTTCATGGATGAGAACTGTGCCGTGTGTTTTCCTTCAGAAAAGGAGTTAAATGCCAGGCTCTGTGTCTTTCTTTAAGCAAGACTTCGTTTCAGGTAAACGCAGTCACTTTTCAGCTCAAACGAAGCTACATTGTTCACAAAGCACACATGTTTCTCGCTCTTAAATGAAAATAATTGGATGTTAGAGGACCTGTGGTTTGTATCAGTTTCAGAAACAGAGTTGAACTAGATATGGTCCGTGTGTAGGAAACACATTTCTTTTGTTCTGAGCACACTCACGTTTCCCTCTGTATTAGAGACTCTAGAAAGCAAGAGCGTGCTTCTTGCTCTAAAGCAGAATGTGTTTCATGGATGAGAACTGTGCGGTGTGTTTCCCTTCAGAAACGGAGTTAAACGGAAGGCTCTGTGTCTTTCTTCAAGCAAGACTTCGTTTCAGGTAAACGCAGTCACTTTTCAGCTCAAACGTAGCTACATTGTTTATGAAGCTCACATGTTTCTCGCTCTTAACTGAAAAACATTGGATGTTAGAGGAACTGTGGTTTTTATCAGTTTCAGAAACAGAGTTGAACTAGATATGGTCCATGTGTTGGAACCACATTTCTTTTTTTCAGAGCACACTCACGTTTCCCCTTGTATTACAGACTCTAGAAAGCAAGAGTGTGCTTCTTGCTCTAAAGCAGAGTGTGTTTCACAGATGAGAACTGTGCCGTGTTTTTCTCTTCAGAACTGGACTTAAATGCCAGGCTCTGTGTCTTTCTTCAAGCAAGACTTCTTTTCAGGTAAACGCATTCACTTTTCAGCTCAAACGAAGCTACATTATTCACGAAGCTCACATGTTTCTCGCACTTAACTGAAAAGCATTGGATGTTAGAGGAACTGTGGTTTGTATCAGTTTCAGAAACAGAGTTGAACTAGATATGGTCCGTGTGTAGGAAACACAGTTCTTTTGTTTTGAGCACACTCACGTTTCCCTCTGTATTAGAGACTCTAGAAAGCAAGAGCGTGCTTCTTGCTCTAAAGCAGAGTGTGATTCATGGATGAGAACTGTGCCGTGTGTTTTCCTTCAGAAAAGGTGTTAAATGCCAGGCTCTGTGTCTTTCTTTAAGCAAGACTTCGTTTCAGGTAAACGCAGTCACTTTTCAGCTCAAACGAAGCTACATTGTTCACAAAGCACACACGTTTCTCGCTCTTAAATGAAAATAATTGGATGTTAGAGGACCTGTGGTTTGTATCAGTTTCAGAAACAGAGTTGATCTAGATATGGTCCGTGTGTAGGAAACACATTTCTTTTGTTCAGAGCACACTCATGTTTCTGTCTGTACTAGAGACTCTAGAAAGCAAGAGCGTGCTTCTTGCTCTAAAGCAGAATGTGTTTCATGGATGAGAACTGTGCCGTGTGTTTCCCTTCAGAAACGGAGTTAAATGCCAGGCTCTGTGCCTTCCTACAAGCAAGACATTGTTTCCGGTAAACACAGTCACTTTTCAGCTCAAACGAAGCTACATTGTTCACAAAG